>CM039128.1:11170619-11557224 GCA_022036555.1 Microstegium vimineum | reverse complement strand
AGCAAACATGATTGATTTATTTCAGAAGTGGTAAATCATGGTATAATTCTTAATGCTTTATTATTATCATTGGCAACAATATGGATTCTGTCTGCGAGAATCTTTCAAGAGAGTACTTTTGAAGTAGTTCCACAGGATATTGTTATCTACCATTCTACCTTCATTATTGTATTACATGTTACTGTTAGCATTTTTCGTTCTTTTTTGTTTTGAAGACATTTTCTCTTTGAACAGATTTATGTCTTTGGACAACATGGCATATTCTTTTCACATACTTGAGTTTGGTTTCTTAATGTAACGTGTTTATTTTCCTTGTCCAGCTTGCAAAGAAGGGAGAAAAATTCTTTGATCTCCCTTATGTTGTGAAGGGTATGGATGTGTCATTTAGTGGCATATTGAGCTTTATTGAAGCTACGGCGATTGAAAAGCTTAAAAATAATGAGTGCACACCTGCGGACTTATGCTACTCATTGCAGGTACTTGCATGCTCTTAAACCTTTCCCCCCTTTGGATAATAAGTGGTTATGCTTTGTTGACCGAGACACTGATGAAAGTCATAATTTGCCCAGGAAACTGTCTTTGCCATGCTTGTTGAAATTACTGAACGTGCCATGGCGCACTGTGATTCAAAGGACGTTCTTATTGTTGGTGGTGTTGGTTGCAACGAACGTTTACAGGACATGATGAGGATTATGTGCTCAGAAAGAGGGGGTAGGCTGTTTGCAACTGATGATCGCTATTGTATAGACAATGGGGCAATGATTGCATACACTGGTTTACTGGCGTATGCACATGGTGTGACCACTCCCCTGGAGGAGTCGACATTCACACAAAGATTCCGAACTGATGAAGTTCATGCGATTTGGAGAGAGAAGGAGATGCCGGTGCTAAATAGCATACATGCAGATCTAATGGCTGAAGTATCTAAAGATGAAGCCTCCATGCCGACACCAATCGTTGTGGATTCCTGAGGTACAAATTGGCCTTTACAATTATGTCTTGCTGCTAATGTTTTATCATGTTAGCCAATGCATTTTGAATTGCTGGAGACAATCCCTACCAATTACTCCCTCCATTCCAAATTATAAGACGCTTGCACTTAGGGCACCCCCAATGCAGAAACTAGAGGTAGTTTCTATAATCTAGGAAACTGTTTCAACAAACTACTCTTCGCAATGCAAGTTTGCTATCATTGAGTCTAGCTAGAAATCTTAACTCACATTCACCGGATCCTCTGTTTCATCCACTCTGCACCCGGGGCAATTACTCAGGGAGCAGGAACTCGCATGGGTGTTGTGCGACACGTTCGTGCGCGAAGACTGCCAGCGGGGATGTGGCCCTTTGCAGCCAACAAGACGTGGATGGCGGCTCTCCTTGAGCACGCACTGTAGCAGGACCAGGAACTGCGCTCTCCAATCGCGAGCTCCGTGGCCGCGGCAAGCCGGAGTGGGACGGCCGCGAGCTTCATAGACGGCGGTGCGGGACCGATGCAGCCAACCGGGCTCGGCGACAGCGAGCTCTGTGGGTGGCGGCGTCGAGCGGACGCGGCGAACCGAGCGCCCCGGCCACGCGGCCATGGCAAGCTGCTACGGAACGGCAACGAGCTCTGCGGGCCGGAGGCGCGCGAGGACGCACTGGATCCGGAAGAAACGACGATGTACGTCCCAACGCCGTACGGAGTAGTTTCCTCCGTCTCGGGCCATTCGAAGACCCGGTTTCCTCTTTAGACGTCGTTTCTTGCTTTTTTCTTCTCCCTTCAATAAATAAGGTGCCAACTCAGCAAACTGCTTATGTGGCAGTGTATTTAATTCCTATAGAAACTATCCTAGTTTCTGCATTAGGAGTGCCCTTAGATATACACTACACGGTCTGTTTGGTTGCCTGCATAACCTCTTATCCCGGCTCCTGTAATACGAGAAATTTTGAAATCTGACCCGTTATTCGCACGCCACAAGAAACTTGACTCGGAATTTGCACGCCTTTAGAAATATGACCCAGATCACGTGAATTGTTTTGAAATTTATTCTTTTATAGGATTTCGCAATTTTAATAATTTCAGAGAGTTGTTTTCACTGTTTGGAGCATGGGAAAAGACACTTCTGCCCCCAACACCTCGCGGGCGCGCGCGGGCTTTCTGCGTCGCCACCGCCGCAACCGTGCGGGCGTGCCGCCAACACCTCGCGCGCGCGCCGCCAACACCTCGCGGGCGCGCGCGGGCTTTCTGCGTCGCCACCGCCGCAACCGTGCGGGCGTGCCGCGCAGCCGCCGCCACGCCGCGCCGCCACTCACGTGCTGCACCGGGGCAGCGCGGGCGTGCTGCGCCGCCGTCTCCTCGCCTGCACGCAGCCGCCGCCACCACCACGCGTGCACGCTGCCTCGCGTGCGCGCGGGCGTGCTGCGCCGCCGTCTCCTCGTGTGCACGCAGCCGCCGCCACCACGCTGTGCCGCTGCCTCGCGTGCGCGAGGGGCGGCTAGAGTTGCGAGTTTTTTTTTGATCGGACCAAGTTGCGAGTTATTGATAGGAAGGAAAAAGAGTGAGGGGCAATGATGTCTTTTTCCCCTATCCAAACAGTACAAGAGGATTTCTAGAATTATTGAGATTGCGAAATCCTGAAAAAGACTAAATTTCAAAACAATTGGCATGATTTGGGTCATATTTCTAAAGGCGTGCGAATTCCGGGTCAAGTTTTTTACGGCGTGCGAATAATGGGTCAGATTTCAAAATTTCTCCTGTAATACAAATTGAGCTTGTTTAGTTGTTTGCACAGAGCTTTATACAGCATAGCACTGTCCTTAAAACACCTAGAACCTGCACGTGCTATTCGCTAAAAAATGGCGTATCGAGCTATGTAGCCCAGCAGCGCACGCGCTGTGCAGGCCACGGCCTCTTTCCTGCATCCGCTGTGCAAAAACCAATGCAGGCGGGGCTCAAGGTATCACGTTGTGCTCAGCTCCCTCTTTCCCATTTGCTCTCCTGCCCATCTCTAGTGTTTTGTGTCCGTGTCTGGTGGCGACGAGGCGGAAGTCCCTGTTGCCTGTTGGCCAGCGGGATCGATCATGATAGCTCTGGTGGCGGTGCGGCACATGCTCTGTGTCAACGCGTTGACGAGCACAGCTCGCGGGACCACGTGCTGGCCTCCGCAGGGTCCCACCTCGATAAGATCCAGGCGGCGCTCCCGATCCGCACGCCGTGAGCGGAGCTAGTCATCGCTGTGGCCCATACCGACTACGCTGTTGGCCTTGCCATCACCTCGGGGTCAATGAGCTCACCGACCCGCGCTTCCTCACCGACCTCGGGGTCGTGCTCGACGAGCTCAAAACACCTCCCACCGGCGGCCTCGACAGTGGGCCCTTAGACGTTGTCCTCGATGTCGTCGAGGCCGAGTTTAGCTGCCTCCTCGCTGACCACTCTGTGCCACACGTGCTGTCAGTAACTCTCCGCGCCCCTTGTTTAGGAGTCCGAGGATGCAGGGGAATTTTAGTGAGAGATGGGGTGAACGGTGAGAAAGGAGATGGGCTCGGTGTCGGTCCTTTCATACGAACGTGAAAATAGTGTAGGGTAAGGTTGCCTATCCAAATGAAGGGGTGAGCATATCAGTTCTTATGCAGGCAATCAAACATATGAAAATGCAGTCCACTGTGCAGTTCAGGAACCAAACACATGCATAATAGTGTACACCCTCCTGTCTAGTAAAATGCCAAACACCAGTAAAATGCATAGTCTTATTCAGGCTAAGGATATGCTGCATAACCTCTAATGCAATGCAATTCCAATGCAAACAACCAATCGGACCATATGGCTAGAAACATAGTTAAAGCCAAAGTTCAAAATGGCGCTCCTAGGCGCCCGCCTGGGGCGCTAGGCAGAGGGGTGCCGCCTTGCCTATGGGGGTAGGCGGTGTTCCCCCAGATCCAGGGCTTCGCTGCCGCGGGAGGGACGGCGGGTGGTGGAGAGCGCAGCAGGAGGTGGCTAGAAGTGGCGTGAATGCGGCCAGGAGGCCGCAGGCGACTGGCGGAGGCTTGGGCCGTGGCCGGGAGGAACGCGATCTGTGATTGTAGCTGGGAGGCAGCGAGCGGCTGGGAGCATAGCCATGCGCGGCCAGCGGGTGGCACCGGAGGAGGCGGGCGTTGCCGTAGACGGAAGCAGAGGCGTGGCGGTAGAGAGGAATCACGAGTGGAGAAAGCATAGTCGCGACTGTTAGGGTGCGCAGCGGAATCCGATCCGACTCGCTATACCCACGAGCCGGCACCCCTCGGGCCCAGGTCCACCGAAGCCCACAACATATCCAGGCCTCAGGCCTAACTCAACCCAAAAGACTAGCCTGATAGGTGAGGGCTGCCCCCGCCTTATATGTTGTGCTCCCCCACCATCAATTACCGATGTGGGACTAAACCCAACAGCGACGACTCCGGCGGTTCCAGCGGCTGCGGTTGGGAGGAGGGTGGTGAGTGGATAAGGTGGGCTGGGCTTTTTCTATGGGCCTTTCTTTCCAACTTAAGTCCACATATTTCTTTTTTTTTTCCTTTTACTTGAGATATTTTAAGGTAATACATGTATATGTACACAAATTAAAACGCCTTAAAACACTTAGGTTCGCCTAGTCTCTAGGCTGTGGGTCAACACCTAGATACCGCCTAGCGCCTTCTTGAACCAAGGTTAAAGCCACGTATCTAGAAAAACCAAAATGTCTTATAATTTGGAATGGAGGGAGTACTTGACAATTCATGTGGAATTGTGGATATATGATATGGTGGTGGATGTGATCCCACTTCCCATAGGTTTTATTACAATTGAAGTTTTCCAGTGGCATGAGTTTCACCTATTGCGCAAACCATGCTTGTTAAATTGCAAAATTATGCAACTTTTTTGGACAATATGGTTCACAAGGAACCATTACATATTTTTATGCTTCGCTGCATACCTATGTGTTTTACTTCTGAGCAGCCACAGTACGACGAGCTAATGGTGGTTGTTTTTTTTGGTCACAGGTAGTAAATGCTTGTACGGGAAAGTCTAGGATTACTCCTTCATGTGATACCTTGGCGGGCTAATTGGGAGATGCCTCCATGCACATGGCAGGTGGCTCGGACCTTTTTTTTTCCAGGTGGCTCGGAACTGTTGTGCTGCTGTATCTGTAAAATGAATATGTTGTATGCCTGACATACCTGATGATAGTTGACATGGAACAAACCTAACCAATCACCCTAACATTCTGGTTAGTTACTTTTCTTCATCGAGTGAACTTGTGATTGTTGTAAAGTAATGGATGCATTTCCACAAAGCTAGGTTAACTCAAGTTACTCTTTTGATGGTAATCTGTTTCCCGTTCTAAAGCATCCCCTTCTGGATGGACATTTGATTCCTCGTGTCGTGTCTCTTTGGAACGTGGTTAATGATTTGGTTGTGTTGTTTCACAAAAAAAAAATTGATTTGGTTGTGTTGTTTCACAAAAAAAAAAATTGATTTGGTTGTGTTGGGCTGCCTTTTTACCTTCCATGACGCCAAGCAGATAATGGATACTGGATGCGTCTCTTGATGCAAATCTGATTTGGCAAATTGTCTACGGACCGGGTGTCATTTATGTTGGACACACATGCGATGCGACTGATAGCGGGCCATGGATTTTGTGACAGTCTGACAGAAGATACAAATCTGATTTTTTGCAAAGAAAGTGGTCTTGCTCATAGTGCGTGCTGGGCTGTTGGCGACGGCCCACTTGTCATTTACTGTATGTTGGAGACGGATGCGACTGGAAGCGGGCTGTAAATTTTATGACAGTCATTTGAAGTATTCTATCTTTAGTACTTACTTCCTCCGTCCCTTTATATACGTCGTCCGAAAAGCGTGTCTGTGAGGGAAACACGGTTTTCTAGAGACAGACATTTAAGGACAGAGGGAGTATGTTATCTGAGTGTTATCTTTAATTATTTCCCCACCAAAATATAGTTTTAATAATGCATAATAAGTATCAGATACAAAAATACTTGTCAAGATAACTCTACATATGATTGATGCTGAGAAGTTTATAAAGTTTGGTTGGATTTATTCAAGTATTAACCATTTATGACTAGTGGGTGTATTGTATGTTCCCTTTTCTGGAGAAATAAATTTCCGTGGCACACCTTTACGCACGAAAACGAAGGGACGAAAGCAAATAAAACGAATCAGACATGAATAAACATTAGAAAATGTTCCCGTGCATTGTGATGAATGTGTGTACCTTGTCGTATGACCACCTGAAACATGGGCTATGGCTTAAAAGTTATATAATGTTCACGTCATTTGTTCTAATATGTATTGGGGACACTACTATCGCTTGTACATCTTGGAATTGGTCTTTGTATAATCGCTAGACACATTCTCTTTTTTTGAGAGCACGCTGGACACATTCTAACTTGTATAAAACATGGGTCAAGAGATGTAAAAAGGCAGGACAGGAGAGGACAATTTGGAAAGTAAAAATGTGGAATAGAAAAGGTAATTCATTTTTAATTATTATAACTAATATTATAGATTATTGTATAGGTATACGGCGCAATGACAAAGACCATTGGTTGGGGGCTCCCACCCAGGGTTCAAAACCTGGGTGCGACACTTTATTCTGAATTTATTCCAGAATTTTCCGGCGCTACGCATTAAGTGGTAGGCGACGTTCTCGTCGACAGCGAGACGCCTGTGGTGACTTCGTGAACTTCAAGATTTGCCGGCTCAGTCCTTCGAAGGTGCTCATAGGGGTAGGGTTTGCGTGCGTGTGTTCGTAGAGACGAATGTGCGTGCGTGTGTGTTGAGTGTCTGCGTTGTACTGTGTACTCTCAAAAAAAAGATAGAGGAAAACCCTTTTTAATATTATTATAAGTATTATTATAGATTATATTATTGGTATAGATAGATAAAGAGTAGAGATAGAGATTTCTTTGATATAAAAACAAGGCAAAGAAAAATAGAAGAAATAAGAACCAAAACTCCAAGGCGGACATCGGACGTTACCTCGAGTCATATAGAACAAAAAAGAGTGGAGAGAATTTTTATCTCTTTAATATTATTAGGTACAGATAAATAGATAGATGAGCCTGTTTTTGATAAAAAAAAGTAATAAAAAATCCTGTGGAGATTATCAGTCATGCCTGTGCCTTAATGAAGTATTGGATAGGTCTCTTTACAGAAATTGATAAGGAGGCTCTGGAAGGTGTCAACACCATGCTAAAGGTGACTATTGGGATTCTGGCGTCCAAGCGAGCTAAAGGAACTGATGCTTCTGACAAGCCGGATGATGGAAGTTCGGACCTCCCTTAATAACCGAAGTCTGAGTTGCTGAGCGTCCGGCGGTTGACGACTGTTAAACTGAACTTGCATGTCTGAATGTTGTTTCTGTCTCGTTAGTTATCTGTTTTCCCTTTTCTTGTTGCCCGATCGAGGTGGGTAGTGAGGCCCTGTCAGTTAGGTTGCTTGTTCGCTCACTCTTCTTCTAGTTGGTTGGTTGTCGTAGAACTTTGTTTTTCTTTCTGCCAAGCTCTCTCCCTTTTGCGTTGAAGGTCAAACACATGGCTGTAATCTTCTTCGTCTTTTTTCTGAACAATCTATAACTCTGTATTTCCGTTCGGTCTGAATGGGAATGGGGAATCTCCCCTTATCGAAAAAGATAGATAGATAGATATACAAATACAAAATCTATTATATTCTTTTATCAGATTTGGATTTGATGGTGTCAGATATAGATATGAATACATAATTTTGGCAACGGATAGTCGGATTTTTTTTATAAAAGTACATTCAAAAGAGTGCTCACAATTCATATATCGAAAGGCTATATAACAATTAAAAAAGAGAGTGTGTTGTCCATATATCACATTTCAAAAGAGAGTGTATTGTCCATATATCACAATTCAAAAGAGAGGGTCTTGTCACAAGGATATTTTCGTGTTGAGGTCATTCAAAATGTGTGTTGTCCATCTTCTCTTGTTGTCCACTTTTGTAGATGACCTCAATATGAAAATAAATGACCTCATGAGTATCTGGTCTATCTGGCCCACAAGATAAAGGTAGGTTGCGCTGGCTAGCGAAAATGAGGATTCGACCCTAGACACCTCGTCTACTTAGCTTAAGGTTTAGGATACACATCTAAACATATTGATTAAGATATGATTATAACTTATTAGAGAACAAGTCATTGACTAGGTTTGCTAGGGAGCACCCTACCCTACACACATTTTGAACTTATTCGTTCGATGTACAAGCGGTACAAACATGCACCATTGTATTATATACTAGGTGTAGAGGTTGAACCAGTATACGTTCTCATGCCATAGATATCTCATAACCCATAAGTGTCACTCCTCTAATTTACTATATGGATTACATTCTTGATTACTCTCCAGTGGTGAAAACACTGATAGTTGACACGTGGTAGGGCTTTTGCATGCAACCTATTACCTAACAACTAAGTACTTCCTCCATTCCAAATTATCAGTCGTTTTAGCCTTTTAGATTCATAACTATTGCTATGTATCTAGAAATAGAGTATATCTAGGTGCCCAATAAAGGTTATGTACCTATAAATGCCAAAAAGACCGCCTCATTTCTTACCATAAAATATGGGTACCATGTGTGGCTATTTGTGATCGAGGTGTCTCACTTAATGGACCTTTAATCATCATTTTCCTAAGTTCCCCAACAACATACACCACCCCCTTGAAATATCTACTATATATACTATAGATCTCCTCCAACATTGTTGAATTGATTTAAAACATTGATTGTGGCTAACCACATGAAAAAATTGCAACTTGCTCTTGTACACAATATGAATGTTGTTCCTTAGCATGCTACATATCCTAAAAGGGGCTCTACTCATGGAAAATGTGATTACACACTCTATATCATCACGTGTATGGGTCTTTCTTCCATCCATAGAACACACATCGGGCCATAACCAGTCTTATCTACATGGTTGACCAACTCTCCTACCCATGATGAATGCACACATAGCAGTCACTACAGTACAACTACATGCATAATAATAAGCATGTGCCTCTTTTCTTTTGGATCCATCTATGTACAAAACGAGAACATAAATAGAGCTAAGATTTACACTAAATAGCATCATGTGCATGGACATTAGCTAATAATAAAAGTGTAGCATATATCATATGCAAGGAGAGAGAGAGAGAGAGAGAGAGAGAGAGAGAGAGAGAGAACATGAAAATACATAAGAGACATGGACAATAGCTTAGAAAACTATATCTATTATAAAAGGCATGGACAATAACTCACATAATTACTTGAACCATCATAGTCATGTGGGAAATAGCCCAGGTTAATAATCATAGACATGGACAAGAGAGAATCATCTCATCGAGCAAGGAGGGTTTGTTCATCTTTCTAGAGCCTAGTCGTAGAAGGAAGACACCAACAAGGATGCATTAGACAGGAAAAGAGGAAATACCACAAGATCTACAAACCTACACAAGAAACATCATGTTAATGGAGTGAAATAGATGTGCCACATCTTGATCTAGGGCTTGTAGCAAGGGGAAAACGAAAATGGGAGGGTGGAACTTGTATTCACAAACTCGCTCACCAGGATCTCACCACTGCAAATTGACAAGAGACAAGAGGTTACCATGGAATTGAGGAAAGAGATTGCAAGAGGAGGGGGTTCGCCTTATCCCGAGGGATGAAATGGCGAGCAAGCAGAAGAAGAACTGGGGAGGATTTATGGCGAGCGATGCGGTGAAATGGGGGCGATACGAACAAGATGGACTATCTTCTATATGGTTCATAATTATTCTCCTATTTTTGTCTATGCAAGTTCACTTTTAGTGTATCCATGACCTTGGAGGAGTTGTGGACTAATGAACGTACATGTCATATCATAATATAAGGTGTTAGATTTGTCCACAATGGCACAACTCATTATTGCTTCAGCAAAAAAGTATCAAATCAAATGACCGATTATTTTTCATCATTAGTATTATTAACTTGCAAGTATAGGACTACTGTTTCTTTCCATGATTTTTCATGTTGTGGATTTGCAACCCATTGATAATTAAGAAAATTTTAGATCGAAAAACTAGTCAATCATATGTATAAACATTTACACCAAGATCTAGTCTACTACTTATGATCATATATCAGCAGTTTACTCAAACATATGATGGTATAATAGACCTACAACTATGATCTATCCAATGGCCAATGATGTATTATAGTAAGATCAGGGTGTGTGGCACTATGTGATGGCATAGTCAATAGTCGGGCTAGGATATCTTGATGCATTCCTAGTTCTGCGACAATCACCAACTAGGTGCATGAAACCCAAATGAGAGAGGGACAATGATAAGGCCGGCCTATATGCCAGGGGCGAAGCTACATTATTTTACTGACATAGCCGATCCCTATAATATTTGCAAATCCTATATAGATTAACTGTTTGCTAGTACATTTTGTGTGATAATCAATGGAGAGCTGAACCCGGTAATTCATGCTTGGCTTTTTCACCCGTGTTATATGCATAAAATCGTCCATATTAGATGTCCCGGTGGCAAATACGCTACATGACATACATACGACAATCGACATATGCATTTGACAAGTTAATCCATATGTTTGCACGCTCTACAACCTGTTGGATATGATCAAATTAAGGGATACAACTACACTACTTGTTGTATGGGTGGGTGTGTAATTTAATTAACCCGCGTTGAGTTATGCTAGTCTACTATTAGGGGCCATCTTGATCCTTTTATTTAGAGAAATTAATTTTACTTTAATAAATTAGGCTATTTGGCTTGGAATTTGATATTCCACTACTTTTGAAAGTTTATATATAAGCCTATCTCAAATTTATCATAAGGTAAACGATAAAAATTGATTCTATAATCATATCATGCTATGTTTCTATTCTACAACTATAATTGTCTTTCTTATACTTAAATATATTCTATATATAACCATATTAGCTATTAGAATGAATTCAATTCCAAGGATCCAAACAAAGCCTTAAATTATTTTATTTGAGGGAGAAATAACGCTTGAATAATTCCATTCCAGGGTGGTAGAGCCGTCGTGGCATGGTCAACCGCGTTTGACAGGTGGTTGAGGCAGTATCACGTTTGCTGACGTAAGGTTTTTTCGGCGGCCGTCGCTTTGACGCTTCCCGAAGAAGATTGGGCCAGGCTCTTTTCTCGTGTCCGGCCGGCCGGTGGACCCCAGCCCCTCCAGCCTACTACTTTTTCTTCTTTCCTCTTCTCGTCGGTCCCATCAGATCAGAGATGCGGTGTGTTAGCGACAGCAATGATGCTTGAAGCTCCGCGGTGGCTTGGGTAGCAAGGAATTGAAGCGGCGGCCGGCACACAAACAAAGCCCGCACGGGATCCTTCCCGTTCATACCTCCACCCCGTCGGCCTGACCTCGATCTTCTGCTCTCTGGTGCTTGGGTGGTACGGTGTTCTCCACTTCTCTTGCTCCTCGATCTGCCCCACCTCCGGTCGGCAACCGCAGCGATCCGTACGAGCTGCATCGCGATCGCGACTACGACAAAGGACCACCGCCGCCGACACTTTGTGAGCTATTTTTTCCATTCTCACGATTTTTCGCGTTTTCTCTCTCGATTTCGTGCGTTTCTTAGTTTTCCGTGCTGCGGCTGTCAGATCTAGGATCTATGGATGTGTTTGGTTCATGGGATGGAGCCATTCCATCCTAGTTTCCAGGCTGTTTGGTTCGTGGACAGGAGAATGGAGCCATCCCAGTCCAGAAATATTCCTTTAAAAAGTAAGACGGACTCGCTCCCAAATTTTGCCGGACGCGCTCGCTCCCGTTTGCTGTGTCTGGTGTTGTCATCCTCTTTGCTGATATCCCTCCAACCAAATACCAAAATAGAACCATTCCATTCTTTCAACCAAACACCGAATAGAATCGTCCTGTCCCTAAATCAGGAGCGGAACCGTTTCATTCTACCTCGCTCTCCAACCAACACATCCTAAATGTCCCGCTGGGCGGCGTTGTGCGTGATTTGGGTTTGCAGTACGTAGCTCTGAATTGCAGTGCCACACCGACCTTGTTGTCTACTTGTCTACTACCTGCGGGTTTTCGATTTTTATTACCTCGTTGTCTACCCCCAGTTCCCACTGTTTGAATGCTTGCGTTCACCCATTTCTGGGCTCGTCCTTGCAGTGCTAAGTGCTAACTGCTAACTGCTGAGACACTGGTGATCCATGGCTAGAATAATCTGCGTGATCAAAGTAGAAATTAGATGACAAGTAGTGTCCATAACTCCATATATGCCTTTTCTCCAGTGTGTACTGATGATGTTTAGCTTTGGTGAGGCTACTTCTATTTAACTCTATAATCAGGAGGCGAACATTCTTCAGTCTCCTGTTTTAAAGTTGAAGTTAGTCGATCCAGAGCCACCTACCACCTGTAAATTCTTATTTCAATCTTATCCTCATCAGTCCTTTCTTGTGCTTAGTTATTACAATAATAGCAATATTTGGAAAGTTTGGGCTCCTCCAAAATACAAATTCTTGTGGTCGCTTACAATTCAAAACCGCATAGGAACTTCTGATAGATCCCAAGCCCGCAGATGGCCAATCATTGGTGTTTGGCGCGCGCCTTTGCCATTGCATTTGCATCCTGGAATTGGGCACCCACTTCTAAATTGCTTCACCAGGCTTATTTGTAAGGATCTGTTAATTTGGTTGGCTAATGCGCAGTTTTGATCACATGCATGCTTGGCCAGCGAGCGATTCCAGTTATTACGTTTGGTGGGAAAGCATCGACTGCATCCCATCAATCGCAACACAGTGATCGCACTCCAGCATTATAATCTTTGGGTTTCTGCAGGGAAATGCGGAAAGAAATAAATGCAGGGATTTTCTAGTGCAAAGAGGCATCATATCATCAAAATTTACAAAAGAGCAAAGACGATAAGGCTTCACTTTGGTCTAGGACGGGAGCAGAACATTTATCTAGGCTCACCGGCCAGTCACCTCCAATGTTTTTGACATTTTTTTTTCTCTCTCTAGCTAGCTTTGACGGTCAGGGCTTAGGATTATTATAGCGGACATCTTTCTAAAAGGCATCATGCTTCTTTCATTTTAATACAACATGCAGCTCTACTTCTGTTTTTTTTTTTGTTAATTTACAATCTATGCATAAATGTGTGAATCCAACATGAACAGCGGACACTCAAACGCCATGAACAGCAGCAACAGCACCTCCGGCCTCACCGACGAGAAGCTTCAGAACCAACAACGCTCGACGCCAGCTTTCCGGCGCTGCCCTAGCTGCAACCATGAGCTCCACTGCAATCCGGTATGCTAAATTACTAGTTTGCCAGTAACAAATGATCCTTTTCTCTCTGAATTCTCATATATACGCATGTGCATTCAAATGCTGCTATTGCAGAACATGGTTGGGTTTCCAGGCGGTGTCAAGTTTGATCCGTCGGACCAGGAGCTCATAGAGCACCTGGAGTCCTTGGTGAAGGAAGGAGGCTCCAGAGCACACCCCCTCATTGGTGAATTTATACCCACACTTCAAGGAAACGATGGCATTTGCTACACCCATCCTGAGAATCTCCCAGGTGAGATCATACTCCCCTTCAGCCTATATATACAAACACGCACTGGATCATGTATGTTTTTAGTACAGCTCCAGGTAGCTCCGGCTCTAACCTGTAAAAATACTGTTCATAGGAGGCAAAACTCAATCTTCTGCCTCCACTTTCACGGAGCCAGTTGGAGCTGGCGAAGCTAAATTTTTTTGCTTCAACGGTTTCAACCGGTTCTGTGAGAGGGAGACGGAGGAAAGAGAGTTTCGGCTCCTATAAATAGTGTTTTTTACAAGCTTTTGTAGATGAGAGCCATAACTGCACGGAGCCGTGCCAAATGGGGCCTTAGAAGTATGATATGACATAATCCATCTAATTCTAGAAAGGGAGCATAGCACATCTACTTAGGTCCTCTTTCAGCTTGAATTTATGTGCCTAAGCTCTTCTTAATAAAAAGGATGTGGTTAACACATGCATGTCCGTGCTATTAGCATACCACACATACACTTCTCCGCTGAGCACCACAGCCTCCCTCGGCTCTGGTGACGAAATGTCACCCCCACCACCACTCATAACCGAACCCTAATCACAGTGTGTGTCTATATATATATATATATATATATATATATATATATATATATATATATATTATATATATATATATATATATATATATATCCTCCCTCCCAAGCTAACATCCCTGCCGCCAAGCACTGGCCCAACCGTCCTCTCCTATTGCCTAATGTGTTGCAACCCTGCCTTTCCTTGCCCACCGCCACGGCGCCACCACTGCCTGTCTGTTGGCCTCGCCAATTTTCCCTTTATATCTGAAGAATAAAGAAATCCCCAACTCCAAACTAGAAACCCATAAACCCTAGCCACTAGTCGGGGTCACTAGATCCACTTGACTTTTTTGATCGGAGGAAGGCTCAAAGTCATTGGATCTGCTTGATTTCTCAGAGGGCCTATATATGGCAGCCATGGATTGAGGGAGAGAAAGGGATAGGAGAGGAAGGAGTGAGGATAAGACGAGTCATGTGGTATAGGCTGAAGGCCAAGCTAGCTAGGCCCAATGCGCGTGTGCGGTGATCCCCATCCCGCGTGAGGGGCTACATGCAGTGTAGTAATTGCATGCATGGCCAATGTAAAGGCTTTACCTAATAAAAACTGCGTAGTTCCTCCTAGATTAGATCTCCTTTCCGAATTCATCTAGTTTTTGCGCAGTTGAGTTCTATTTCACAAAGAATTACTATTGTCATCAATCCGAATCTAGATCTGTAAAATGTGGCCATATACATGATCTCATACTCTTGTTGATCACTTGAACTTTGTGTGCTCCATCTACCATCTTTTAATGGATTTGGTATTATCCACGCCTCCACATGTCTATAAAACGGGATGTTTGCAAATACATTCTTTGGTGCAAAATTGGTGCTGGACATAGTTTGTTCACCTCTCTCTCATGATGGGAAGATATATGCTTACGAAGTTTCCAAAATATAGATAGCCATAGCGCTAGGCCACCTTTTCTTTCTCCAGCTGGACCTAATAAACATATGTACGTGTATCCGTACTTGACACTAATCACCAGATCTTACATATTAGTATGGGTCAAAACAGTTTTAATTGACACGCATCTCAATTTTTTAGTTGCATATATGGCATTATGACTGCTCAAACTCTTGTGCTTATACCTAGTTAATTGATTATCACTAGGTGTGACAAGAGATGGCGTCAGCAAACACTTCTTCCATAGGCCATCCAAAGCCTACACCTCTGGCACAAGGAAGAGGAGAAAGGTCCAGTCAGAACGTGGCCTTCGCAGCTGTGACGATGATGTTGGTGAGGCGCGGTGGCATAAGACCGGAAAGACACGTCCGGTGATCGTTGGTGGTCGACAGAAAGGGTGCAAGAAGATCCTAGTGCTCTACACTACCTACGGAAAGCAAGGGAAGCCGGAGAAGACCAACTGGGTGATACACCAATACCACCTCGGCAGGGAGGAGGAGAAGGACGGGGAGCTGGTCGTATCTAAGGTCTTCTACCAGCAGACGCAGAGGCGTTCTACGGCAACAAAGAAGGATGAAAAGGTAGAAGTGACCTCAGAGTCCACTGAAGCTGAAGATATGCTCCCTGCGGCAGCCACTGAAGCTGCGGTCGCCATGATACAACTGCAGAAGCACCTACAGCAGAGGCAGGCTGCTACTAGTCCACCAACGATGTCCCATGAGGTAATTTGTTACTGGGGTAGTGCTAGTTGTTTGCTGGGGGTAGCGCTAGCTAGTTGTTAGTTACTTTTTTTTTTTAAAAGTTGCCTGGGGTAGTGCTAGTTGTTTGCCTTCATTCTGCTGGATCAAGACTCAGAAGTACTTTTAGTCTTTTTTGCCATTATATTGAACAAAATTAGCAGAATATTAGTTAGCTCGGAATGCATTTGAATATGCCAGTATCCGACACTTGTCTTCTAATTTGAATATGTAGGTAACCACGAATAACCCTTTCCTTTCAGCACCCAGGTATCTTTTCACCTTTTTTTTTATAAAAATAAATACATTATGTTTTAATAGTTAAATTATTACATGGAGAACAATCAACAGGTAATAATTGGTGCATGTCCAACTTTGAAGGGAACGAATACAGACAATAAAAGCAAGTGGAGAACAAACCATTAGGGCAAACATCTGGATAAAATTGCATCCGCCCACCACAAAAACAATGATTATACCAATCATCTCCCTTTTCCAATTCAACTAGTTAATATGTCGGCTACTCTAGTTCCTTTAAGCATACAAACAGTTTTCAAGGAAATCTATAATAATCTTATCAGTACCATTTATATGTTTTGATGCAGGTTGGTGTAGGCGACCCAGCATTAGCAGGTGACCAAGGACTGCTGCATGAAACCCACCACATACCTTCACAACATAAAGTCCAATCAGTGCTCGTGAAACCAGTGCACACCATGTCTTTTGTTGAAAGCAAACCCTTGAACACAGAATTGACCAAGTTAACACTTGCAGTGCAATCCTCAGCCTTCCTGAACAATGGTGAAAAACAAGAGGTGCTGTTCAATCTATTATGGACCATTTTGCTGAAAATACTACTATTGCACAAAGATATGCGTTAGATCATCTGCTAATTCTTCATACATATACTCAAAAGGAAATGTCTTGTTGTTATTTCTGTTGGTCACTTACTCTTGCAGTCCATTTTCTTTGTAATATAAATATTTCAACGTGAACTTTGAAACAGGATCAGAAGCAGCAAAAGAAAGTTGACTGCAGAAGGCCTTGTACTTCGGAAGAAGCCATGATAGCCAGCCAGAGCCAGACAACAAGCACTGAAGAAGTAAGCTGTCTGTTGTACCTCTTATAATGCTTCATAGTCTTTGTATATATATATGACTAGATCGATTAAAGTAACCTTGGGCATACCATGTGCTCTATTTGCTAATTGTTTTATTCCGACATCATGAAATAAGCCTTCAACATGACTGCTATTTTTCACCCCATTCTCGCTTCACTATTTGGGTGAGATTTAGATGCCTTTAATATAATTTGTTATATATAGCAGGCATGTTTAGAGAAAAGACTATCCTACTAGCCTTTACACGTTTTGCAGTACTAGGGCCTAAACTCCAGTGTAAATGCAAGACCCGGCTTTCTTTAATTTCAAAAGTAAATCAGCATGGACAGATGCATCAACTTTATATTTCCCTTATGATGCCATAGCATATTGCTCTTCTTTTCCTCGTATATCGTGTCTATGCAGTTCTTGAAAATAGATGCAATAAAATTGGTGAGGGTCATGTTGACATGCTATAGGATAAATCTTTCAAGTTTATTCTCATTAATTAATATAATGTTGAGATATTGAATTGAGAAGAAAGATATTTATCTTTCAATATTTTCTCTGTTCATGTTGTTCCTTTCATAGGAATAACGAAGGAAACCAACATTTCCTTTTCATTTGATGAGTAATCATTTTGTACTTGTTATGCAAAATACAGATTAAGAAGCATATCCCGCATGTTACTGTGGGACTTTCTAAAAATTTGTTGCATGCATGAGTAGATCTAGATGTTCTTGCATTTGTTCTTATCAAAATTAAGTAACTGTCAAAGAAAGAATTCAATAAAAAATCTAAGAATTAGATCAAATTATAAGATGATGGAATCCCAAAACAAATAACAATATACGCATGCCTAGCATATTTCTTATATATTGGACATGGTAATAATTGCATTTAGTGGAGGTGATGTGGATGGATTGCATTAATAGGCAGTTGAAAATTAGTGGGCTGCCATGGCATTAGTGGGTGGATAGTTAGTGAGAAATGATGTTGATGCATGGCTTGCATGTTGAGATAGAACTTGGTAGCGTGGGGTTAGAAAATATAATATAAGATATAGATATACTCTAGGAAATAATTTGCAAAATTTATTTTGGTCAAAGTCATGTAGCATTAAGTAGTTTCTATGTATAAACTAAAAAAAATGAGAAGCAGCAACCATACAAGTTACTTTTCTTACTTTGATGATTTTAACATTGTTAAATCATTTAATTTTACATGTGTACATTGTTTTAGGATGTGCAGGAAGCTTCAACTCAGCCCAAGGAGATACAACGGCGGCCTTATCAACACTGGCCTCCTGATCACCACCAATATGGATAGCACTGCTATAGCTGTACCATCAAATCAAACTGTTAAGTCATGAATCAATCCTAGGAGCATGAAATCAATACTGCATTACTGCCTGGTGCTTCCTGCTCTATCACAAGCTTTATGGTAGAGCTAGAATTTTTAGATTATGAGCATATTGGTGACATCTGAGATGAACTCTACTACTAAGCAATATATGTACATGTAATTGTCGGGATATAATAAATTTCTTGTCACATTATAAGCTTAATACCATTATGGAGAAAAACTTGATTTTGACTAGTTATTTCTCTTTTTTTTTTGAAGAAATTATACTACTCGTCAATGTGCAGAGTACGTATAGACCAGAAATATCCTTAGTAATAGTTCTGGGCAGACTGCAATATAATCCTTGACTTTTATTTGTTACTAGCAATTATCTACGTGCAACTGCCAATTGTCTCAGAATCAGGCTTTGTATCATTGCTGAATGCGAGCTGATAAGGTTGTTAGGATCGGGATACTAGGAAGTATATTTTTTTTTGCTAGACATTGCCAGATCGTGGGATTCTGTTGACGACCAAAAATGTCCAAAGAGCTTTGGGATGATTTTCATAATGACGGAGGGCCCTAACACTACCGGATTCGTCTGATTTGCCGAGTGCCCGGCGCACTCGGCACAGGCTCTAAAATTCTCGACAAAGGCTTTGCCGAGAAGGGCTCTCGGCAATAAAATAATTGGCAAAGGATCCTTTACCGAGAGCTGTATTTCGGGCACTCGGCAAGTCCTTTGCCGAGAGCTTTTCCGGCTCTCGGCAGAGAAAAGTGACGAGACGGCGTCGCCGTCCGTCCGAACCGTCGATGTGCCGAGAGCCCAGGGCTCTCGGTACAGAATTCCCCTTTGACGAGAGCCCGCTGACAAGGCTCTCGGCAAAACCTTTATATATATTTTTTTGCCAAAATTCTATGCCGAGAGCCCTCTGACCATCAATTGTATGTTGCAGAAGGAGGTCATCAAAATAGGGGAGCCTCGTCAACCCCGACTTATGAGTCCACATGTGTTCCTCACCATACCCCGCAAAACGACCATCTGTATTGGAAACAAGAGCCTCTATCCGAGCCCTATCCTTAGCACTAGTACTCATCAATGGTGGAGGGTCATTCACTATGACATCTTTTGTAAAGTTCTTTATGTCTTGTCTGAATGGATGGTCAAGAGGGAGGAATTGACGATGTTTGTCGAATGACGAATATTTGCCACCCTTCTGCAACCAAATAAACCTCAATTGTTCCTTGCATAATGGGCATGGGAACTTCCCGTGAATACACCAAGCACAGAATATCCCATAGGCTAAGAAGTCATGCAGTGAGTACCGGTACCAAACATGCATTTTGAAGTTTGTCTTTGTAGCTCGGTCATATGTCCATATGCCTTCCTCCCAAGCACTCATAAATTCATCAATCAAAGGTTCCATGTACACACCCATATGGTTTCCAGGGTGTCCAGGAATTATCAGTGACAAGAACATGTTTTGCCTTTGAAAGCATAGGCCAGGGGGCAGATTGAGGGGGATAACAAACACGGGCCAACATGTGTATGGGGACGCCATCATTCCATAAGGATCGAACCCATCAGTTCCCAAAGCAACATGTACATTACGAGCCTCTACGACTTTGTCACGATGAATGGCATCAAAGTGTCTCCATGCTTCACCATCGGATGGATGTACTAGTTTGTTAGGATTATATCGTTTTCCATTTTTATGCCATGTCATCTATTTTACAGATTCTTTGGTCATGTATAGTCGTTGGATCCTCGGTACAAACGGGAGGTACCATAGGATCTTGACGGGGACCGTAAGCTGCCTCTTTTGGCCATCAACAGAGTGTACCTCAAGATACCTGGAGGATTTACACTTTGGACAGTACTTTGCAGCACTAAGTTCTTTTCTAAATAAGACACACCCATTCTCACAAGCATGTATCTGATCATATGACATCTTGAGTGCACGAAGGAGTTTTTGTGACTCATACATGCTATTTGGCAAAATATGGCTATCTGGAAGGAGGCTGCCAATCACGGTGAACATACCATCGAAGTGCTCTCGACTCATGCTACACTCGGACTTGAAACCCATTAAGCGTCCAATGGCATCTAGTTGAGACACCGTTGTTCGATCATGAAGGGTTTTCTGTGCTGAAGACATCATATCGTAGAAGGCCTTTGCGGTTGTCTCCATCTCCTCCTCAGTACATTCTTCAGCATATTGTCCTTCGTGAAAGTCATCTAACATGTCTGCTACCCCCGCAGCATCATCAAAATCCTCTACGCGGGGTCTCACCACCTCCTCTCTTAAACGATTGTATTCACCGTGGTATACCCACCGAGTATAATCCGACGTAAATACATTCAACACTAGATGTTTACCCATGTCCATCTTGTTTTTCCTTTTTCTGTTTGCACATTTTTGGCACAGACACAAAACTAGAAATGCTCCTTTACCAGACTGGCCAAATGCATGTTCTAAGAAAGCATTGGTCTTTATCATTGAAGAATCATGGCCCTAGTTGGTTTCGGTGATTAACAACAATTAGAGATTATTATGGCTAACGTGTGTTTTGTAGAGGCTATGCGTAGCTTAGCCATAGTGATCAAGGAGAATGGGCTATAAGGGTCATCACTTAGCCCCAAGATGGATATCGTTTCGGGTGATAATTGAGACATGATGAAGACCCTAGAATGATAGGCTAAGTGTCATAAGGAGATGAAGGGCACTTAGAATTAGATAGGGCTTCTCTTTTTACCTTTGACCGTACTATTAAGAGGGGTTGAGATTAGTAGCTTGACTTAGGAAAGCTTCATGTTTAGGTGTGGTGCACACTTGACTTCCTTAGCTCTAAGCAAGCCTATGGTGACCGTAAGATAGCCTAGAACAACTTCCATATTCATCGCGACGAAAAACGGAGTTGTTAAAAGAGTTTTCTGGGCGTCGGACGCTCCTGGCAGGGGCGCCCGACGCTGGGTGGTTGAGTCCACAGCGTCTGTCGGCCATCCAGAGAGGTTGTTTTCTGGCTAAGTTTTTCAGGGTGCGTCGGACGCTGTCCGTCGGCCAGGCGTCGGACGCTGGGAAGAGCATCCGTCGACCTTCCAGAGAGGGTGTTTTTTCAACCCTAGCCAGAACTCAGCGTCGGACACTGTGGCTGAGCGTCCGTCGCCCAGTGACGTAGCATCCGTCGCTGGGAACAGTGTGTCAGAACTAGCCATTAGACAGAGGCGTCGGAGCGTCCGTCGCCTCAATTATGAACAGAAACTAGCCGTTGGGCATGCGACGGACCGTCCGTTGCCTAGTCGACGGAGTGTCCGTCGCCAACTTAAAATGCCAGCCCGAGGCAGTTTTCAGAGGGTCTATTTATAGCCCCTCCCACTTCTCTCCCACCTTGCCTTTGCTCATTTGAGTTGCTGAGTTTGTTGAGAAGGTTGGGAAGAGAGCAAGAGCCCTAGAGAGAGAGAGTGATTCGCGAATCCATCCATCCTCTCTCTAGTTCATCCAAGAGTTCAAGTATGCATCCTCTAGTTGTGAAGCTTGAGTGAGTCAAGCGAAGATCGAGGCTTGTTACTCTTGGTGATCGACATCACCTAGACGGTCTGGTGGTGCTCGGAGGAAGGTGATCGCCGGAAGATTGTTGGCGGCCCTTCTCCATCGACGTTGTGATCGGTTGTGGGCGATTCACCTTGCCGGAGTGGCGAAGAATCAGCCCGTAGAGAGCACTCATCCCTTGCGCGGGATTGAGGGGGAGCTATACCTTGCGAGGTGCTCCAACGAGGACTAGGGGGGAGTGTCGACTCCTCGATACCTCGGCAAAACATCGCCGTGTCAAGCATCTCTTTCCCTAGCTCTTTATTACCGCATTACTTTCCGCACTTGTCTTTCAATTCATACTAGAATTGTGTAGGAAGTTTTCGCTTTCCATTGCCTTGTTACCGCTTTCTAGCCAGGACACACAAGCGGTAGGCACTAGGGGGTTAATTGGCTCTTTATAGGTTTAATTCTTGTTTAGAAATTAAAAAGAGCCCAATTCACCCCTCCTCTTGGGCATCTTGATCCTTTCAATTGGTATCAGAGCAAGGTTGCTCTAAATTAGGCTTCACCGCCTAGAGCAAGATGTCCCATGGGGATGGACGACCTGCCATGTTCGATGGAGACGACTTTCCTTATTGGAAAGTTCGTATGGAGGCCTATTTAGAGGCCGTTGACGTGGGCGTGCTCAAAGCCGCCACAAAGGGAGGTACTCTCTTCGCGGAGGACCTCAACTTTGAGAAGCACAATGCCAAGGCAAAGAACATTCTCTTTCGTGGCATTAGCAAGGATGTCTTCAACCGAGTGCGTAATGCCAAAGACGCATTTGAGTTGTGGACCACTATTTGTGCACTTCACGAAGGCACAAAGAGTGAGCGTGAAGAACGCTATCACTTGGTTATGGCTAAGCTCAATTCTTTCTCTATGCATGCAAATGAAAATGCAAATGAAATGTACTCACGTCTCAACATTATTGTAGAGGAATTGAATGGGCTCGGTCTCAACCAAATGGAACCGGCCGATGTGGTACGCAAGATTCTTTGTGTCTTGCCCATTGAGAAGTATGGCCACATCGTCACCGTGCTTCACCAAGGAGATCTCTCCGCCGCTACACCAACACAAATTTTGGGCAAGATCAATGCCCATGAGATGTACATGAAGATTGGTGATGGTGGCTCATCTTCCTCCTCCAAGAAGAAAGAAAAAGAGAAGGAGGAAAAGAAGGACTTGGCTCTCAAGGCATCCTCCTCGGAGAAGCACAAGATGCAAGTCATGTATGAGAGCACAAGCGATGATGATGATGATGATGATCTCGCTCTCATGGTGAAGAAAACAACCAAGATGTTGAAGAAGCTAAGCAAGAATGGAGTCAAGTTTGACTCAAAGAAGAAGAAATTCTTCACAAGCTCTTCAAGAAAGCCCCTCTCCAAGATGGATTTCTACAATTGTGGCAAACTTGGACACTTGGCTCATGCTTGTCCCGAAGAAAAGAAAGACAAGTACAAGAACAAGAAATTTAAAAACAAGTTCAAGTACAACAAGGGCAACAAGGTTGAGTCAAGTGATGAGGAGAAGAAGGATGACAAGCCATTTAAGAAGAAGAAGAACTTCAACTTCCACAAGAAGAAGAAGAATGGCAAAGCCTACATTGTTGGTGATTGGCTCGCCGACATTGAGGACTCAAGTGACTCTTCCGGAGATGAAAGTGAAGAAGAGAAGGTGGCCGCCTTGGTGATTGGTTCATCTACTCCGCCGCCACCCCCTCCATCATCTCCGGGTTCATCCTCTACACACCTATGCCTCATGGCTAAAGGTGACAAAAAGGTACAAAAAGAGGATAGTGATGATGAGGCTAGCTCTAGTGATGATAGTGATGATGAGTTTGAGGCACCTTCCTATGATGAGCTAATTGAAATTTGCAATAAATACACTAAGCTCATTAGGAAGTATAAAGGCAAAAGTGAATCACTAGAGAAAGCCAATAGCAACTTGCATGCTAAGCTTGATGACTTGACTAGTGCTAATGATGAATTGAAGCTTGAGAACAAATCTCTCTCATCTAGCACTAGGGAGCTCAAAGCCTCACTCAAGCAAGCAAATGAGAAACATGATAAGCTTGAGAGGTCAACACAAGAGCTCCAATCAAGATACAACTTGCTAAAAGATGACTACAACCAAGTTAAAAATGAACATGGCACACTTGTGATAGCTAATGAATTGCTTTCAAATGATCTTGCTACACATGTTGCTATTAACCCGGTTGTTAAGTGTGATATAGCTACTTCTTGTGAGGACTTGCTTGATGAAGTTGCTAGTGAGCAAAATGCAAAGTGCAAGGGCAAGAAGGTAGTTGAGGCCGATAAGCATGATGACTATGTGAAGATGAGGCAAGAAAACTCCAAGCTCAAGGAAGAGCTAATCAACCTCAAGGCAAGCAAGCCACTCACTATCAAGTCGGCCAAACAAGATGACAAAGATGCAATGACCTTGATCAAGTCTCTCAAAGAGGAAAATGCAAAGGTCAAGGTTGAGAAGATCAAGCTTACAAGTGGATTGGAGAAGTTCACCAAGGGCCACAACCTTCAAAGTGAGCTCTTGATGAACACTATCATGAAGACCGACAAGACCGGCATTGGGTTCAAGGAGAACCAAATCATGAAGGCCAAGGTCAAGATAGAAGCCAAGAACTATTACAAGAACAAGGC
This sequence comes from Microstegium vimineum, assembly GCA_022036555.1. Taxonomy (NCBI): domain Eukaryota; kingdom Viridiplantae; phylum Streptophyta; class Magnoliopsida; order Poales; family Poaceae; genus Microstegium; species Microstegium vimineum. Next base: position 11,532,750 of record CM039128.1, on the reverse strand, counting down.
TATGAGAAGCAACTATGACACACCAAAGCCCAAGCCCAAGAAGTGCTTTGGATGTGGTCAAGAGGGTCATCTTCAATCTCAATGCAAGACTCCACCTCCCAAGACCTTGCCCAAGCACATAAGGCCTTTCGCTCATGATGCACACTTCATCATCAACAAGGACTCCAAGGGTAGACCTCAAGTTGTATTTCTCGGTCCGAAGATGAAGAACAAGCCCAAAGTGCTATGGGTTGCTAAGGAGTTGGTGGACAAGGCTATGGGACCTCGCCAATTGTGGGTTCCCAAACAACAAGCTTAACTCCAAGTTGCTTGTGTGTAGGTGAACTACAAGACCGGTGGAAGTCATTGGGTGATTGATAGTGGATGCACTCAACATATGACCGGTGACTCCTGGATGTTCACCACACTTGAGGAAGATTGTGGAGGGCAAGACAAGATTACCTTTGGGGACAATTCAAAAGGCAAAGTGCAAGGTCTAGGCAAAGTGGCAATCTCAAATGATCAATCAATATCAAATGTCTTGCTAGTACAATCATTGAGCTTCAACTTGCTATCGGTGGGACAACTATGTGATCTTGGTTTCCAATGTCTCTTCACTCCAAATGAGGTAGTTGTGTCCAAGATTGAAGATTCATCATTGATATTCAAAGGGTTTAGGCACAACAATCTCTACCTAGTGGACTTCACCTCAAATGAAGCTAGTTTGCAAACATGTCTTTTTCTCCAAGAGTTCTTTGGGTTGGCTATGGCATAGAAGATTAGCACATGTGGGAATGTCAACTTTGAAGAAGCTTGTCAAGAAGGAATTGGTTAGAGGTGTGAAGGATGTGGTGTTTGAGAAAGACAAACTTTGTAGTGCATGTCAAGCCGGCAAGCAAGTAGCAAACACTCATCCAACCAAAGCTTTCATGTCAACCTCAAGAGTTCTAGAGCTACTCCACATGGATCTATTTGGACCTACCACCTATGCTAGCCTTGGCGGCAATCTCTTTTGTTTGGTGGTAGTTGATGACTACTCTAGATACACTTGGGTGTTCTTTCTTCAAGATAAGGGAGAAACTCAATCAATATTCAAGAAGTTTGCAACTAGAGCCCAAAATGAGTTTGATGTGAAGATCAAGAAGATAAGAAGTGACAATGGGACCGAGTTTGTGAACACCAAGATTGAAGACTATTGTGATGAAGTTGGAATCAAGCATGAAGTATCCGCCACATATACTCCTCAACAAAATGGTGTAGTAGAGAGGAAGAACCGGACACTTATCACTCTTGCAAGATCAATGCTTGATGAATACAACACCCCGAGAAGTTTTGGGCCGAAGCAATCAACACCGCATGCTATGCGGCCAACCGGCTATTTGTCCAAAGGCTTCTCAAGAAGACCCCCTATGAGCTTGTGAATGGAAAGAAACCGGATATATCCTTTTTCCGAGTGTTTGGTTGCAAAGTGTACATCTACAAGAAGCGCCAACACTTGGGCAAGTTCCAAAGAAGATGCGACATTGGTTTCTTAGTTGGGTATTCACTTAAATCCAAGGCATACCGTGTATTTAACAAAGCCTCCGGCTTAGTTGAAGAAACGTATGACTTGGAGTTTGATGAAACTAATGGCTCTCAAGAAGAGCATGAAAATCTTGATGATGTAGGTGATGAACCCTTGAGGGAGGAAATGAAGAACATGCCAATTGGTGCTATCAACCCACAAGAGGTGGAAGAAGTTGAAGATGAAGCAAATCAAGATCCTTCTCCACCTCACACGCCTCAAGTTGATGAAGGAGATCAAGTGAGGGAAGCTCAAGAAGACACTCAAATCCCTCAAGATCAAGCCGAGGCCGAAGGAAGCAATGTTGAAGCACCGCAACCTCCTCCCCAAGTGATCAATAGAAGATCTACACCTATGCTTCAAGCACATCCTCAAGACCTCATCATAGGGAGTCCATCAAGGGGGGTAACAACTCGATCTAAACTTGGTTCTGATGTTGAACATCACTCTTTTGTTTCCTTTGTTGAGCCTTCTAGTGTGGAGGATGCACTTGCGGATCCGGATTGGGTGAACGCCATGCACGAAGAGTTGAACAACTTCACCCAGAACGAAGTGTGGACACTAGTAGAAAAGCCCAAAGGATCAAGAATTATTGGCACCAAGTGGGTGTTTAGGAACAAGCAAGATGATCAAGGCATGGTTGTGAGAAACAAGGCAAGATTGGTGGCAAAGGGGTTCTCCCAAGTTGAAGGCTTGGATTTTGGGGAGACCTTTGCACCGGTTGCAAGACTAGAAGCCATTCGTATCCTTTTGGCATATGCTTCACACCATAAAATGAAACTTTTTCAAATGGATGTGAAGAGTGCCTTTCTTAATGGTTTCATTAATGAACTTGTTTTTGTCTCACAACCTCCCGGGTTTGAAGACCCAAATTGTCCTAATCATGTGTATAGGTTGTCCAATGCACTCTATGGATTGAAGCAAGCTCCAAGAGCTTAGTATGAGAGGCTAAGGGACTTCCTACTCAAGAAGGGCTTCAAGATCGGGAAAGTGGATACCACACTCTTCACCAAGGTGCTAGATGGAGAGATTTTTTTTTGCCAAGTATATGTCGATGACATTATATTTGGGTCAACAAACCAAGGTCATAGCAAGGAATTTGGTGCATTGATGTCCAAAGAGTTCGAGATGTCGATGATTGGCGAGCTAACCTTCTTCCTAGGCTTCCAAGTGAAGCAATTGAGGGAGGGCACCTTCTTATCTCAAGAAAAGTACACTTATGATGTGCTCAAGAAATTCAAGATGGAGGATTGCAAGCCAATCAAGACACCAATGCCTACTAATGGGCATCTCGATCTCGATGAGGGAGGTAAACCGATCGACCAAACTCTTTATCGTTCTATGATCGGTAGTTTACTTTACCTCACCGCTTCTAGGCCGGATATCATGTTTAGTGTGTGTATGTGTGCTAGGTTTCAAGCAAACCCTAAGGAGTCGCATCTTTGTGCGGTTAAAAGAATCCTTAGGTACTTAAGGCACACCCCTAGCATGGGTCTTTGGTATCCCAAAGGAGCTCCCTTCCAACTAGTTGGCTATTCCGATTCGGATTATGCCGGGTGTAAGGTTGATAGGAAGAGTACCTCCGGCGGGTGCCACATGCTAGGAAGATCACTTGTTTCTTGGTCCTCAAAGAAGCAAAATAGTGTGGCATTGTCAACCGCCGAGGCGGAATACATTGCCATGGGAGCAAGTTGTGCACAAATCTTATATATGACCCAAACACTCTTTGATTACGGCGTGTTTTTAAAAGAAGTTCCACTCTTGTGTGATAATGAAAGCGCCGTAAAGCTTGCAAACAACCCTGTTCAACACTCTCGCACCAAGCACATAGATATTCGCCATCACTTTCTTAGAGATCATGTGGCTAGGAAAGACATAAGACTAGTTGGAGTTAAGAGCGAAGAGCAATTGGCGGATATCTTCACTAAACCACTCGATGAAACAACCTTTTGTAGGTTGAGAAGCGAGTTAAATGTGCTTGATCACTCTAATTTCACTAAAAGATGAGTTTGTGGGAACCATGCATTCATATGTAATATAACATGTTTAATATGGTAATGCACATAGGCTTGGCTAACACGGTTAAGATAACCGCCCTCAAAGCGTGTGACAAAGCTTAACCGCGGTTTAAACTTGCAAGCAACCTAGATTCACTTTTCGTATTGCATAGCATATGCATGTGTGTTGTTTGCACCTTCTTTTCGGTTAAGTTTCTTGAGCATCCTCTATGGTAGTTCACTTAGGGGGAGCATTCCAAGCTCAAATCACTTCTCTACCCCTCTTGTGGCCATATGATGACTCCTTGGCGCTTCCATTCGAATATTTTGAGCTAAAAACTAAATTTAAGCCTATGGCAAAATAATTGAAAATGAGTGTTTGAGAGATGGTTCTCATATCAAGTCCAATCAAGTGTTATTTGGATCTTATTGGGATTGGAACTTGGTTGGGAGAAAGACGCAAAAAGAAAATTTGAAAAATTCTATTTTTAATGCGTCAGACGCTACCGACGGACGCTCGGTGTCTATTGCCTCAGCGTCCGTCGCGATCGTCTGGAGATTAAAGTTGCCCGCTGAAAGGGCGACGGACGCTCTCCCAAGCGTCCGTCGCGGTCAATGCGACTAAGCGTTTCAAATCGGCTCTGGAAGCCCGACGGACGATGCCGTCGGACGCTCCCCGAGCGTCCGTCGCATGCCGACGGAGCGTCCGTCGCCTATGCGTCGGAGCGTCCGTCGCCTATGCGTCGGAGCGTCCGTCGCGAACTAATCGGCGAATTTTTTTTGAAAACCCCGATTTCTTCTCTGTCTCGCCCGTTCGCTTCAGTCCGCCGCCGCGCCAGTTTTTCAAACCCTAACCGCCGCGAATCCGTCCAGCGCCGCCGTGAGCCTTCCCTAGCGCCACTGAGCACTGTTCCACCCCGCCGCCGGTGAGATCCGCACTCCTCCCTGCTCTGCCCAGCGCCGCCGTGGCCTTTTCTGCGTCGCTGCCTTACTCTGTCCCAGCGCCGCCGCCTGCCCTGCAGTGCTCTTGGCCGCGCCGCAGCTGCTCTACCAAGCACCGCCGCCGTCCCTTAGTGCTTTCTCAGCCGTGCATCTCACCTTACCGAGGAGCCCCTCTCCAAGGAGGCTGTTCGATCCATTTTGGGTGTCAAGGTGAAATCCACTTCTGTGTTCCTTTCCTCTAAATTGCAATTCACTTCGCCCTCCTCTACCTACCCTAATCCATCTACCTTGGTTAGAGTGCGGATTGAAATGCGGATTGCGGTTTGCGATTGATTGATCGGGGGAATCTCTCTTCTTCTCTCCTTTTTGGTCAGCGACTCGAGGTATGGCAGTGGATATCACGATTCTTTTCTTTCCTTATTTCATGCCTCTATAGACTCACTTCCCTTTTAGCTATATGCTTATGGTTCATATATATATCTCTACCCTTTTCCGACGAGCAGGGTCAGTTGGTCAGTTGATCAGAGATTCAGACAGTGGGCAGTGTCAGTGAACTCGGGGCAAAGCCCGCGAGTACGGATCGAGGCAAAGCCTCGCAAGGACAGTCCAGGGCCGGTGTGCCACTCTTTCAGCTGTTTGGTTCTCAGGTTTGTCAGTGGTTTCAGTGACAGTGTTTGATTGGCAGTGGGGTTGTGGTTTGATTGTTGAGGTTTCCTGTCAGTGAGTTGATTGCAAGAGCTTGAGAAATGGCAAGGACAAAGAATGCAGGTCCCGTTCCCGGCAGTGGTGGTGACCCTCCACCTCCACCGCGTCCACCCACTGACCGCGGGAAGGGCAAGCAGAAGGTAATTTCTCGGAACCGTAAGAGGCCAGCAATGGATCCGGATTCGGTGGCCGCGCTTGCAGTAGCAGAGGCAGCTGAGTTAGCGGAGCGAGGAGGACGTCGCGTCGGCTTGAGGCTCTCGCCTCGCCGTGGAGCGCGTCGTGAGTCCCCTCCACCTCCAGTGTCAGAGCTCGTCGAGGCTACAGAGGCACCAGCGACAGAGCCAGTCCCAGCGACTGAGCAGACAGAGGCCACGGGCCATTCTACTATTGGAGAGCTGATGAGCGTCGAGTTACTCGTTCCCGAGGCTCAGGTGCCCCACCTAGCCCTCCAGGACCCAGACTCCCAGACCCAGTGAGGCACTAGGTCAGGACACTTACAGCGAAGCAAGTCCAGCTGCTTCGGTTTGTCGACTTTCAGTCCTGGTTCCCACCTCAGAGGGACCCCCGTGCCGGACGAGAGTTCTATACCACAGTGCACGAGGACTTCTACAGAGCATACGTTGACACCGATGCTCCTCTCAGGGCCCACAGGGTGTGCCCATCTACTCAGATTGAGGGGGTCGGTGGTCCAGAGATCCTGTAGCATCTCCAGTACATTCAGGGTTTGACAGACTTGATGGGATGCTCAGGGGCATATCAGAAGGAGTGGGTTTACCAGTTCTATGCCTCTCTGTGGATCTCACCTGATCACGAGTTCCTTCACTTTGCATATTAGGGATGTGACTTTAGGGTTACAGCTGCCAGGTTCCGAGAGCTCTTTCACCTCGGATCTTCACCTACCAGGATCCACAGTCTCTGCTATGGGGATCAGGAGGCCCCTCGCAGACCTCACGATGGTATAGTGCCATCCACGGACTTCGTGAGTCCATGCTTTCAGCAGCCGTTCACTGAGGGTTCGAGGCGTACGCCACGAGACCTCACTCCTCTGGCTCGGATCCTCCACGAGGTTCTCAGACGGACTATTCTACCCAGGATTGGAGCTAGGGATACTATCACTCGTCTTCAGCTTTGGCTCCTAGCTCACATTGTCCGGAAAGAGCAGTTCGACCTATGGGATTTGATAGTGAGCGAGATTGAGGATATCATAGCTGCTGGATTCAGAGGCCATTGGCAGCTACAGTTCGCACATTGGATCTCATACTTGATAGTTGCCAAGACTGGGTCAGGGGTTATGAGAGTCACCCTTACGAGGTCAGCTACAGAGTTCCCACTCTACTCGATGAGCCAGCTTGTGGCCCATGGACAGTTGCCTCGCCCCAACAGAGCCTACAGACCAGGCACGAGGCAGGCCGGAGTGCCACCACAGTCAGCCGAGGTCACCGATGCCACAGTTGAGCAGATTGCTCAGGCAGAGCTAGCAGATTTGGATGCTGAGATTGACACAGCTGCAGAGACAGTATTCAGAGAGGATCTCGACTCTGACAGCTCTGACGAGGACTACCAGCCCGTGCACGAGTATACACCTATGACACATGACCACGAGGCTGGAGGGTCCAGCACAGCCGCAGCAGCTCCAGCTCCAGGCTCCAGTTCTTCAGAGGCTACCCTGCTCACTATACTCTCGAGGATGCAGGAGGAGCAATCTCGTCAGACAGAGGAGCAGAGACGACAGGCTGCAGATCTACGGAGGCTCACTGAGCAGTAGCTGGCAGCTCAGGCTCAGACACAGGCTAGGCAGGATGAGTTCCAGCGCCAGTTCCTAGCCTATCAACTACAGCAGGCAGAGATTCAGAAGACTCAGACTCTTCTACTTGAGCGTCTTCTGGCCTCTAGTTCCGGGCAGACCTCCACGCCACACTTTCAGTTGCCCGCCGTCTCTTAGCAGTAGCAGTTCACCTCTCCTCCGCAGCCGCCTCCAGTAGTTGTGGTGCCAACTCCAGCGTTACCGTCCAGAGGACAGCAGAGTCAGGCACCAGCTACACCGCCGTTCCAGCCGGCAGCTTCTCCTGAGTACCAGACTCCGAGGACCCAGGTGTCCTCTTGGATAGCTTCACCCGGCGAGTTCCAGACAGGATTCACTCCCACCCGGGGAACTACCCTAGCAGAGGCCTCGCGAGATCTGTCCGCTTCATACCTTGAGATCACGGGAGAAGACTCCCCAGGAGCACCTCAGCAGGTCACACCAGCTCCAGAGACTGCAGTGGATCTTCCGGCGACAGGCACTCACCAGTCCTCAGTTGCTTTGTCGGAAATCGCACCTGAGCAGTCGGCACAGACAGTCACCACACCTCCAGCTGCCGTTCAGACGAATGCCATATCTCTAGCAGATGAGGTTACAGTGGCAGTGTCCTCTCCCGGGCAGACTCAGCCTGCAGAGGTTGCAGCAGCAGTGTCCCTAGTGGCACTAGCAGTGACATCGTCCCCCTCGCCTCGAGTTTTCACTCGTCGGGCTCCCAGGCCCGCTACCACTGAGGCGGGACTGTCAGAGGCACCAGCAGAGCCTCAGCGAGAGTCAGTTGGGACCGCAGCTACAGAGGTGCCAGTGACAGCTCCAGAGACCACCCCAGTTGCACCTACACCAGCAGAGACCGTGTCAGATGAGTCAGACGAGTCCGATCTTTAGGACTTCATCATGCTGAATTGCAGAGCTACCGCTACTTCGCCTTCTTCTCCAGCTCCAGACTCTTAGTTTTTGGTGCTAGATGCCAAAGGGGGAGAGAGGGTCGAGTATAGAGATAGGGGGAGGGATTTGGACCTTTGTATGCTTTATTTCCTCGTACTCTTTCATCATGTCTCTTTTATGCATTTGTCTATATGTGTGATGTGATGATGGTTGATGTTTATATGGTTGCATGTGACAAACTCTTGGTTTTCTCTAATACTTTTTGTGAGTTGTCTCTTGGTTCATGATATATCTCCTTGCTTAACGATATTTGAGCTTCCGCGCTTTACTCCGATACATCCTTTGAGAATATCATGAGGTACTGCGTTTTCTTTCATTTTCATAAGTACCATGTTTTGTGATTTGATTTGGATGAGCAAGTATACTTCATTACATTTTCACTAACCCTTGCTCAACCATTCCAAGTCACCCTTGAATCTTAACCAAAACTCTTGTCCATACTCAAAGTTCTATTATCGTCAATCACCAAAAAGGGGGAGATTGAAGAATCATGGCCCTAGTTGGTTTCGGTGATTAACGACAATTAGAGATTATTATGGCTAACGTGTGTTTTGCAGAGGCTATGCGTAGCTTAGCCATAGTGATCAAGGAGAATGGGCTATAAGGGTCATCACTTAGCCCCCAAGATGGATATCGTTTCGGTTGATAATTGAAACATGATGAAGACCCTAGAATGATAGGCTAAGTGCCATAAGGAGATGAAGGGCACATAGAATTAGATAGGGCTTCTCTTTTTACCTTTGACCGTACTATTAAGAGGGGTTTAGATTAGTAGCTTGACTTAGGAAAGCTTCATGTTTAGGTGTGGTGCACACTTGACTTCCTTAGCTCTAAGCAAGCCTATGGTGACCGTAAGATAGCCTAGAACAACTTCCATATTCATCGCGACGAAAAACGGAGTTGTTAAAAGAGTTTTCTGGGCGTCGGACGCTCCTGGCAGGGGCGCCGGACGCTGTCCGTCGCGTCGGACAAAGGCGCCGGACGCTGGGTGGTTGAGTCCACAGCGTCCGTCGGCCTTCCAGAGAGGTTGTTTTCTGGCTAAGTTTTTCAGGGTGCGTCGGACGCTGTCCGTCGGCCAGGCGTCGGACGCTGGGAAGAGCGTCCGTCGACCTTCCAGAGAGGGTGTTTTTTCAACCCTAGTCAGAACTCAGTGTCGGACGCTGTGGCTGAGCGTCCGTCGCCCAGTGACGTAGCGTCCGTCGCTGGGAACAGTGTGTCAGAACTAGCCGTTAGACAGAGGCGTCGGAGCGTCCGTCGCCTAGGCGTCGGAGCGTCCGTCGCCTCAATTATGAACAGAAACTAGCCGTTGGGCATGTGACGGACCGTCCGTCGCCTAGTCGACGGAGTGTCCGTCGCCAACTTAAAATGCCAGCCCGAGGCAGTTTTCAGAGGGTCTATTTATAGCCCCTCCCACTTCTCTCCCACCTTGCCTTTGCTCATTTGAGTTGCTGAGTTTGTTGAGAAGGTTGGGAAGAGAGCAAGAGCCCTAGAGAGAGAGAGAGAGTGATTCGCGAATCCATCCATCCTCTCTCTAGTTCATCCTAGAGTTCAAGTGTGCATCCTCTAGTTGTGAAGCTTGAGTGAGTCAAGCGAAGATCGAGGCTTGTTACTCTTGGTGATCGACATCACCTAGACGGTCTGGTGGTGCTCGGAGGAAGGTGATCGCCGGAAGATTGTTGGCGGCCCTTCTCCATCGACGTTGTGATCGGTTGTGGGCGATTCACCGAGCCGGAGTGGCGAAGAATCAGCCCATAGAGAGCACTCATCCCTTGCGCGGGATTGAGGGGGAGCTATACCTTGCGAGGTGCTCCAACGAGGACTAGGGGGGAGTGTCGACTCCTCGATACCTCGGCAAAACATCGCCGTGTCAAGCATCTCTTTCCCTAGCTCTTTATTACCGCATTACTTTCCGCACTTGTCTTTCAATTCATACTAGAATTGTGTAGGAAGTTTTCGCTTTCCATTGCCTTGTTACCGCTTTCTAGCTAGGACACACAAGCGGTAGGCACTAGGGGGTTAATTGGCTCTTTATAGGTTTAATTCTTGTTTAGAAATTAAAAAGAGCCCAATTCACCCCCCTCTTGGGCATCTTGATCCTTTCAATCATCCATTCTTAGGTGAAATGATTCGGACTTGAGCGCCCCGTGTACATCCACTCACGGTCATCCATCCTCTAAGATATATACCGGTGACCAAAGTAAATATCAATTGCATATACATAACGTTCCTACTATATAATAGGTGAGGATAGGTCCTAATCCCACCTGCAGATGCGTAGATATGTTAGTTCCTATGACCTACTCCTATTCGAGACAAAAGTTCAGCAGCACCTCCCCGCTGTTCTCTCCATACACGTCCTGGCAAGGAGAGTGTGTATGCAGAGAACAATAGGTTGGTGATACCAAAACGTTGTCTCGAATCGGAGAAGGCCAAAGGAACTAACACATCTACGCATCCACAGGCTGTCCAAAAAACGTGGACAATTCGAAACAAATACGGATATACATATGCATAATTCTGCATATGTCTAACCGTGCCTCTTTCGAACGGGAGACGCCTAACTGATTTACGTGACCTACGACTATAAGCGGGAAAGTAAAGTTATACCGTGGGTGGCGGTGGAGTCAGGCTAGTGGTGCCGTGGCGAGTCGGGGCTGTGGTGAGTCGATGCGGTGCAGGAAGACCCACAACGACGAGGAATGCAAACGGGGTCGCAGAGGTCCTTCGGATAAGCCTCGATGGGCTCCGCTGTTCAAAAGAACATTCTAAATCAATTAAAAAATTCGACAGCATGTCCCCTACAGGGTGATATTAATAACCTGCAAGAAATTAGCGGCTCGATGGCCGACAACCACATATATAACAAGTCTCCTCCGCCAACACCACCACCACCTAAACCCTAAATCCCCTAGCACAAGCATCCTAAATATCTAACTAATTTAGGATTAAACTCACTACCTTCAGCATAACTACTAACCCTAAATCAAAACTAAATTGCATACCTAGGTGAGTCGGTGACGGTGGATAGCTTGGACGAAGATTGTTGGCGGACACCTCCTCCTCCTCCTCTTTCTTCTTCTTCTTCTTCTTCTTCTTCTTCTTCTTCTTATCCCCCTCCTTCTCCCCCTCCTCTTCCTCCTTTTCCTCCTGCCTCCTCCTCCTTTGTATGGCGCGGCCCGGCAACGGGGGCGCGGGGGGCGTGGGGGGAGGGGGCTGCGGCGGCGCGGAGGGCCGGGCAGGGTGCGGCGGCGCGGCAGCGCGGGTGGCGGCGCGGCGGGTGGCGGCGGTGCGGGTGGGAGGCTGGGAGCTGGGAGACAGAGAGAGTGAGACAGAGAGTGAGTGAGAGAGTGAGCGCAACGGCCGAAAATGCTAAGTCCTAGAAATTTTCTTTGCCGAGAGCTCGAACGGGGGCTCTCGGCAAAGAATTTTATTTTTTTAAAATTAATTCCTTTGCCGAGAGCTTTAGGGTTACTCTCGGCAAAGAATTTGAATTTTTTTTCCTTTTTTACACTCATTTTTTTGCTTGCTTCTAGTGACCTAATCTTAGAATTTGGTATATTTTTGAGTAGTTTTGCTATATTTCTTTGGTTTTTTTTATTTAAATTGATATTCTTTAAAAAACAACTTTGAACTGCAGTTGCATCGAATAATGGATTTTGATAACTGAAAAAATGATTTTCGTGGTTTGTAGCGCACTTTGAGTCGGTATCCAAGGACATGCGTCAAATTTGAAACATCTTATTCACCAAACTTGACCAACAACTTGCATGTGACTTGTTTTAAAAAAAATATAAAATACAAACGAATTCCAAAAATCACCAAACTTGTTGAGTGGACTTGATATCACATGTGTAGGCAGAAAACACAGTGCCGAGATCCGGCTCTCGGCACAGGAAAGCTCTCGGCAACCGTCCTGTTTCCGGTAGTGTAAAATATTTTGGATCTTTATTTGCAGGGAGTTTTATTTCCTTCTTTTCTGTTGTATCTTCCAAACCTAATGTACCTCTGTTGATTTAGATTTAGATTTCCACGGTAGATTAGGATGGAAGGCTGGACGAAAAAAAAGAATATGAAATTTTGGCTCTTTATTAATAGGTATAGATATAGATATAGATTAAGCTCCGGAAACAAAAAAAAAAAAGAGGAGAAAACTACGCTTGCGCCTGACCAAGTCGGCTTAGCCGACTCCATGGACTAGCTGCGTCGGTTCCTTAGGCTTGAGTCGGCTTAGCCGAATTGGCTAAGCTGACTCCCAAAACTGGGCAAGGCTAACTCCTACTGGCGGCTCGGCCACAATGCCTAGTTCTATGAAAACTAGCTTAGCTGAATTTCCCATTGGCTACGTCGACTTTTCTACCGAGTCCGAGCCGATTTGGTTTCCAAATTGATTTTTGACTCCTATTTTTGACGTGGGAATTTGGAGAATGCATTTTGGACTGATTTCTTACTAGGATAAGACCACCCATCTGTATATATCAGAGGTTCACGTTAGATTGAAGAATCCAACACTCAATCATATTTTTTTGCATCTACTTAATCTGTTTCAAATTATAGTTCGTTTGACTTTTTCAACCCTAAGTTTGACCACTCGTCTTATTCAAAATTTTGTACAAAATATTATTTCTCTTGGTGTGAATTACATAATTTAATAAATAGTCTACATGAATGACTTAAATTTGACTATGTTTACACAAAATTTTTTGAATAAGATGAGTGGTCAAAGTTGAGGTCAAAAAAGTCAAACGAATTATAAATTGAAACGGAGGGAGTATTACCCAACCCTTACCCTTTTCCAGCCCTTCTATTGTTCGTTTCTCTCCATGAGATTCATAAGTGTTCTACTAGCAGGGGCGGATCTACGGCCCGTGCTGCCCGAGCTGCAGCACGGGGCGAGTCCGGTTTTGTTAAGCAAAAATGTATAGAATTAGGTTTATTATGTCAAAATTTGGTACAATTTTAGCTAATCTACCATCTTAACACCGATTTAGCCCTGGCCGAAGAGGCTTTCTGGCTCCGCCCATGTCTACTAGGCCTTGCTGACCCTAGAAAATCATAAGGTTGGTCTGTGCCTCATGTACACTATCTTTTTAGATGCATTAAGGGATACGTAAGCGATTTCATCTATGCAGAATACGCATCCAACCTTTCTCTTGAACTGCCCTCATAATGTGAAAAGAGCAGGGTAATAATCGTTGATCATAACGAAAATAATTTCTCTCAGCGTGAAAGAATCTTTATGGTACTCGTCCCACATTTGAACACCTGTTTCCCACAACATTTTTATGTCCTCCATTAAGGGCTCAAAAAAACATTCATGTCAAATCCAGGTTGCGTAGGTCCAGAGATAAGGATGGTTAGGAAAAGGTACTTCCGCTTCTGCATCAACCATTGAGGAAGGTTTTAGATGGTGAGGATCACCGGTCATGTGCTATGCTTGCTGCTCCTCTTAGCAAATGGATTTATTTCGTCAGTACTTAGTGCAAATCTAACATTTCTTGTTTCAATTCTTTTGCAAAGTCTTCATGGTTGTCATTAAAATCTCTCCATTGCGTGCCATGAGCTGGATGATGAAGCTTCCCATCATTTTTGTGCTTATCAAAAGCATGCCAGCTCATAAGTTTGACATCCTCTGTCTGTGTTAGCAAACAAACACCTCAATCGATCAACCATACGAAGGTACATGAATTTTTTTCTGCGCATAATAGTCTACTTCGTCTTTTTTTTGCTCGTGGGTTTTGTTGATCTTTGTTTGGTCTTCTTTCTCTTCTTTCCTTTACATGTGGAGGCAACCCATTCTTCCTCTCGATAGTCTTTATTCGTCTTGTACCTACTTGCACCACAGTTTGGAAAGCTCTCCATATCCTTATACTCATCACCTCGATATAGGATACAATGATTTCTATATTTGTGGATCCTCTCAACACCCATAGTGAGTGGACTGATTAGCTTCTTTTCATAGTACGTGTTAGTAGTCACATTGTTCTCCTTTGGAAACATGTCTGCGATAATACTCAAGAACACATCCAAGCCAGCATTAGACAAACCATATCAAGCTTTTAACACCAACAACTTCAGCACAGACCACAGCGTCGTGAACTCTTGGGTACAACCCTTAGACTCATCGTACAAAGACTCTTTTGTTGCATTCATCAGGGAATCCATACCTTTCATGAAGAATATTGATGGATCATTTGAATGATGATGCAACATTGCCTCTAAGAATTCTGCATCTTCTGTAGACATAACATCTGGTAGGACCTCAGTTCTGACACCTTCATTTCCTCGAGCGAAAACATGACCAGTTTCATTTGGCACAACATGTTCGCACTCAGGAAGAGGTTGTTGTGTCTCGTGTACGAACTGAAAGCTGTCAACAAGCATATCTAGACCAACATCAATGTTCGCAGTGTTTGTAGTTGTATAATGCCCAGAACTACCCTCTCCATGCTTTGTCCAAATGAAGTAATTCTCCATAAATCCCCGGTAGACTAGATGAGAAATGATTGGTTGAGTGTCATCAAATACAACAACATTTTTGCAGTCTGTGCATGGACAATGTATGTGCTTTGTCTTTGTTCTTCAAGCATGGTTCTTAGCAGCGTCAACAAATCTATGCACCTCTGGTATGTATGATGGATCTAGTCTTGACAACTTATACATCTAAAATGACCTCTCCATCATACCTATACAAAATATAATGAATTAATTGTATGTTAAAAGGTAGAAGAATGACCTTTTATTAGCTCTAACACATGGGAAAGAGAGAGAATAAACTAACTTTTCTTAGCACCTCCTTATAAAAAATGAAGATCAAAACCTCTCCAATTGTATTTTGAAAAATCTGGATTTCCAAAAACACCTCCAATGGAAGTTGGCTGCGAGCTACAAGAGTTCTCGGGGAGGAAGAAGGGATTAAGTAGGGTTTATCATAAGGTACAACATGCACTATACAAACAAACAGTTCATGAAACAATTTGATAAATAAATCAATTTGGGAAATAAAGGAAAAACACTAAGTAATTAACATAATTTAAAGAATTAACAAAAATCTATATTGCTCTCTACATATGAGTACACTTCATCAACACACCATTCATGGCTAGCTACAACTAAAAATATATCAGGGAGGAAGAAGGGATTAAGTAGTGTTTATCATAAGGTACAATTTTTAAACCTATATTTGTCTCTCCATACAAACAAACAATTCATGAAACAATTTGAGAAATAAAGAAAAAACCTAAGTGATTAACATAATATGAACCTATATTGCTCTCTACATATGACTACACCATATACGAACACACCATTCATGGTTATATAGCTCCTCAAGTAGAGTGCTATACTTGTCCTGGAGAGTGACAAGACTAGACATGTACAAGGCACAAGTATCGCACTCTACCTCCTCGGTCATCACCACCATTGGTCTAGAAAACTCAAGCTCCTCTAGCGCTTTCATATAATTTGCCTTAAAATCATTCCTCTCACAACCATAGCACACAAGCAAAGCATCCTAACTAAGCAAGATGAGGTTCAAAGACTCGACCTCTTCAGTGAGAGATGCGATGGTGGTATGTACCTCGGGTGTGTCAGAGTTGTTCGCATCATCGTCGTCGTTGTCGTCGACCTCCTCAGCTCCAAGTGTCATGGTGCAGAAGCCACCATGCTTGGCATCGGCGTAGAAGCAGAGGTCGTTGAGCTTGTCCTCAACCTTCCCCTTCAACTTATCATCATCACTCGAAGAAGAGCGTCCGTTGCGAGAGTAGTTGATGTCGCTGAGGGAGGTGAGGAAGGCTCACTGATGGGCCTTCACCTTGTTGAGCACCTTCTTGGTGGATATCTTACTAAAGCCACCCTTGTTCTTGTCGTCGAAGCGGTGCTCACGCTTATTCTTGCGCTTGGTGAAGTCACCTGTGGTCTTCTTGGGGCAGTGGGGTGATGAAGTGATCCAAATCACCATAACGATAGCACCCCTGGGCCACACCACCACATCGTCGGTTCAAGTGGTTGTTGTGAAACCGCGAGAACCTAGTGATGATCAAGGCCAACTTGTCATCTCCAATAGCCTCAACTCATTCCTTTGTCACATAGATCAATGAAAACAAAGTGAACAAATCTTGTGAAGGGTTAGAGGAAGAAATCACACCACCAGGGCCAGAAACCAATGCCATAGTCGGAGCCGACGGGTTCTCAAGCTTGGTGCGAGTCTGGTGGTTGATCTCCAAGGACTTGAGCTTGCTGAACAGCTTGTCCACGGTAAGGGCGTCATACCCCGGTGACTCTTGGATACCAGCCACCTTCATCTCCCAAACCCTCCGATCAAGAGCATGCAAAAGCTTGATAGCCATCTCATGATCATCATAGGGCAAATTTGCATGATTGGCGCACATCTTATTGACGATGGATTTAAAACGAGAGAACATCACGTCAATAGAATCGCCACTCAATTGGATGAAGTTCTCGTACTCCCTCCGATACGTGTCGAAGAGGCTGGACTTGATTTGAGGAAAGACTCGGGATTTGAAGGCTCGCGATCATGAGGACACATCAAGATAGAAAGACTCGCGATTTGAAGGCTATCGTGTCCTTGATGCTCATGTTGACCAACTCCAAATCGCTCAACACAACATTTCATTGGCTACTCCTTGACTGCTACTCCTTTTATCCCATCTTTCTATCTACACCTTCAACTCAACATTTCTAGCCACCAACACCATCTTTCCCTTCTACTTTCCATTGGGAATAAATAAATATGACCTCGGGTGTTCACCGAGCGAAGTGCTACATGATAGTTCTATGTGCCTGTGGAATCCCTCCCATAGACAAAAGAAGTATCAACATCTACTTTTTTCCGTGAAAAATCTAGATCGTGTATGTGAATGGAACAAAACCTAATCAAGTTAGATTGCACCACCCCATCTTCATGAACTTTCTTGTTCTTACAGGGAGAACACAGACATGGTTGTCAACCACTTAAGACTTAGACGATGCTTTTTTTGGCAACGACAACAAACTTTTTCACTTAAGCTAGATAGGCCAGTTCTAGCCTCGAAATCTGGTACATCCGTTCTGACATTTCCATTATACTGAACCATGGAAACACAGTGGAAAAGAAATATGAAAAGTAGTATTATAAAGAAATAGCAACAGATCAAGTTCTAACCTATCTGTCACAAATTATAAGACGTTTGACTTTTTTCACCACAAGTTTAACCACTCGTCTTATTCAATTTTTGTTGCAAAATATCACTTCTTTTATCATGGTCTACTTTATTATCAAAAGTTCTTTAAGAATGTTTTAAATTTGACTATGCTTGTACAAGTTTTTTGAATAAGATTGAGTGACTAAACTTATAATAAAAAAGTCAACATCTTATAATTTAGGATGAAGTAAGTAGCTCACATATCAAACATGCATTTATTCTCGGTTAAGGGAGTTATACGGGCAATGAATATGAATTTCACTAATAATTACCCTTTCTTTTTTGGGATAATTGTGTTCTTACCCTTGTTCAGTAAGCTAATTGTGATTTTACCCTTTGTTTTTCAACTTTGTGTTTTTACCCCTGTTATTTTAAACTGAATGATCCGTTTACCCCTTCTTCTCACATCCGTTAGATGGACATGGATTAAACAAAATAATAAAAAAAATCTAAATCTGAAAAACAAAGGCCAAATGACCATACTGCCCCTTATCCTTATCTTCTCATCCCAAACATGGGTGTGTGCGTGCCTTTTCTAGAGGCCGCCGGAGAAGCATCGAAGGGGAGGAGGTCGCTGCTCCAAAATCGGCTGCACGGAGGGGCTGCCTCTAGGGCGTGGGGCTACCTCCCGGTCGCGGCTCCAGGTGCGCGGGAAGGCCGCGGCTCCCGCCCGTGGCGTGCACGAGCTGTGCGGCGGTCGCGGATGTATTGGTGTACTTATTTGTTGATGTCCCCTAATTATTAACCAACCTGTTCATTTTCAGAGGGAGGGGAAGAGGAGGGCGAACAGGAAGGCTAGCTAGTTTGTTAGGTCTCTAGGTGGCCCTTGAATGAGATGCTGTAGCTTTTGTGCACATGTTTACATGATGCAGACTTGTTTATTTTGTGGACATCATGATATGATGCAGTTCCTTTTGTGGACATGGTGACACGGTGTAAACCTGTAGCTTTTGTGGATATGTTGACATGTTGTATGTGAGACTTCAAAATGTTGTTTGTTCTCCATGATTTTTTTCATGTGTTTTATATGAGCTTCATATTGTTGTCATGATGCTAGAAAAATATTGGAAAGGTGCTGCCAAAATTTTGAATATTTTTCAATATTAGTTCTGAGTTGAAATAATTGCATGTTGTGCCAAATATATATGACAAAATTTAATCAATTGTGTCGACATCTAATAGAAAACTCTAATTCCAAATCAGGGGTAAAATCATAAATAGACATAACAAATAGGGGCAAAATCACATGGGCATTTATGTCCTTTTGGACAAAATTTAACACCGTTAGGGGAGGATGACGGAGCAGGGGCAAACTGGTGCTTCATTTTGAAATCACAGGGGTAAATTCACAAAGTTCAAAAAACAGGGGCAAAATCACAATTTCAAAAGAAAACAGGGGTAAGAATGCAAGAGCCCCTTCTTTTTTCGGACCCGTCACACACAGATCATGGGACTCGCGATCCAGCACACGTGCGCTCCATGCTCAAGATGTCAACGGGGAATTCCCCATCGGAGGTTAGGGCCTAATCCCCGTCCCCGTGGGGACAAATGGTCAACCATCCCCGTCCCCGTGAAGGCTCACGGGGGGGGGCACTTCTGCCCCATCCCCGTCCCCGCTCGGGGATTAATCCCCATGGGGATCCCCATCACCGTCCGAGCTTAGAGGAGGGGAGGGTGAAGAAATGGTGGCCGATGGTGAACGTGTGCGAATCTTCGGTGAGGCGTCAGCTCGCGTCGCCGCTCGTGCTCGTGTCGGGGCTGGGGCTGGTGGATCTGAGGTGTCGCCACCGCTGGTTCCTAGTCGTAGGCGTCTGAGTTCGATCTCCGGTGGCGAAGGGCGAGGCCACGACTCTGCGAGGGGCGAGGTGAGAGGCGACTAGGCGAAGTCGCGACTACCGCGTGACGACGCGAGGCGAGTCTGCGACCGCGAGTGTGCGACGCGAGACCGAGAGGCGAGACGCAAGAGTGGCGGCGCGGGCGGCGGGTGACGTGGTTCCGTATGTGCGTTGTGTTGTGCGTGGCTGCGTCCTGCGTGCTAGGGTTGGAGTTCGGGTGGCTGGGTGGGCAGTAGCCTGTGGGCCTTTTTTCATGGGCTTTGCTTCACGGGGCGGGGATGCGGGGATTGGGGTCGGGGAGCAGGCAACCATCCCCGTCCCCGTCCCCGTGATCCCCGACGGGGATAACAATTCTACCATTTTCATCCCCATGGGGATCAATTCTCTACCATCCCCGTTGAAAGCATCTAGGCCCCTAGTGTTTCGATGATTAATGACAATGCAAGATTACTATGACTAACGTGTGTTTTGCAGAGACAATAAGAAATTTAGGTCATGGTAATGGATGGTTGTTTTGGACTATCATGGTATATGTGCCCCGTATTGGAATCGTTTCGGTTTTCAAAGGATTGGCGACAAGGTTGAAGCATAGACTAGGTCTAAGTGTCGTTTGGAGTTGAGAGACACTTAGAGTAGTTTAGCACCTTTATTTTTCCTTTGGTCATACTATTAAGATGGGTTCTATCTAGTAGCTTGACCTAGGAGAGGCTTAGTGATTAGGTGTGGTGCACACTTGTTGAAACTAGCACTAGGAACCTTTAGAAATAGTCCTTGGACCAAATGGAGCAACTTCCATGTTGGAAGTATGCTGGTCTGGCTTGAAATGGAGCTCCGGACGCTAGTGTAACCCTGGGTCCGGACCATCGGCTGTGCGTCCGGACCCTAGGGTTTGCTCTGCATGTATTAGAGCGTCCAGACGTAGTGAATAGTGTTGGGTCTGGACTGCAGGTTGCATCCGGACCCTACACAGAGAGCTCCAGAGCGTACATGTTGATCCGGACACGGTCCGGAGTTCTGATTCCGGACTATCTTCTGTGTCGGGACAGCAAACAGAGAGTACCAGAGAGCAGAAATCGATTCGGACACTGTCCGGTTGCTTGCGTCCGAACTGGAAAGAGCATCCAGACGACCTGGTTTTCAAAGCACAGAACAGTGGACTGAGGGGGTCCGGACGCATGCTTGATGGTCCGGACCCCACTCTATAGCTTGCGTCTGGAGTGACACAGAGAAGCAGTATTTGCCTCTAACGGCTAGGGGTTGGCTTATTTATACTTCCCCATCATCCCCATGGAGGTTCTCTTGCCTGTTCCAATTGCTAAGAATCACTTGTGAGAGAGCAAGTTGTGCAAGAGCCTTAGTGAGAGTGTGAATTGCAATTCCATGTGTTGATTTTCACTATTTGCTTAGAGTTAGCAAGTGTGCATCCATTCATTCACTAGACTAGCCTTGGTCAAGTGAGAGTTAGTGCTTGTTACTCTTGGTGATCGACATCACCTAGACGGCTTCACAGAGGTTTGCTTGGTGATCATCTGGTGGTGTTCCTTATGGATGACCCAAGTTCGATTGTGATCGGTTGTGGGCGATTCACCGAGCCGGAGTGGCGAAGAATCAGCCCGTAGAGAGCACTTAGTCCTTGCGCGGACTAAGGGGGAGCGATACCATGCGCGGTGCTCCAACAAGGACTAGGGGGAGTGTCGACTCCTCGATACCTCGACAAAAAGTCATCGTGTCAAATTTCCTTTATTCCTACTCCTTAGTTATTGCAATTACATTCAAGCATTAAATTCCGCTTTACATTCTTGTTGCTTGACTAGAATTGCATAGGGCTTTACCGCTTTCCTTTTCATGTCTTGCTTGTGTAGTTAGGACACACTTGGGAAAAGCACTAGGGGGTTAATTGGCTCTTGACAATTTAATTCTTGCCTAAAAATTTAAAAGAGCCCAATTCACCCCCCCTCTTGGGCATCTTGATCCTTTCAATTGGTATCAAAGCTGGGTTGCTCTAAATTAGGCTTCACTGCCTAGAGCAAGATGTCCCATGGGGATGGATCGCCGCCCATGTTTGATGGGGATGACTTTCCTTATTGGAAAGTGCGTATGGAGGCTTACCTCGAAGCCTTGGATGTTGGTGTGCTCAAAGCCGCCACCGATGGATTTCCTCAATTTGATGGAGAACCATTCGGTGACGAGGTCCACTATGAGAAGTGGAATGCCAAAGCCCAGAACACCCTCTTTAGGGGCATTTGCAAGGACTTGTTCAACCGTGTGCGTACCTCAAAGAACGCACATGAGGTGTGGAAGAACATTTGTGCTCTTAATGAGGGCACAAAGGGCAAGCGGGAAGAGCGATATCACTTAGTCATGAATAAGATGAATTCTTTTACCATGCTTGCTCATGAGAATGCTAATGAAATGTACTCACGCCTAAATGTTCTGTTAGAAGAATTGAATGCTCTTGGGCTAAAGAAAATGGATGAAGCCGATGTTGTGAGGAAGATTCTTTGTGTGCTTCCAATTGGCAAGTATGCAAACATTGTGACCGTGTTGCACCAAGGTGATCTTTCCAAATATACACCAACACAAGTCTTGGGAAAGATCAACGCACATGAGATGTACATGCACATCAACAAAGAAGAAGAAGAAGCTTCATCATCCACCAAGAAGAAGGATTTGACACTCAAATCTAGCCATGACACGGGCAAGTCAAAGATGGTGTATGATACCTCAAGTGAAGATGATGATGACTCAAACATTGCTCTAATGGTGAAGAAGACCACCAAGTTGCTAAAGAAGCTAAACAAGAGCAGTGTCAAGTTTGATTCAAGAAAGAAGAAGTTCTTCACTAGCAAAAAAAGGAAGCCATTGTCGGAGATGGATTGCTTCAATTGTGGTGATCTTGGCCATCTAGCTCACCATTGTACCAAGCCCAAGAAGGACAAGTACAAGAAGAAGTACAAGAATGGTAGAGAGAAAAAATATGAGTCAAGCGATGATGAGAAGAAGGATGAGAAGCCACATAAGAAGAAAGATGGCTTCAAGAAGAAAAGGTTCCAACACCAAAAGAAGAAAGATGGCAAGACATACATAGTTGGTGATTGGTTAACCGACATTTTAGACTCAAGTGACTCATCCGATGATGATAGTGATGATGAGAAGGTGGCCGCTCTAGTCATTGGGACTTCATTGCCTCCTCCACCATCATCGTCTTCCACCACTACATCCTCTACACACCTATGCCTTATGGCCAAGGGTTACTGGAAGGTACAATCTAAAGTAGAAGATAGTGATGATAGTGGTAGTGAAAGTGAAAAGGAATACCAAGCTCCTTCTTATGATGAACTCATAAAATTGCTCACTAAGTATACTAAAATTGTAAAGAAGGAGCAAGCTAAAAATGAGAAGCTTGAAAGAGAAAATGATGACTTGCAAGAGAAACTTGAAATAATATCAAATGCTAGTGATGAGCTAATAAATGAAAACAAATCCTTATCCTCACATGCTAAGGAGCTCAAATCCTCTCTCAAAGAGCTAAAAGAGAAACATGATAAGCTAGAGAGGACATCACAATAGCTTAGAGAAAGATGCAACAAACTTAGGGAAGAGTACACCAAAGTAAAGATGAACTATGATACTCTCCTTATAGCTAATGAATGTCTTGAAGATGATTTGCCTATTGTTGCTAACCCCATTGTCAAGATTGACATTGGCAAATCTTGTGATGATTTGATTGTTGAGCCCATTGAGCAAGAGCCTAAGTGCAAAGGCAAGCAAGTGGTTGTGGCGGATAAATACAATGACTATATGAAGATCAAGAATGAGAACGAGAAGCTCAAGAAAGATCTTAATCAAGCTCAAGTCAACCAAGTCAATTGTGATTGAGTCACAAGATGAAGACTATGATGTGGCACTTGAAGTTGATACACTTCGAGAAGAGAATAAGAGGCTAAAGAATGAGAAGAACCATTTAGCCATTGGAATGGAGAGGTTCACTAAGGGCCTCAATCTTCAAAGTGAGCTCCTTATGAACACCATCATGAAGAATGACAAAGCCGGTCTTGGCTACAAGTCTTCTCAAGTGAAGAAGGCCAAAGCTAAAGCCAAAGCTCAATATCAACAACAAGACAAGTACTTCTATCAAGCAAAGCCAAAGCCAAAGATGAAGACATGCTTTGAGTGTGGGAAGCAAGGACACTTTTCTCATAATTCTGTGACTCCACTTCCACAACCCTTGCCCAAGCACACTAGGCCTTTTGCATACAATGCTCACTATATCATCAACAAGGATGTCAAGGGAAAGCCACTTGTTGTGTTCAGGTCCACCCAACAAGAATAGACCAAAGACACTTTGGGTGGCTAAGTCACTAGTAGAGAAAGCAATGCGCCCCCGTACTCAATGGGTGCCTAAATAACAAGCTTGATCTCTTGTGTGTGTAGGTGAACTATAAGACCAGTGGAAGTCATTGTGTGATAGATAGTGGATGCACTCAACACATGACCGGTGACCCCCGAATGTTCACCTCAATAGAAGAAGATGTCAACAACCAAGACAAGATTACATTTGGGGACAACTCAAAGGGAAAGGTGAAATGACTTAGAAAAGTGGCAATCTCAAATGACAACTCAATATCAAATGTCTTGCTAGTTGCATCACTAAGCTTCAATTTACTCTCGGTTGGCCAATTGTGTGATATTGGCTTCCAATGCCTATTCACTCCTAATGAAGTTATTGTGTCCAAGATTGATGATAGTCAAGTCATATTCAAAGGCTTTCGGTACAATAACCTCTACCTTGTGGATTTCTCATCAAATGATGCCAACCTCCAAACATGCTTGTTCACTAAGTCATCTCTTGGTTGGTTGTGGCATAGAAGGATAGCTCATGTTGGAATGTCTACACTCAAGAAGCTATTGAAGAAGGAAATGGTTAGAGGTATCAAGGATGTTGTGTTTGAAAAGGATAAGCTTTGTAGTGCATGTCAAGCCAGCAAGCAAGTTTCCAACACTCATCCACACAAAGCATTCATGTCAACTACAAGGTTTCTTGAGTTACTTCACATGGATTTATTTGGACCTACAACATATGCTAGTTTGGGTGGCAACCTCTTTTGTCTTGTGATAGTGGATGATAATTCAAGATACACATGGGTGTTCTTTCTTCATGACAAAGGGGAAGCCACAAGCTCTTTCAAGAAGTTTGCCAAGAGAGCCCAAAATGAGTTTGATGTGGAGATCAAGAAAATAAGAAGTGACAATGGAACCGAGTTTATCAACACAAAGATTGAAGATTATTGTGATAAAGTTGGGATCAAGCATGAAGTGTCCGCCACATATACACCTCAACAAAATGGAGTGGTTGAGAGGAAGAACCAGACACTAATCACACTTGCAAGAACCATGCTAGATGAGTACAACACCTCGGAGAAGTTTTGGGCCGAAGCTATCAACACCGCATGTTATGCTTCAAATAGATTGTTCATCCAAAGATTCTTGAAGAAGACACCATATGAGTTGCTTAATGGAAAGAAGCCGGATGTATCCTTCTTTAGGGTGTTTGGGTGCAAGGTCTACATCTACAAGAAGCATCAACATCTAGGGAAGTTTCAAAGAAGATGTGATATTGGTTTCCTAGTTGGTTATTACTTGAAATCCAAAGCATACCGTGTATTTAACCAAGCCACTAGCTTAGTTGAAGAAACGTATGACTTGGAATTTGATGAGACTAATGGCTCCCAAGGAGCAAATGAAAATCTTGATGATGTAGGTGATGAACCATTGAGGAAGGCTATGAAGAACATGCCTACCGGTGCAATCAACCCCAAAGAAGAAGATCAAGTGGTGATAGAAGTTGAAGATAATGCAAATGCTCAACCTTCTACATCACAAGAGCCTCAAGATGATGATGATAAAGTGAGGGAAACAAATGAAGATACCTTCATCCCTCAAGATCAAGTAGAGGCTCAAGCTCAAGATGTTGATGCACCTACACATCCTCCTCAAGTGGTTGATAAAAGATTCGCACCCATACTCCAATCCCATCCACAAGAACTCATCATTGGAAGTCCGTCAAGGGGAGTAATGACTCGGTCCCAAAAGATTGCTTCATTTATTGAACATTACTCTTTTGTCTCTTGTGTTGAGCCTACTTGTGTAGAGGAAGCGCTTGAGAATCCAGATTGGGTGAATGCTATGCATGAAGAATTGAACAACTTCACCCACAATCAAGTGTGGAATCTAGAAGAAAAGCCACAAGATGCAAGAGTGATAGGAACCAAGTGGGTGTTCTGCAACAAGCAAGATGATCAAGGTCAAGTGGTTAGAAACAAGGCAAGGCTAGTTTCAAAGGGGTTCTCCATAGTTGAAGGCTTGGATTTTGGAGAGACCTTTGCACCGGTTGCAAGACTTGAAGCCATTCGTATCCTCCTTTCTTATGCATCGCATCATGACATGAAACTATATCAAATGGATGCGAAAAGTGCATTCTTAAATGGCTTCATAAATGAACTAGTATATGTCAATCAACCTCCTAGTTTTGAGGACCCTAGATATCCTAACCATGTTTATAGGTTGTCCAAGGCGCTATATGGGCTAAAGCAAGCCCCTAGAGCTTGGTACGATTGTCTTCGGGACTTCCTATTCAAGAAGGGATTCACTATTGGGAAGGTTGACACAACACTATTCACCAAGAAGCAAGATGGAGATATCTTCATTTGTTAAGTGTATGTTGATGATATTATCTTTGACTCGACGAATGAAGATCATTGGAAGGAGTTTGATGTCTTGATGTCAAAGGAATTTGAGATGTCCATGATTGGAGAGCTTACTTTCTTCCTTGGGTTTCAAGTAAAGCAATTAAGAGAAGGCACATTTGTATCTCAAGAGAAATATACCAATGATGTGCTAAAGAAGTTCAAGATGGAAGATTGTAAGCCAATCAAGACCCCTATGCCTACAAATGGACACCTCGACCTTGATGAGGACGGTAAACCTATTGATCAAACTCTCTAGCGTTCTACGATTGGTAGTTTGTTATATCTTACCGCATCTAGGTCCAATATCATGTTTAGTGTGTGGATGTGTGCTAGGTTTCAAGCAAAACCTAAGGAATCTCACCTAAGTGCCGTAAAAAGAATCCTTAGATATGTAAAGCACACCCCAAGCATTGGCCTTTGGTATCCCAAAGGAGCTACTTTTCAACTAGTGGGCTATTCCGATTCGGATTATGCCGGTTGCAAAGTTGATAGGAAGAGTACCTCCGAAGGTTGCCATTTGCTTGGAAGATCACTTGTATCATGGTCATCTAAGAAACAAAATAGTGTGGCTTTGTCTACCGCGGAAGCGGAATACATAGCCGCCGGAACTTGTTGTGCACAAATCCTATACATGAAACAAACTCTTCTAGACTATGGTGTTGATCTTAAAAGTGTACCACTTCTTTGTGATAATGAAAGTGCGGTAAAACTTGCTAATAATCCGGTTCAACACTCCCACACTAAGCACATAGATATCCGTCATCACTTTCTAAGGGATCATGTTTCAAAGAAAGATATCTCCCTATTTGGTGTAAGAAGTGAGGATCAATTGGCGGATATCTTCACAAAACCACTTGATGAAGTAACCTTTTGTAGGTTGAGAAGTGAACTAAATGTGCTTGATCTATGTAACTTCACTAAAAGATGATCTTGTGTTGGTACCTTGCATTCATGTCTAAATTATGTATGTGGACATAGGCTTGTCTAACTCGTTTAAGATAACCGCCCTCAAGCGAGTGAAGAAGCTTAATCGAGGTTTAAACTTGGCAAGAAACTAGATTCAAATTCAAGTATTGCATTGCATATGCATGTTTGTTTCTTGATCGTTCTTTTTCGGTTAAGTTTTGAGCATCCTCTGAGTTCGTCCATTTTAGGGGGAGCATTCAACGCTCAAGTTGTTACTATAACCCTACTAATGGCCTTATGGTATTCCTCGCCCTCGTTCATTGCCTATTTTCATTAAAAAGAGCAAAGCCAAAGGCTAAATATTTGAAAATTCATGAGGGTTTGAGTGATGGTTCTCACACTATGTCCAACAAGTGTTTGTTCGACTATCTTTTGTGTTGGAACTAGTATGGGCGAGAGCAAAGGAGAGATAGGAAAAAGTTCAATGCAATTCTGGTTTCAGGACAGGCTCCGGACGCTGTTTTTCTCTCTGGTCCGGACCATCTTCTACGTCTGGATCCCTTCTATCGTCTGCTGTTGTGCTCCGGTCACACAGTCCGGACGTGCGATTTTAGCCATCCGGACCATCGCCTTTGCGTCCGGTCAGCGCCCCCCGCACTGTGCATCCTCCCGCACAGTGACTCCGGTCGCTCCTGTTCCCTGCGTCTGGACCGTTTTTAGACAGAGAGCATGTCACTCGTTTTGGGACTCTCCTACGTCCGGTGTCGCGCATCCGGACATGGTTTTGCGTCCGAAGTCTGGAGGTTTTGCGCGAATACCTGTTCAGTGCTCGCCCTCTTCTGTCCCCACCCATCACACCTGCTCGTACCCCAACCGTACACCGCTGTTCCGCCATTAGCACCGCCCGTCCCTTTCGCCATCGAGGAGCCCCTCTGCCTGCTCCTCCCTGCGGGCCCACGCTCTCCCCCACCGCTTTGCGCACCGCCGCCAAGCACCCCGTGCCGCCTAGCTCCTTCTCACCGCCACCGCAGCCGAGCACCCTGCTCAGCCGCCCCCTGGTCTGCTCTGCCTCCGCTGAGCAGAACCCCCTCTCCTCTGCTCTACCCTCCAGCCGAGCAGATTCACCCTGCCTAGGTTTCTCTTGAACCCTAGGATCCCCCCTGCCACCACCTCCCCACCAGCAGCCCCCTAGGGTCCCCCTGTTAAAATCCTCCCTAGGGTTCCTTTTTCGACTTGTCGTTCGCGCATTTTAGTCGTCGACATGTCGTACTAGTGGTGTTCTCTGTCCGAGCTCGACGTGCATTGATTCGACAACGCTTCTTTCCTCAGGTAGCCAGAAATTCCAATCTATACTTACCTTCATGCTTGCTTCCTTAGGCTTTTCGCACCCCTAGTTCTAAATGATGCTTATCTACTTTCTATCTATTCTATCTTGTGGCAGTCAGGTTAGTGGCAGTCAGGTTAGTGGCAGTGACAGAGAACTCGGGGCAAAGCCCGCGAGTATGGATTGAGGCAAAGCCTCACGAGTGTGTCAGTGGCATACGGGCCTCTTCCAGTGATTGTGGTTTCTTCAGTCATAGGCAGTGTTTGTGGTTGACAGTGGGCTTTCACAGTTGTTACTCAGTGGCAATGGCAGTGGCATTTGGGGCTCTCTCAGTTTGACAGTTGCTTGCTAGCTATGGCTCGGGTGAAGAATGTCGGAGGTGGTCCTGACGATGAGCCTCCTCGCCCTCCCCGCTCCACGATTCTACAGAAGGGAAGGCCAAGGCGAAGGTTCCAGGAAAGAAGCGGAAGCTGCTTGACAGAGATACTCTAGCAGCTATTGCAGTAGCAGAGGCAGCCGACAAAGCAGAGCATGGTGCTGGGCTTCGCATTGGAACCCGCACTCGTACTCCTACTGCCAGATAGTCCTCACAGCCACCGGCAGCGACCAATGAGGCAGCACCTACAGAGATAGCTCAGCCGACTCCTCCTAGACGGTCTACCCGTGCCCGCGTCAAGGTTGCTCCTCGCCCAGAGAGCCCTCGCCGTGCCGACAGAGTTCTGTGAGCAGTTCAACCACCTCCTTCCATGGTTGGGTCCCCAGTGATGCCAGTGCATGTTGATCTCAGTTTAGCTTCTACGAAGCAAGTGCGTGAGCTTCGGATGATAGAGCTGGAGGAGTGGTGCCCGGCTCAGAGACACCCAGACGCTCCTCTTGGTTTGTAGCACCCTCGCCACAAGGATTTCTACGACGCAGCCCGTACCATGAGGATTCGGCTGCGACCCCACCGAGTGTGTCCGTTTGACCGTATCTTGGAGACCGGTGGAGAGGTGCTTCGACCTCTGCTCATGTACCTTCCCGGGCTGGCGGACCTTCTAAGCCGCTCGGGGAACTACGTCAAGCACTGGGTCAGGGAGTTCTACGCGTCCTTATGGATTGAACCTGACCACAAGTTCTTTCAGTACACGTTCAGAGGGGAGCGCTACCGGATGTACCTGACAGCTTTAAGGATTCGACTCCACCTCACCCAGTGTGACCTCAGACTTCACAGATAGTGCTTCGGGGAGTGTGACCCTCCGCGCAGAGCTATTGGAGGCACTACACCGTCAGTTGACCAAGTCTCCCCGTGCTTCCAGCAGCCGTTCGATCCCGGTGCCTGTCGGACCCCTCCAGAGTTGCTCTCTCACGTTCGACTCCTGAACGACGTGTTGATGCGCACTCTTCTTCCTTGCACTGGTTACTGTGACGCGCACACGAACCTGCAGCAGTACCTCCTGGCAGCAATCGTGACTCAGACACCGTTCGATATTGCAGATTTCATAGTATGTGACATGGAGGACACCATAGCAGATGGAATTATATCACGGAGGCAGTTGCCCTATGCTCACTGGATCAGTTCACTGCTCGTTCTCTCACTTCGCAGTCACCCGGCGATTAGCCGAGAGCTCGCTGATTCACCCTCAGTCTTTATGATCTACATGATGAGTGCGGTGATCGATGGTCGGCAGGGCAACAGAGTCCTTAGGAGGGTTCGCCGTTGAAGGGTCGAGATGGCGGACTAGAGGGGGGGGTGAATAGTCTTTTCTAAAACTTAAGCGCAATGGCTAACCGAAAGACATGCGGAATTAAAACTATCGGTCTAGCCAAGACTACACCCCTCTATCTATCACTCTAGCACCTAGCAAAGTATGTCTATTATGCTAACTAAGGTGCCAAGCTAGGAAGCTCACCTAAACAAGTCTAGGTTGCAAGGTCACACAAACCTAAGCAACTAGTACTCTAAGCACACCGGTAGCTCCTACACATACTAGTAAGCAAAGCACAAAGCACCTAAGCTCACTAGCAATTCTCTCTGGCAAGACTACACAAGTCAACCAAAGAGCTCAACTTACTTAGCTACACAAACTAAGCAATGTGACTAACAAGGCTACACAAGCCAATTAGCCACTCAAGAGCTATTTCTATGCTACACAAGCTAGAAGGTAACTAGGCAAGCTACACAAGCCAAACTAGTTACGAGAGAAACAGGAAATCACTAGCACAAGTATATGAAGGAAAATACAAGCTAGTGATTTGGAGAAAGCAAACCACCGAGAAGATGTACACAAGGTTGACACGATGATTTTTCTCCCGAGTTCACTTGGTCGCCACCAAGCTAGTCCCCGTTGTATCGGCTCACTCACTTGGAGGTTTGCGACTTTTTACATGCCTCACTCGCCTAACCCCCTCAAGGGTTGCCGCATAACCAACATAAGATGAGGGCACTCAATGATACCTTCACCTAGAGTTGCTCTTCGCGATCTCCCGCGGGGCGAGCACAATGCCCCTCACAAAGCCTTCTCCGGAGCCACGCACAAGCTTCCTGCGTGCTTCGACGGAGCCACGATCACCAAGCCGTCTAGGAGGTGGAAACCTCCAAGAGTAACAAGCACCACCGACTTGCAACACGATCACCTAGTGCCACACGAAGCTATCTCTCAAAGCGACGCACTAGAAATCACTCACTCGCAATTAGATCACACTATTTGCTTGCACAAGTGAGTTAGAGGGCTCCTTCACCAAGCACACTAAAGGCAACATATGCCCAAGGTGCTCAACCAGCCCCAAGGGCCGTCCATGAGCTATTTATAAGCTCCCCCACAAAAATAGCCGTTATACCCCTTCACTGGGCACTCTGCGTAGGCGACAGACGCTCCTTTATGTTGCGACGGACGTTCCGTCGCAGCGTCCGACGCCATGTCAGAACTAGCCGTTGGGCTGACACGCGTGCGACGGACCAACCACTTGTCAAATGATATGATCCACTCCATATCATCACATGACCGTGTTGGTTCATCGATCTTGACCTCACTTGCTCTTCACCGTTGCTTTGGTCCATTGGCGCCAAGCATTACTCTCTTGCCCTTCACACTTGCAACCGGTCAATCAAGCCAAGCCTCATCTTGATCTTCTCCACCTTGATCACATGAATCCATGTCATGTCTCATGTGCAATAAGATCCTTCATCACACAATCACATGTGAACTAATCTCCTGTGTATATATCACTTGAACACATATTAGTTCACCTAGGTTGTCACTCAATTACCAAAATCACATAGAGACTCTCAATCTCCCCCTTTTTGGTAATTGATGACAAGTCTACAAAGATATGAAAAATAAGGTCATTTTTGGACATTATGTCATTTATCCATCATTTAAGCACTATGCCAAGATTTGGATAAATGCCACAAAATCTGACTTGGTAGTGATAGCTCCCCCTAAATGTGTGCTCAACAAGATTTGTTTTAAGCTTTGCACACATGCATGAATAGGAATTTTTGGAGTGCTAGCACTACTAAGTGATGCTAAGGGATATAGGATAAACCTTTGAAGATACCCATTGTAGTTCCACTTTGAAGTTCATCCTTAGCACCACCATGGTTAGCTAGATACCACAAAGACACTAGAAACACCCGTGAGATCAACGTTAAAGGCACGACTTCTAGATACCAATTGAAGGAACATATATCATATATCTAGCTTACCAACCTATGCATGCTAGTTTCTCAAATCATCATACAAGTCCTATAACTAGCATACACCACACAAGCATTCATATAAAGATAATACTTATACAATATGCAAGGCAAGTATATGAATATGCACATAACAAATGCAATCAATCAGTTCATGAGCTTGCTCCACCTACTTGTGTGCATCACTTAGTCCAAGACTTTGATCCTTTGATCTTGTTCCCTTATGTCCATGTCCATGTCTCTCTCCCTCTTAGTGCATTTCCATTCACTAATATATCTTTGTTCACTATTCTCTCCCCCTTTGTCATCAATTTCCATAAAAGGTATGCTCATATTGATGCAAAGGTTGCACTAGGGTAGATGGTTGATACTTGTATCTTTTCATTTTTGATGGAAACTAACATCTATGTATTGGAATGACTCTTCATGAAAGACATTGACCATTATACCATTGAGTAGGGCAACTCCCCTTTGGTCAAAGCAATTGTCATCCAAATAAGCTTTTGCAAGTAAGAGAACTTTGATTTGATCACTTCAGGTTGAGGATCACTTGTTAGCTTGTAGGATATCACTTGTGAGGTACCACTTGTAGAATTTCTTGAATTGAACACATGTGGGCTATCACAAGTATGCTAGAACTAGACATCTTTTGCAAGTACCAATATGAAAGTTGATACTATTTTAAAGATTAACATAAGTCTAGATACCATTTGTAAGTTACATCTTGATATCCATTTGCATAGTTGTCTTGTGCTTGAACTAGATTCATCTTCATGAGCTTCTATGTTAGACTTGAACTAAAATGAATAGCATAAGTGTTAACACCGGATTTTTGCACAATGACAAGTGGGCCAGTGCACGGTGAGTCGGTGGAGATAGATGCAAAGAGCATTCTGCAAAGTCCGTGCGGTTGGTTAATTCCTAGATTCGGCGATCGATCGCACAATCGGTTAATCAGAAGAAGGGCGGTTTCCATCGGAGCGACAAAGGCGGCAAGTGAGAGCCGAATTAGTAACGATAGTTGCGATAATTAAGGCAATGAAGACTGCGAAGGAAACCAAAGTCAAAATATTGTATTTCTTCCTTTAATATTTTGTAGTCGTGTCCTCTTAAGACTCATGTCATAGCTAGGGTACAAATATAAGCCCTTAGCTATTGTAAAAAGTGTTCACAACCAAATCAATACAACCAGCCCCATGCCAACTTCGAGTCCTTTTGTCGTGTCGTCGAGTTCTTCGAGAGGAATCATCGATCCGTCAACCTCCGTAAGTCTTGGCAACCTTGTTATCATGTCTAGTATCATGCGGTGGATTTAGATGCTGATACAAGTAGTCTTGTTTATTGTCAATGATCGTGCGGAAGATCCTTGATTGATGATCAAGAAGTCTTCTTTACTTATGTTTTGTTTACAAGTAAATACCGTGCGGCGGGTGTTTGCTCGATATGCTTAGCATAAGCAAGATAGTTATCGGCTCTCGTAGATTTGGCAAGATCTATTGGATTCATTAAGTTATCCTGTTGCATGTTTTAGATAATCTTTACATATTTGCAAACACTCTTTTGCCCAATCTAGATTAACACGGTTCGGCTCTTGTTATTTTTTATAGATCTATCCATGTTACAACGAGTTGTTGCTTTCATGTTGTTCCTCTAAGTAGGTCTTATATCTATAGTAGCCGAATTAGTTTCAATCTAGATTGTTACGTGTTGCGGGTTCATGCATGCTATCCATGTTTAAGCTTTGATGACGCTAGGTATCGTGCGGCAGATGCAGGCTTTAGATTAGTTTAATCATGTTTGCTTACGTGTTTCCTTCATCATGGACCCCAATTCGGCTGATTGCCGAGCTTGGTTATGCTTTAATCTATACTCAACTGTGATTCATATATACGTCCTTTTCCCATGAATGCGCGTTCGGCAATTAGCGGTTTACGTGCTTTATGTCTACTTTAGTCGAATGTTCCATAAAACCTGCTGGTAGATAGCTTTCATAGCTGTATGTCATCGCAAGTGGCTTCAGGGCCGTACATATGGAACTGTCTGGTACTATCCAGCACGTTCCAGTTTATATCTAATGAATTTCATCCCTTGTTAGTTTCAGGTTAAACTGACTGGCACGTTTTCGGTTCTCGAAACATCCGGGCACCCGTTTAAAGTTAAACTTTACGGCTTGCTGTGTGTGGACACAATACGTCAATTTTTGTGTCAACACACTTTTTGGCATGCTCGGTGGGACTCACCATATTTTCAAGATGCTTGAAATCGACAATGCAGAGGTTCTGAATGTAACCATTGAGGAATTGCCTGAGGAGATGAGGGCCGCGGTTCAGAAGGCGTGCGATGAGTTTCAGGACAAGTGCTTGCTATCCTTCTCAAGGAAAGAAAGCAGCAAGGTGTTTCAGAAGCAGTCCCTCCCGAGAACTCTCCAACGCATCAGATTGACTACACTGAAGAAGAGGACGCACGGAAAGTGGTTGAAGTGGTTCACAAGGCTGTAAGCGATACTATTAGGAACCATCACACCGCTTTCCTGAATACCTTTTGCTCAATCATGGTTAATACAATCAGTCCGACAGTTGACAAGTGCTTTGAGGAGTTTGCTGGTCCGATGCAGGGACCGATGTTGTTCAATGTAGCAAAGCGTCAGGACAAGGCGGCCGAGGATGGTGGAGCATCTAGCATGAACCAAGGCGGATTGCTTCCTCATCAGCAACCAACCTACGACCAGCTCACGTTCAGCATGACAGGAGAAATCCCACATTCCACTTCCAAGGTGTCTCCAGTGGCGAACAAAGTGCAGAAAAATATGTATGGGGGTGGATATCAAGAGTTTGCCGATTACAGCGCCATCAATGTTCTCCCGAATCCGGGATACGAAAACCCAGCAAGGCTCTCTTTTGAAGGGCATGCACGTGGAGCTCCGAATTCCAATGTTGATCTCATCATGGATAGTATGGCAGACATGATGAAGAATCAGTTCGGCTTAAAGTTGAAGAACCAGTCCTATGTGTACAAGTCCCCTTACCCAGAGTGGTACAACCGAGTGGCTCTCCCTCCATGAGTTAAGGCTCCCACAGACCTGACCAAGTTTTCTGGCCAAGATGATACCAACACTATAGAGCACATTAGCCGATACTTGATGTTGCTAGGAGAAGCATCCACAGATGATGCTTGGAGGATTTGGTATTTCCCTTTGTCTATGCTTTCACGTAGTTCGCGTCTCTGCCGGCCAACTCCATCGGCAGCTGGGTGGATTTAGAGCAGAAATTCCTTGCGTACTTCTTCACAGGCACCAATGAGAAGAAGCTAGTCGATCTTATGGGCTTGAGACAGAAGGCTAATGAGACGCCCCAAGAGTACCTCCGTAGGTTCAGGGAAACCAAAAACCTCTGCTATTCTCTGAATTTACCAGATGACTAGTTGCCGGGGATGGCAGTGGTAGGCATGCAGCCGAACATCAGAGAGAAGTTGTTCGGCATGGACTTCGAGGACCTTGGTCAGTTGTCACAATGTTTGGCGATGATGAGTAACCAGGCTCAAGGGTTCAGAAGAGACAACCGTTTTCAGAAAGGTGATACGACTAATACAGTGTATTAGAGTTTCCTAGAAGAGGCAACGGAGTTCGAAGACGAGGATGAGGTCACCGCAACCGAACTGGTCTGGGCAAAGGAACCAACTCAAGTCAATCAACGATGGTTGAGGCAGCAGAAAGTTACTTACGACTTTGATGTATCCAAATCAGACAAGCTGTTTGAGTTATTGCTCAGGGAAGGACGCATCAAGCTGCCTGAAGGACATCGTATGCTGCGTCCTGAAGGAGTAAAGGACAAGAGATTTTGCGGCTATCACAACACCAATTCTCATGCCATCAATGATTGCCGGGTGTTCAGAATGAAGATCCAGAAAGCTATTCAAGAGAGACATTTGAAGTTTGACGGCAAGATGAAGATTGACGCTAATCCTTTTGCACAGAACACGGTATCTTTCTCTATGAATATGGTTGCCATGGAAGACTCCAAGGGCAAGGGCGAGATGAAAGTGCTGACCTCAGATAGAGCGAAAAGGACTGATGTTGTTGACCCTAATCAGAAGATTACAGATGAGGAGCTTCGGCAACGAGGACAGTTCTAGAGTAGCCGAACTGAAAGAGGAGAAGCTTCCAAACCTAGGGTCACAACGCGGATCCTGTTAAACAAAGGGCAACGGGAGCAAGAGCAGTATCAGAGGCAGATGCATTACAAGGAATAGAGGTTCATAGAGGAACGTTAGAGGCATGAGGAAGAAGTGTATCAGAGAGAACAAGAGCGCTTGAGAGAGCAGGAGCAGTCTGATTGGGGATGCTCGTTTTTCAAACATTGTTGGAATGAAGGCCTGCCCCGAATGCAGTGATCGGTATTAAGGGTATAGGCAGTCCCAGGTCAATCGCCGTCCGGTCCATGAGAGACTTGGAGCACATGCTCCTAGGGACGATCGGCGTTTAAAAATAAACGACTCAGAGGATCGGCAAGGTAAGAGGTTTGCCGATCAAGAGTGGGTTCGTTCTGATGAGCGAGAGCACCGAGAGTATGCATGGCAGAACGGGCAGTGGTGTCCACCAGGGCATGATGAGATTGAGTGTTAGAACCTAATGGCCCAGCTTGTCCTGACCCAAACAAGCAGTGTTCGATAAACCAGCCAGACATCGACACTTGAAGGCGCTTTACATGAAGGGATACATCAATGGCAAGCCCCTGACCAAGATGCTGGTTGATGGAGGAGCTGCCATCAATATCATGTCGTATACTACCTTCAGGAAGCTCGGAATGACCAATGAGGAGTTGTTGAAGACTGACTTGGTACTAAAAGACTTTGCTGGCAACCCTTCCGACACTCAGGGGGCAGTACACATCGAGTTGATGATTGGATCAAAGACTCTAATCACTACCTTCTTTGTCATAGATGGCAAGGGAGCATATAGTCTGCTACTGGGAAGATATTGGATCCATGCTAACTGCTGCATACCTTCAACCATGCATCAGGCTCTCATTCAATGGGTTGGAGATGATGTGGAGATTGTTCAGGCCGATGATTCGGTAAGTGTTGCTGCCATAGAGCCTGTCTACTGGGAGTATGATGGCTTCGATTGTTTCTCTGGAAAGATTTGGGGAGAAGGTCCTATGAATGTCTCCGGCAAGGGCCAACAGCCGATCCAAGCAATCGGCTCTGAGAGTAATTTTTAATGGGGAACACGATCGATGACAGCGAAGGGAAACTGGGACGTGGCTTCGTGTCGGCCGATAAGCTAGAGGAGATAAATATTGGTGATAATGTTAAACCAAGGCCGATGTTTATCAATGCAAATTTAGACCAAGAGCATAGGTTGAAGCTGATAGACCTACTAAAAGAATTCAAAGATTGTTTCTCTTGGGATTAT
Source organism: Microstegium vimineum (assembly GCA_022036555.1). Lineage (NCBI taxonomy): Eukaryota > Viridiplantae > Streptophyta > Magnoliopsida > Poales > Poaceae > Microstegium > Microstegium vimineum. Next base: position 11,495,717 of record CM039128.1, on the reverse strand, counting down.
ACAGAGATGACAGGGCTGGATCGTTCTATCGTTGAGCATAAATTGACGATCAAGCCTGCATACCATCCTTTCAAACAACCTCCCCGGAAGATTTACAAAGAGGAGGTATTGGCCGATGTAAAGAAGGAAGTTGAAAGATTATTGGAGGCAAACTTCATTCGGCCATGCAGATATGCAGATTGGGTTTCAAACATAGTCCCGGTATACAAGAAGAATGGAAAGATGAGGGTCTGCATTGATTTTAGAAATCTCAACAAAGCTAATCCTATGGATGGTTACCCGATGCCAGTTGCCGATCTGCTCGTCGACTGGTTATGAAGTCATTAGCTTCATGGATGGTAATGCTGGTTATAATCAGATCTTCATGACAATAGAGGATATTTCAAAGACAGCCTTCAGATGCCCTGGTCATATTGGTTTGTTTGAATGGATTGTCATGACTTTCAGTTTGAAGAATGCTGGTGCAACCTATCAAAGAGCTATGAACTACATCTTTCACGAGTTGATCGGCGAGATTGTGGAAATCTATATTGATGACGTGGTGGTCAAGTCTAGAAACCATGAAGGACATTTGGCCGATTTGAGGAAGACCTTGGAGTGCACTAGGAAGCATGGTTTGAGGATGAACCCGAATAAGTGTGCCTTTGGAGTCTCGGCTGGTGAGTTTTTAGGTTTTCTAGTCCATAAAGGAGGGATCGAAGTCGGCAAGAAGAGCATGGAAGCAATGTACAAGGTGGTACCTCCAACCAATCTCACAGAGTTGCAATCATTGCTGGGCAAGATTAATTTTGTGAGAAGATTCATATCTAACTTGTCAGAGAGGGTGTTGCCCTTCTCTCCACTGTTGAAGCTTAAAAAAGATCAAGAGTTTGTGTGGGGTGACGTACAATAAAAGGCTTTTGATGAGATCAAAGAGTACATGAAGGTGCCACCCGTATTGGTACCTCCGCAGCTTAACAAGCCTTTTAAGTTGTACGTGGCGGCCGACAACCTGACGATAGGGTCGGCCCTCATGCAAGAATTTGAAGGGAAAGAAAGAGTGATAGCTTACCTTAGCCGAAAGCTGCTGGATCCAGAGACAAGGTATTCGGCTATAGAAAAGCTTTGCTTATGTGTGGTTTACTCATGTACTAAGCTTCGGCATTATTTGTTAAATGTCGAATGTGTAGTGGTTTCTGAGTTCGATGTGATAAAACACATGTTATTGATGCCAATTTTAAATGGAAGAATTGGCAAATGGATTTTAGCTTTGTCAGAATTTGATTTAAGGTACGAATCGGCAAAAGGAGTAAAAGGTCAGGTTATTGCTGATTTTGTTACCCAACACCGTGATCCCTCTGCTAAGATGGTGACCATTGCACCATGGACTTTGTTTTTTGATGGTTCATCTTGTAGCAAAGGTGCTGGAGCCGGTGTTCTCTTGATTTCTCCTAGAGGTTTGACCTTTGAGTATGCCATTCCTATTGGATTCTTGGTTACTAACAATCAAGCAAAATATGAGGCATTGCTTAGAGGGCTCCGCTGCTTGTTGAAATAAGGTTGTTGCTGTTGAGGTTTTGGGGGATTCTGAGCTAGTAATTAACCAACTGATCGGCCAATATGGATGCAAGAGTGATATGTTAAAGGGATATTATGAAGAGTGTCGAGAGCTTCTGAAGAGTTTCCAGGTAGTCACCTTGCATCATATCCCTAGGGGGCAGAATGAAGAAGCAAACAGACAGGCTCAAAGTGCTTCGGGATACTGAGAGGATCAGGAAATTCATGCTCTGGATGAAGATCGGGTAATTGATGACTGGAGAAACGAAATTACCGATTATTTAAAAAATCCATCGCAGAGGGTTTCCCGAAAGCTGAGGTACAAAGCCCTTAAGTTCGTGCTCCTTGATGACCAGTTGTACTACAAGTCCATGGATGGAGTGCTCCTCAAATGTTTAAATCAAGAGGAGTCCAGAAAGCTGATGTATAAAGTGCATGAAGGAGTGTGTGGTGCACATCAGTCGGCTTACCGGATGAAATGGATAATAAGGAGGACTGGTTATTTTTGGCCAACCATGCTTGAGGATTGTTTTGAATATTACAAAGGATGCCAAGACTATCAGAGATTTGGTAATATTCAGAGAGCCCCAGCGTCGGCCTTAAACCCAATTGTCAAGCCTTGGCCGTTCAGAGGATGGGGCATATATTTGATCGGTCAAATTCATCCTCCTTCTAGCAAAGGACATAAGTTTGTGCTGTTGGCCACATATTATTTCACAAAGTGGGTTGAAGCTATTCCCCTGAAGAAGGTTACATCAGAAAACATGGTCAATTTTGTTAAGGAGCATATAATTCACAGATTCGGGATTCCTCAGACCATAACGACAGATCAAGGGACTCAGTTTACTTCATCCGAGTTTTGTGATTTTGCCGAGGAGATGGGAATAAAATTGTACAATTCTTCTCCTTATTATGCACAAGCCAATGGCCAAGCTGAAGCATCAAATAAGATCATGATCAAAATCATTCAGAAGAAAATTGATGAAAAGCCAAAGAAGTGGCATTCGGTCCTTAATGAGGCTTTGTGGGCTTACCGAATGGCTTGCCATGGATCTACTCAAGCGTCTCCCTATGAGTTGGTTTATGGGCATCATGTTGTGCTGCCATGGGAATTGCAATCAGGATCAAGACGGGTTACATTGCAGAACGCTTTGAGGAAAGAAGATTACAAGAATCTGATGATGGACGAATTGGAGGATTTGCATTTAGTTCGTCTCAAAGCATTGGAAAACATTGAGAAAAATAAAGCACGTGTTGCCAGGTATTATAACAAGAAGGTTAAGGAAAAACAATTCGCAGAAGGAGATTTGGTTTGGAAAACTGTATTGCCGATCAGGGCAAAGGACAGAGCGTTCGGCAAATGGTCTCCAAATTGGGAAGGACCTTTTCGAGTGGTAAGGTGCGCGCCTGGCAATGCGTATATCTTGAAGACTCTATTGGGAGAAGAATTCTCTAGAGCTATTAATGGAAGATTTCTTAAGAGATTTCATCCTAGTGTAGAAGTTGGTGCATAAACGGACTTAAAGAAACTTATGCATAGATAGCCGATACGGAGATATCGCCTTTAGTTGAAAAAATTCTGTAAAAAGCTCAGAAAATAGCCGGCACAATATGTGTCGCCTTTAGAATAAAATATAAACACATCAATGCAAGCATTCTTCAGGCTAACTGTTCTGAGAGAGATTCAAGAGAGGGAAACCAGCAGAATTCATAAATATTTCACAGAACCAGGTTTTTACATGGGGTCCCTGGTTACAAACTACTCCTCGAACAACTTGTTGAGGACAGTCTGGGCGTCTGTGAATTTAGCAAGGGCATTTGCGTGATCTTCATAGCTTTCCAGGAGGTCGTCAATGCCTTCAACGTCCTCCGAGGGCCCTTGACCACGAAAGCCGGTTGACTGGACGAAGAAGTCCTCGCCGCGCTGGGTAGTCATTGCCGACAGCCCCAAAGATACGTCGTGGTGCACGCCATGGATGGTGACTTGATTGATGCGGTCGTTTGCATTGTCAAGGCGTGCCTCGGCGGTCTCTCCTTGAGCGTTGATCTTGTCAGCGATCCTGTGCATCGTGGCTTTCAGGCGCTCATTCTCTGTAGAAAGCGCTGAACAAACATACGAATCGGGTAACCATACAAGATCAGAAAAGAAAAGGTCGAACAAGATTGCTTTGGCTAACCCGTAATGGCGTCGCAGAGTTGCTTCTGCTGGTCCTCCCACTCGAGTTGGTCGATGCCATACTGTTTGGAGGTCTTCTCCAACTCGGTGCGGGCCTCGTCTCTTTCACCCTTGAAGGCGACCGCCTCTGCAGAGGTGTAGGGGACATCCGAGGCATCTGAACCCAAACCCAAGTCCCAGGGGTTGGAATGGTAGGAGCCTGAGGACCCATAGGAATCGGGCAATGGACTTCCCGGCTGACCTGCTGCCGCCGTGGGGAAGGGAATGCTGTGACTGGTGGAGATGGAACTGATCCTGATGAGGAACTGAGGTTAGGGCTAGAAGGATAAACAAAGAGCAAAGATGTAAGGGGGCAAGGAATTGATTCTTACCCGCGCTGCCGATTGTGCCATGCTCAACTCCCTTCGGGTGCTCCTTCGGCAGGACGCTTGCCGCGGTTGTCGCCCCCCGCCATTGTTACTGTGTGAGTTAGGGTTTACCTCTGGATTGGTTTCAACGGAAAGGGTGAAGACGAAGGCGAGAGTGTTTGACTGGAACCGTTGACAGGGGTAGAAGAAGAAAGATTTATTTATAAGCCGAGTAAGAATCCCAAATGACAGAGTAGGGTTTTCCCTCTCAAGTGGGTCGTTACTGGAATGGGTCAGGCTCGGGTATAAAATTAGAAACAGAAGATAACTAGTGCAATGAGATTACCTCAGTATCAGGAGCATATTGAGGATACAAATCTTGGCACAAGGGATGAACTAGTATGTTGAAGATGTGGTTGTGCCACTCTTGCCACCAAGTAGAGAAAAGGGGATGGGCATCATCCACTAGTCCAAATGGGGAAGGTTCATATGTTGGCAAATATTTTCCAAGCTCAAAAACTTTTCAAGCTTCTGTTTCATTAGTGATCAACTCCCTGTATCTTATGATTGATGAGAAGAAAAGTCTTGTGGGCAGCTGTCCACATCCTAATTGCCTAGATGCCATGTTGGGATTGTAGAATTCATATGTGGGATTCACCATTCTCCCATGATGAAATTCAGCTAGTAGGATACATGGTTTGATGAAGGAGTTGAAAATTTCAGTGGATGCCTTATCGGAACAGCCACACTCATAGCTGAATTTGTAAGGGAAGGTCAAATCATCATTTTTTCTATAGGGAAGCCAGAGCACATTATTGAAACCTTTGAAGAACAACTTGAAGAGGTGACCAATATCCATGTCAATGCTGATGGATGATGATGCTTCTCCATAGGTTTGGCAGCTCTTGGTTGTTGTTGGGTCACCTTCGGCATAATTAACCGAAGGGAAGCTTAAGTTGTGAAGAGGTACATACACTACTTGATGCATATAGAGTTGCAACCACATCTGAATGAACCACCAGGGGCCACTGACACAGGATATATCCTTGCCATGGTACATTTGGACAGTAATTTGATGCATCATATGGTAAACAGATCCTAAAAGATATTTACCAAGAGGGATTAGTGTGCCTGTAGCCAACTCCTCAGCCATTATCATCTGATTTAGGGTTGGCTCATTGGATCTTCCACAGAAGATGAACCTGGATAGCCACATGTTCATAAAAGCTCTGCTTTCTTTTTCAGACACAACACCAGCTGCTTCCATGTAAGTTTGAATGTACCCAACCCATCCACCTCCGGATTTAACAGCTCTCTGGTTGCTTTTGCCCTTATACTGGCAAGGGTGTACTGGCTTGGATAGATTTAGGCCAGTTATCATGAATATGTCGGTCAAAGTAGGAGTCATCATACCATGGTCGAAGACAAAAGCGTTGATAGCGTCAGACCAGAAGTGAGAGGCTGCTATCAGGAGGGGTTCGTTTCTGGGCATTTTCAATAGAGATAACTCTAGACAGTGGGTGATATCTTGGCTATCCTAGCTGCTGCTAGCCTTATCCAACATCCTCCGGTACCAGTTTCGCCATCCGGCTATTGAGGGGAGCGGCCAAGTCTTGAAAGTGTTTGGCCATCGGTTTGGCGGGGTGACTCCAGATTTGAAAGGAATCCTCAAGGTTTCCTTCTCAATAACCTCAGTTGGGTCAGGATTGCCCATGGGACCAAGGAAGTAGGAATTAGGGTTTGCAGCATAAGAAATCAAAATCTCATTCTTGTATTCCTTCGAAAAATAGAGGAATCGAGAAAACAAATGAGTTAGGAGGGAAGCAGGAAAACCGATTAGGGATTGCCAAATACACGAGAAAATGAGTTGGAATTTTACCTCTGGGATCTCGTCCTGGGTCGCCATTGAGGGTTCGATGCAAATTTGAGAATGCCGAAGTATGGATTTCTTGGGTGGCGGCTGCGGTGTTGAACAGTATAAACATAAGGGGAAAAAGGAAGCTTGCGGTCAATTTCAGAATAAACGGCTTTTATCCCGAAATTGAGGGGGCATGTGTTAACAATGGATTTTTGCACAATGACAAGTGGGCCAGTGAACGGTGAGTCGGCAGAGATAGATGCTCATAGCATTCGGCAAAGTCCGTGCGGTCGGTTAATTCCCGGATTTGGCGATCGATCGCGCAATCAGTTAATCAGAAGAAGGGTGGTTTCCATCGGAGCGACAAAGGCGGCAAGTGAGAGTCGAATTAGTAACGATAGTTGCGATAATTAAGGCAATGAGCAGATGCGGGGCGCGCGCGGCGGCTCGGGGGAGAGGCGGGTGAGGGTGGGGAGTGAGAGTGGGCCAGTTCCCCTTTTTTTGATTTGGGCCGTTAGTTGCCGAGTGCCCTGTTTCTGGCACTCGGCAACTAAATTAAGTTGCCAAGTGCCAACCCTAGCACTCGAGAACTTAATTATTATTTTTTTTGTTTTTTGGCTCCCAATTTTTTGTGTGTGTGTTGAGTGAACTATTGTTAACAACATGTTCAAGTTTGCAAGCCTTTCATTGCTTTTTGGTATTTTTCCTTAGTTTATTTTGTTTTTTTAATTTTCCCGCTGAATCTTTGTTTGAACTGCAGGTGCATGAAATAATAGATTTCTTTCGTTCTAAAAATGGTAGGCTTGTTTGTTAGTGCAAATGATGGCTAAATGCATGACATGCCTCGAGAGTTCGATCAACATGCTCACGGGGCAACGTCGATAACTCCGGTGTTTGTAGTTTTTTAATTATATTAAATGCAAACAAATTCCGAAAATCACGAAACTTGTGCACATGCCATCATCTCATGTGCGTATGTTGTGGTAAAAATTTTAAAAAGTTTCGAGCATATCATCACGTACGTTGTTCACAAACCTCAAAGTCCACATATGATATGATATCATATGTGGACTTTGAGGTTTGTGAACAACGTACGTGATGATATGCTCGAAACTTTTTAAAATTTTTACCACAACATACGCACATGAGATGATGGCATGTGCACAAGTTTCGTGATTTTCGGAATTTGTTTGCATTTAATATAATTAAAAAACTACAAGCACCGAAGTTGGCGGCGTTGTCCCGTGAGCACACTGATCGAACTTTCGAGACAGACCCTGGATTTAGCCATCATTTACACTAACAAACAAGCCTACCATTTTTAGAACGAAAGAAATCTTTTATTCCATGCACCTTCAGTTCAAACGAAGATTCAGCGGGAAAATTAAAAAAAACAAAATAAACTAAGGAAAAATATCAAAAAGCAATGAAAGCCTTGCAAACTTGAACATGTTGTTTACAATAGTTCACTCAACACACACACACAAAATTGGGAGCCAAAAAACAAAAAAAATAATAATTAAGTTCTCGAGTGCTAGGGTTGGCACTTGGCAACTTAATTTAGTTGCCGAGTGCCCTGTTTCTGGCACTCGGCAACTAACGGCCCAAATCAAAAAAAGGGGAACTGGCCCACTCTCACTCCCCACCCTCACCCGCCTCTCCCCCGAGCCGCCGCGCGCGCCCCGCATCTGCCGCCGCCCCGCCGACACGCCGCCCGCACCCGCCTCTCCCCGGGCCCCGCGCCGCCCCACCAGCCCTGCCCGCGCCGCCGCGCCGGCTCCCCACCCCACCCCCCACTCCCAGCAGCCCCCTGCCCCGCCCCAACCCCCACCCAACAGCCCCCCTGCCCCCCACTCCCACACAGCAACCCCCCACCTCCAGCCACCCCACCTAGCAGCTCAGAAGAGAGGAGGAAGGGAGAAGAAGGAGGAGGAAGGGAGAAGAAGGACGAGGAGGACAAGTTTTAGGGGAGGAGAAGAAAGGAGAAGGAGAAGGAGAAAAGGAAGTGAAGGACTCGCCGGCCATTTTCGTCGATCCGTGCTTTTGCCGTCCTCGTCGCAAAGGTATATGCCCTCTAGTATTAGTATTAGTAGTAGTAGTTAGTAGTTAATAGTAGTAGTAGTTAGTGGTTAGTAGTACTTAGTAGTAGTAGTTAGTAGTAGTTTTAAGGAAGAAGGATGAGAGTACTAGTAGTTAGTAACTATGTATATGTGGTTGTTGGTCTTCGTGCCACTATTTTGTGCATATGTGGTTGTTGGCCTTCGTGCCAATGTTTTTTGCAGGTTTGGTAACCTCCCCGTGCAGGGGAGGTGCTGTCGAAATTTTCAGTTGACACTGACCGCTTGTTTTTCTTGCAGGAAGACCTGTGAGAGGGACTCGGGGGCGTTGCTGGTCTGCCTGCACCGCGTCGCCTCGCCACCGCACCGCCTCGCCACCTCCTCACTAGCCTTTCTTCACCGGCACCTTAGGTATAGACCCCCTCCTCCTTTGCATGCTTGTTTTATATGATCACGTAATCAAGTTAGGCGTCTCCCGTTCGAAAGAGATACAATCGGAGGTATGTAAAATCTTTGTATATCTGTGACCGTATCTGTTTCGGATTGTCCACGTATTTTGGACAGCCCGTTGATGCGGAGATGATGTTAGTTTCCATGGTTCACTCTGGTCTAAGAGAGCCGGTTGCGGGGCGGATCAAGGCCGAGTTCTGGGTGAGTCTTCATCGCACTAATTTTTTCAAACCAAACGCATTCATTGGCCGTTCTTGATACAATGAAACGATATATGATGTTTGTATGTAGGACTTCTTCACGTGCGAACCAGGGCACGAGGAAAAGGCGGCGGAAGTGCAGGACAAGGTCTGCAAGGCTCGACTCGAACACCTCTACCACAAGACGCGGCTCCAGTGCATTATCAACCACCGCGCCGACATCTTTGGCGAGAAAGTGTCGAAGAGCGAGGCTAGGGGCATGACGCTTACCAGGGAGGAGTACGAGTTGGTAAGTATGAAACATCAATACTACCACCCTGCAATTGGTATATTCTGACGTATCAATAACTTGATGACATGCAGCGAGGTCCTGATTGGTGCACCAGGCACCCCCTCTACTGGGCCGCTATTGTGGACAGGTGGCTCTCGCCCGAGTGGGCTGAGAAGAGTGTGATCCGTCGTGACTGCCATCTGCAGATGACTGGGACCGCACACCACCAGGGCAACCAGAGCCTCTCCCAGTACGCTTCGAACTGGGTAATTTTCTTTATGTTTTCATCTTTATTTTTTTATTACAACTATTAATTCTCATTACTTCTAATCATCTTTATGTTTTCCTCGTAGTCCGAGGCGACGGACCCCGGCAACAGCTACAACCCAGCGCACCCGCCCGAGGTGTACACCAACCCCAGCGCCCACAGCAAGGTTACGGAGTACGTCTCGGTGGCTCGACTCTAGCATGGGGAGGCCTTCGATCCGGCCACCGAGCTCCTGGACGCAGAGATCGTGATGAGGATAGGAGGAGGGAAGTAGCACGACCGCTACTGGATGGCGAACAGCGCGCTCGACTCCGCCTCTGTTCCTAACCTTGCGGAACTTCGGGCAAGGAGCACGAGCTCGTCCCTCCCCATACGCCCTCGGCAGCTGAGCTCACAGCAGCAGATCTTAGATCTTGCGTTTAGTACTCGTTCATTGCTTTTATGCATCTACCTTGCATTTGTATTGTTTAAACATTGTGGGTGGCCTGTTACAGGCCAACGTGCGGAGGTTGGAGGCGGCGCGGGAGGCGGCGCTGCAGGCGACCCAGATGGAGAGGGAGGCACATGAGAGGGAGAGGCAGTTGGAGAGGGAGGCTATACAAGCCTAGAGGGCGGTCGAGGAGCAGAGGCTGCAGGACATGTTCAGCTTCATGGCCAGACTTAGTGCAATTTCAGGTGTGGTCATGCCAGAGTCGCTTCTCCGCCCAGTTGTGCCTGTGGCTCCTCCTCCACAGCCTATTGTTTTCGGGACACCGGTAAGTATGTCTAGTGGTTTATTCCTAACATTTGTGCTAATTTCCTGCAGATACTCATTAATTGACTTTTTCTTTGTGCAGCAAGTGTCTATGAGTTTGAACCCGACGGTTCAAGGCGGTGGTCCTTCTCCACAGCAGGGGTGGCCAACTGACACTCCTCCACAAGCCGGGTTGCCAGATGACTCTTCTTTACGGCCCGGCTGGTCAGGATGACAGTAGATACTTGTCCTTTGTTTATTTTCATGTTCCTCAGACTTGTATTAGACTTAGACTTGAGTTCGACTTAGACTTGTGACATTCGTAGGTATGTGATGGATTATGAACTCTATGTGATGGATCTATGGACTCTATATGTGTATGTGATGTATTATGGACTTATGGACGTTTGTGATGGATGTTTGTGATGTTATATGCGTATGATGAATTGTGAATGATAGATGTGAGGATATGTATGTGATTTGAATGGTGGATGCGATATATGTGTGATTTGAATGGTGAATGTGATGTATATATGATTTGAATGGTGAATGTGATTTATATATCTGTCTATTTTTGTCTCTGTTTTGTTGGAAATCAAAAAAACAAAAAAAATAGCAATTTTTTTTTAGTTGCCAAGTGTCACACTCGGCAACTAAATTAGTTGCCGAGTGCAATTGTCATTGCACTCGGCAACTCTGGGAAACAGAGAGCCTAAAAATATCAGTTTCCCAGAGTTGCTAAGTGCAATGGCAATTGCACTCGGCAACTAAAAATTATAAAAAAAAATAAAAAAATTTAGTTGCCGAGTGCCAGCTCCTGTCTCTAATTTATACATGGCCCTACTGTCTCTAAAAATAGGAGTATTTGTAGTACTCTCGCTTGCGGCTGACATACCGCCAGTAAAAAGATCTACTAATAGTAGTTTAAATCAACCATTAGTAAAAATAGGAGCACTTCTACTTAACGGCCATGTTGTATAAAACACAACTGCAATGGTTCTTTTCATCACAAGAGGTTCTTGTGTGTGTTGGCTCCCATAAAAAAAGATATACAGGTATTAAATAAAAAATATTAAATAACGTACGTACATACCCAAAGCCATGGGTGGCATAGTAGGGGAGGTTGGAGAGGGACGTCTCGTCGATATCGAACACCCACACCTCCTTTCCGTTGCCACCCAGCTGGAGCCCCTCGGCGTACGCGATGGCCTCGTCGATCACGGCGCTGGAATCCCGGCGGTAGTGCCCGCCGAGCATGTAGTGGCCGACGTAGCCCTCGCAGCTGGCCGGCACCGTCGTCCAGTCGCGCTTGTTGTAAGTCTCCACGGCCAGACGCCAGCTGTCGCACGGCGCGCCGGCGCGTCGGCCCAAGTCGCCGGCGGAGCCCATCAGGGGCCGCAGCGCATGGATCAGCGGCGCCGACGACACGTTTTCCTTCAGGCGCTCCCGGGTCGCCGCCGTCATCGTCCGGAGGCGGCTCAGCGGCCTCCACGCGCTGCCGCCGCTGGAGCTGCCGGCCACGAGAACCATGACAAGGACGAGCTTGGCCGTGGCCATCATTGCCATTGCGGCACGCACTCTGCGTGCTAGCTCTAGGCCTCTAGCTACCCTCTGCTACCTGGGAGCTGGTGGAGGACACACTCACTGTGCCCTGCTATATATATGCCGTCCACAGGACACATGAGTGGTTGTGTCATGTGTGAACTTTAATACAGCGTGCGTACGTGTTTGCTTGCTTGCTCTGTCGCGGTAGAGTTGAGGGCCCATGTGTCATCTTCCCAGCGCGTGAACCACGTGGAGTATGGTGACTGACGATGAGGCCAGGTTTGGACGTGCGCGATGGGACGACTGGATGACCCGACACAGCTTGCATGCATATGCATGCAAAAGGTCTGGTAATGCAAGGCTAGTTGCCATTGTTTCATATACAAAACACACATAAATCTCACACACTTACAGAAACAGGGCAGTTGCGAGTGCCGAAAGCACTCGGCCTTTTATACTCGGCAACTAAGCACTCGCCGGTCGGCAACTAATTAGTTGCCGAGTGCCGGATTTTGGACACTCGGCAACTAAATTGCCGAGTGTTATTTTAGTTGCCGAGTGCCAGACCCAGCACTTAACAACTAAAATTGGGCCGTCAACCTTGACGGACTAGTTGCCGAGTGGCCGAAATCTAGCACTCGGTAACTAATTATTTAGTTGCAGAGTGCCCTAGGGCTGGCACTCGACAACTAATTTTTTCTGTCAAAATTTAGTTGCCGAGTGTCAACCCTAGGGCATTCGGTTTAGTTGCCGAGTGCCCAGGAGCTGGCACTCGGCAACTAAATTTTTTTATTGTTTTTATAATATTTAGTTGCCGAGTGCAATTGCTTTGCACTCGGCAACTCTGGGAAACTGGCATTTTTAGGCTCTCTGTTTCCCAGAGTTGCCGAGTGCAATGGCAATTGACAACTAAAAAAATTGCTATTTCTTTTGTTTTTTTGATTTTCAACAAAACAAAGACAAATATATATATATATATATATATATATATATATATATATATATATCACATTCACCATTCAAATCATATATACATCACATCCACCATTCAAATCACACATATATCGCATCTACCATTAAAATCACATACATATCCTCACATCCATCATTCAAAATCCATCATACGCATATAACATCACAAACATCCATCACAAACGTCCATAAGTCTATAATACATCACATACACATATAGAGTCCATAGATCCATCACATAGAGTGCATAATCCATCACATAGCTACGAATGTCACAAGTCTAAGTCGAACTCAAGTCTAGGTCTAATACAAGTCTGAGGGACATGAAAATAAACAAAGGACAAGTATCTACTACCATCCTGACCAGCCGGACCTAGAAGAAGAGTCATCTGGCAACCCGGCTTGTGGAGGAGTGTCAGTTGGCCACCCCTGCTGTGGAGAGGGACCACCGCCTTGAACCGTTGGGTTCAAACTCATAGACACTTGCTGCACAAAGAAGAAGTCAATTAATGAATATCTGCAGGAAATTAGCATAAGTGTTAGGAATAAACCACTAGACATACTTATCGGTGTCCCGAAAACAATAGGCTGTGGAGGAGGAGCCACATGCACAACTAAGCGGAGAAGCGACTCTGGCACGACCACACCTGAAATTGCACTAAGGCTGGCCATGAAGCTGAACATGTCCTGCAGCCTGCTCCTGCGCCCTCGGGCTGCCCCTCTCATGGGCCCTTCGTATATCGCCCTCCCTCCTCCAACCTCGCCTCCTCTCCTGCATGGCCTCCCACATCGATCGCCTGCAGCGCCACCTCCTGCGCTGCCCCAACCTTCGCACGTTGGCCTGCAACAGGCCACCCACAATGTTTAAACAATACAAATGCAAGGTAGATGCATAAAAGCAATGAACGAGTACTAAACACAAGATCCGAGATCTGTTGCTGTGAGCTCAGCTGCCGAGGGCGTATGGGGAGGGACCTGCTTGTGCTCCTTGCCCGAGTTCCGCAAGGTTAGGAACAGAGGCGGAGTCAAGCGCGCTGTTCGCCATCCAGTAGCGGTCGTGCTACTTCCCTCCTCCTATCCTCATCACGATCTCTGCATCCAGGGGCTCGGTGGCCGGATCGAAGGCCTCCCCATGCTAGAGTCGAGCCGCCGAGACGACTCTGTAACCTTGCTGTGGGCGCTGGGGTTGGTGTACACCTCGGGCGGGTGCGCTTGGTTGTAGCTGTTGCCGGGGTCCGTCGCCTTGCCCTTGTGTGCCAGGCTCTACGCCATGAAGTCGTTGCACTCCCGGCCTTGGTGCGACCCGGACTGCGAGGAAAACATAAAGATGATTAGAAGTAATGAGAATTAATAGTTGTAATAAAAAAATAAAGATGAAAACACAAAGAAAATTACGCAGTTCGAAGCGTACTGGGAGAGGCTCTGGTTGCCCTAGTGGTGTGCAGTCCCAGTCATCTGCAGGCGGCAGTCACGACGGATCGCACTCTTCTCAGCCCACTCAGGCGAGAGCCACCTGTCCACAATAGCGGCCCAGCAGAGGGGGTGCCTGGTGCATCAATCAGGACATCGCTGCATGTCATCAAGTTATTGATACGTCAGAATATACCAATTGCAGGGTGGTAGTATTGATGCTTCATACTTACCAACTCGCACTCCTCCCTTGTAAGCGTCATGCCCCTGGCCTCGCTCTTCGACACTTTCTCGCCAAAGACATCGGCGCGGTGGTTGATAATGCACTGGAGCCGCGTCTCGTGGTAGAGGTGTCCGAGTCGAGCGTTGCAGACCTTGTCCTGCACCTGCGCCGCCTTTTCCTCGTGCCCTGGCTCGCACGTGAAGAAGTCCTGCATACAAACATCATATATCGTTTCATTATATCAAGAACGGCCAATGAATGCGTTTGGTTTGACAAAGTTCGTTTCATTACCATCCAGCAGCGCCAACACATTCTTCAGGATGTCCTTATGATCCTCTAGGTAAATTTCCAACATATTTCTACAGGCTATAACCATTGGTATGAAACCTGAGATAATGCCACTTTCCTGTGAATCTGCATAACGCAAGAGACTTTAGATTGGCGAAACCAGATCCAACACAAATTTGATATTGCCCCACCATTGTTGACTTGACAAACATTCATCTGCATATTGGTACTCAGTATCTCCAGCATAGCGGCTGTTGGTCCATTCCTCTAATGCCATCCATTGTCGGAACTTATCCTTTCTATCCCAAAAGCTTTGGAGGAATATATAGATAGCTCCAAACCTAGTGGCATTCCACCTGTACAATTCACCACCAATGTTGCGCTTCATAGCAGCACGCAGATTGTTATGATTGTAGAAGAACTTGCATATTCTTTGGGCACTAGATATTACCCTAGCAACATCTGTAAAATTCCCTATGCTCTTGAGAAGGAGGTTAATGGTGTGTGCAGCACAGGACTGCCAGAAAATCTTTGGAAACTCTCTAGTAACTTGCACACAAGCCTTCTTGTAGTTTGATCCATTATCGGTTATAATTTGCATAACCTTCTCCACTCCAACGTCCTCTACAATGACCTTTTTGATGCACTCATACAGGAAAGTTGCATTCTGAATTTCTCCGGTTGCATTGATTGTTTTCTGAAAGATCAATTTCTCATTACAGTATACCATGAAATTGATGATACTCTCACCACCTAGTCCGGTCCATGAATCGCACATAAGACTAACCTTGTACTCATCCCAATCCATCTTGCATTCTTCCATATCATGTTGTAATTCTTCAAAATTGCTCTGCCGTTGAAATAAAAAATTAGAAACAAACAATGTTGCTCTGAAATTGAACTGAAAGATTGAAACAATATACATAAACATGTGAACAGTAAGCAACATGTGAAAATTCATTATGTACCTCCAAATAGGAACCATCAATGCTTTCTCCGGTTGGGCATGGAACCCCCTCACCAAGCTGCTGAGTCAACTTAAATGCTGCCCGAAAATAAGGACAATTTGCTTTCCTTCTGGGCACATAATTTGCTTGAAAAAACTTGGACCATGCTCTGCCTAATTTATCCTTGAGGTCAGGATTTAAGGGGACATTGATTCTTGGTTGCGTAGGAGCTCTATTGCGTGCCAGGTCTATGTCAAACCCCTGTCTCTTGAATGCAGACTGCTTCTGAAACATGCTGTCGATTCTTCTCTGGTCACCACCGCCACTTCTTGAGCTGGTAGCAACACTCCTTATGTTGGTTTCATGAAGTGATCTTCTAAGTACAAATTGCAGCTGCCCTTCCTCATCATTAGGAATATCACCATAATCATTAAGAATATCTTCTACTCCAACAGATCGTGCAATTTCAGCATCGATCCTTTGCTTTCTAGCCTTGTTCACCGCCCTTGCTCTCATCCCATCTGTTCTGCTTTCCTCCAAACACTTCCGCACATCCTTTGGCACCTTCTGGCAAGCTGCTACATTCCCAATGATCCCCACCAAATGTTCTCTGAACCTAGTTGCACCTCCACCCCCAAATGTTTTATTGCAGTAGTGGCATTTGAATCCAGATCCAAAAGGTATACCATGTTTCCATACATTATCAATGGCTGCGCAAAATAATAGATCTAAATTAGCTAAGTGTCTAAATCTAAGCCTATAAGCATATCTCAAATGTATGACTAACACATGAACATAGTAACTAGTGGATTCAATAAATGAGAGAAGCAAGCACAAAATCATACAAGTGCAAACTCATTTGGTACTAACACATAGTATAGATCAGCAAATAAGACAAAATTATGAAGATTAATGCTTTGCTCAAATTAAAAGGCTGACCAACAGAACCATTCATCTAAAACATAAAACCAATAACTAAATTCTCATTGATCAGGTAAATATCCCCTAGTTAGTAGCTCCAAATCTCTTGTGCTTGTGCATGTCAAAAAATTGTTTGACTCACGTTTGTCGCTTGCACGAAAAATTGGACAGGCAACATGCATAGAAATTATGTAGAGCGTGCACAATCAAAGTGATATGGGCATGGTTCATTAGCATTCAAGTACTAATCTGCTCAGAATGAGACATAGATCCATGTTAGAAAAATGTAGGTTTTGTGCATATGAAATTGCAAGATCGAAAAGCAATTGTACAGATCACCGGCCTGTTGCAGTATTGTTGCGTCCATCACTCCGCTTGCCTAGAGCAGCTTCCTTGGTGGCTGCTCCTCCTTCTACGCCTTTTCCGCGAGCATCGACAGGGTGTCTTTCCATCGCCTCATCTATTTCCCTGCATGCACATTCAGTCTGTTGAGAAGAGAAGCCACGTCAAGAAGGAAGTGTGTGCCAAGTACTGTACCTGTGCGATCTAGACGTCGGTGATGTCGACCTGGCCACCGACGGTGTCGATCTGGCCGCCCTGGTAGAGGAACCTGGTGGCGATGTCGCCCAGGGAGCCCGGCGGCGGCGGTGGCTGAGAGCTGAGGAGAGAGAAATGAATTTGCAAACGCCTAGGGTTTCAGCTGAGACTATATATTGTGGGGAACAAATTATTGGGCCGGACCGACTCCACTGGGCTGAATTTTTTTTCAAAATAGGCCGAAATTCTGAACTCGGACGCAGGCTATGTCATCGTCGGCAACATCGGCCGACCAGTGGAGCGACATCCTCGGCGCGCCGGAGGGCGACCGCACCTTCAAGCTGCCTGACCCTCTCTACTACATTGGCTAAGCGCTCCGTATAGTTAATTAATTAATCCAACGGCGGCTCTCCATCAGCCCCCATCGATCAATCCTGCTTCGCCCGGTTGCAATAATGCGTCTGTGTTGTTTCCTGTTTGTGATGAACTGCTCTTACTTTGTTACCCCTCCTTTTTCTTACTTTGTGACCGCGCTCCGTGTTATCATTAATTCCTAAGGTGAATTTCCTGAGTTTATTTAGTGGAAATAAGGCTAGCTCAGCGTGGAGAGCTGTTAATTGTCAATACTTTGCTCATGATTATATTGTTCTTCAAAATGGATGAATCCTTCGTGTGGTACAATATATATACCACCGTCTCCTCTCATACTTTAACATTTCCTATAATAATACTAATAAATATGTCTTTCTCCATTTTACCCTTTTCTATAAACCTATAATTTGTTCTATGATGACCAAAATATTAAAAATACAAAGTTAATACTGTCATAATATGGCAATGCTCTATTAACTCTTTATCAAATTAAAATGCAACATTGATAGAATTTTTTCACTCATTTTGAGGTTCGAAATATTTACTCATAAATATATCATAACTTTAATTTTCATAATATCCATGTGTTGTTAGAGTTAAATATCAAGTTCTCTGATTTGCTTTGTGGACCCTAGAATATCGGTAATGCTCCCGGTACGGCGTCCGTCCGTCCGGACGAACCCGTCCGCAATTGCGCCCCCGCGCCGCTGCGTTCTGCGCGTGATCCTTTTTTAATTAATTTTTTCTAGTTATGCGGGGAAAGTCTAGCTATCACCACATGTATCTGTTGTCTCCTATTTTATGCTCGTACCTTTTTGCACGTCACATCTCGTCCCTGGGCCTCGTCTCTTTTTCTAGTCCCCATGCGGCTTGAAAACATGTATAGGTGAAACTCTTCAATTCACGTACAATGTAATAATTTATTATTTTTCAGGATGCATGTCACTAGTAGTATGTGCATGTGCGCATGCATACATATTAAAATGAAAAATAATTTTGTATGTGCATAACACCACCGACCTCTGCGCCACTTTATGGCATTGAGCTCATATGTTTCATGTGTAGGGTGCCACTGCATGTCATTGAGCTCTTGTGTTTCATGTGTATGTTTGAGCTAGATGTTGTATGTATTTTATCTAGATGTTGTAAAAATTAGATATGGTGTTGTATATATTATCAATGGCTATACACGCATGTTGTAAGTGTATGTTTTAAATGTTTAGCTCTTTTAGATGTATATTTGTAAGTATTTTTAATCTAGATGTTGCATATATGTTGCAGTGGTTATACACATATGTTTCAAGCGTATGTTTGAAATGTTTCACCTGTTTTAAAGTAGGTTGCAGCAATTGTTTCATGTTGCAAGTGTTTTTCATTAGAGGGCATGAATTGGGAGTATTTCATCTTAATGTTTGCATATATTATTATGGATATACATATATTGCAAGTGTATGTTTCAGATGTTTTAAATATATGTTGCAAACATATATTTCAAATGTTTTATTTATTTCAGAGGTATATTATAAGTATTTTTATTAGCTGTATGCAGAGACATTGTCGGCGTGCGCAGGTGATCTCTCCACGTGAGCCAGTAGCAAGGCGGGCCTGGGTGGTCCCCACCTGCATGCACGAGTACGGGTGCACAGCTGTCAGCTATGTGCGGGAGTTATGTATGCGGACTCTCGTTGCTCCATGTGGGGCTATGGGCAGAGGGGGAGAGGGCGGCAGTGCATGGAGGCACATGTGTTTGAGAGAGAGAGAGAGTGGCGAAAAAAGTGTGTTCGAGTGCCTGCCGCCTTTGAGTGAGAAAGAGAGAGGGGGGGTGAAATAAGGGACAGCTTGGAATGTCCGCGTTTGGTGGTAGCCGTATAGGACTACGAGTCAGGTCGCGTATGCATGTCACGTGGCGTAGGCGGGGACAGGAGATGCGAGCTGGCATAGGCGTCCGGATGGGGCATGTCCGGGCGTTCAGGCGCTAGTGACTCTGCTAGAATATTGTATAATTTTAACATCTAGTTACGGTTTGAAAGGTTTAGGAATGGTTAGAGGGGGGTGAATAGCCTATTAAAAATTCTACAACAACACTTAAGCAAACTTGTTAGAATAAAACACGACGTTAAGCAAGTTTGCTCTAACTCTAAGGGTCGGCAAGCCACCTACCAAATCTAGTTGCTAACAAGATAGATACTAAGGCACACAAGTTAGCTAGCAACCTAGAAAGCTCTAAACAAAGCTACACAAGCTAGAGAGCTACTCTACTTTGCAAGAAAGTAAAGAATGAAATGCAAAACTAGAGTTAGAGAGGTTATACCGCCGAGAAGGGTAGCAAAGAGATAATCAATCAATCAAAAGATGAATCCTCGGTAGAGAGACAATGAGACACAATGTTTTTTTACCGAGGTTCACTTGTTTGCCAACAAGCTACTCCTCGTTGTAGCGATTCACCTACTTGGAGGTTCACGCGTTATTTGGCATCAAACGCCAAACTTGTCACCGGGTGCCGTAAAACCAACACAAGATAGGGATCCATAAGCTATGCGCAATCCACTAAAGATACTTTTTGCGAACTCCCGCGGGGAAGGTTCAAGAACCCCTCACAATCCACCGATCGGAGCTGGAGACAAACACCTTCCTCCGCTCAACGATCCTCGTCGCACCAAGCCGTCTAGGAGATGGCAATCTCCAAGAATAACAAGAGCTCCCGTGATGACGACGATCACCAAGTGCCACTATTATGCAATTAGCAAGTATGTCAATGAGAAGAGTGGTGGAGGCTCTCACAAATAAGCACTTGTGTGTGAGTGATGAGATGGGGCAAGAGAGGGCCCCAAGGGCCGGCCATACCACCTTATATAGCTCACACTCACAAACTAGTTGTTTAGCCCCGTCAAAACACACTCTGCGCGCCTTTCGGACGCTAGCAGCAGTGGGAGGTCCGGACCATCAACAACGTCCGGACACCCCTTCAGCCAAGAGCCAAGCTTTCTGTTTCTCCTCCGGACGTGACCTCTGGATGCGCGCCACGCGCCGTCCGGACCATCGGCCATGCGTCCGGTCGCCTGCCGTTCAAACGGCTCTGTTTCCCGCGCACTCCACTGTCTGCCACACGTCTCCGGACGCCACTATAGCACGGGTCCGGACTCAACGCCTTCAGCGTCCGGACCCTATGCAAAGAGGGTCTAGAGAGCCTCTTTCCTCCGGACGCTTGTCTAGAGTCTCCTGTCCGGACACGCAACAATGTACGGATCTCCTTGCAAAACACAACAGAGAGCGCCAGCACTCCGGATGCTTGTCCGAAGCCAGCGTCTGGACCACTGCTTTTGTAGAATAGCTGCCTAGGGTTTGCTTCCGGACGCACGCGCCATGATCCGGACAGCACCTGCCCTAGCGTTCGAACCTCTGTCCGGACTACTTTTCTCTGCCAAAACTAGCCACCAACTTCTCCCAAGCTTCCAAGGGCTAACACTAAGTGATCTCAACACTTGTACACGTTTGTTAGCTTTTAGTTCACATTTATCTTGGAATTAATTGGTTGTTTCACTTGGTTCAATTGATTTTAAGGCAATGCATATGAACCTTGGCACATGATAACCACAATTATTCACAAGAGCTCCCTCCTTAATAGTACGACTATCTATCCTAAATGTAATCACACCCTCTATGGTGTCTTGATCACCAAACCGAAAATGGTTCCTATTATCACCTTTGCCTTCACACCATTTTCCTTTGCACCACCATGCTAGAGCTCATGCAATCCACCTTGATCCATCTTGCTCCATCACATGGCATGTACCAACCTATCTCATGATTCACACTTAGAAATCCAAAGTTAGTACTTAGGTAGGTTTCATCAATTACTCAAAACCAAACAAATGGGGACTCTCAATCTCCCCTTTTTTGGTAATTGATGACAACCTTTCCAAAAAAGATATAAAATATAATTATTTTGAACTTGATTTGTTTGTCCAAGCATTTTAATCAAAGATTTTTAGATTTGGACAAGTCACACAAATTCAGTTTGGTAGTTATTAGCTCCCCCTACATATGTGCTTCTAGAGTTTGGTTCAAGTTTTGCACATATACATAGATAGACAATGTGGGAGAGTGAATAGCTACCAAATGATGCTAAGGTTTAAGAGTAGACCTTTGAAGCGTGATACCATCGGAGTGCGGAAATTAGAATCACCCTTAGCACCATGATTAGCTAGACACCACTTGAAAATTCATGAGTTTAAGCTAATCAACCTATGCATACTAGTTGATCAATCATCATTCATTTTGTATCACTAGCAAACACCACACAAGCATAATATTTGAGTTTAAAGAACTTGTGCAATAATACATATAAGGATGCAAGCATTCAAATGCAACAAAAAGTGTTCATGAGCTTGCTCCCCCTATTTGTGTGTCCTTTTTCAAAATTGATTTTCCATTTTATCCCCTTTATCTTTCAATTTCTCCCCCTTAAGCATTTCTTGATCATTTCTTGGTCAACTTTTATATCTTTTCACAATTTCTCCCCCTTTGTCATCCAATTGACACAAAAAGGTGGGACCGATCATAGATATTCAAGTTTTACTCCCTCTTAGTGTTAGATAGGATGAAAGATTATTTTCAACTTTGGTTTGAACTAAGCTATTTGCCCAAGATATTTAATTTGGTTTAAACCATAGACAAACTTGTTCACACATGCTAAGATGGTTATCTTACCTATGTTGAATTAAACACTTAAGTTCATAGACATAGATCAAACACTAGGATTGCAAGCACATCAACATGTCATATGCCACCACTAGATCATGTCAACTCATAGAAGCAATAATGGTACCATATAAGCATCAAAATTATTTTGATTTTCATGAATGATCCTAGAAGAATGAGTGATGACTAAATGCTCTACACAAGTCCTAGCAAACTATGCATGAATGCTTTCAATCAACTTGTACCTTGCTTTGTTGGAGTAGAGGAATGTCATATAAGTGGGGGTGCATCAACTCATGTTGGAGAAGTCAAGTATGTTCAACTCATTCCTTAGCTTGCAAAACCTCTTTTCATCTAGTGGCTTGGTAAAGATGTCGTCTAATTGATCTTCGGTGCCAACACTTGTGATAGAAATGTCCCCTTTCAATTGATGATCTCTAATGAAATGGTGGCGAACATCAATATGCTTTGTTCTTGAGTGTTGAACCGGGTTGTTGGTGAGCTTGATTGCACTTTCATTGTCACATAGCAAAGTCACTTGCTTGAATTTAACTCCAAAATCATTCAAAGTAGCTCTCATCCATAGGATTTGTGCACAACAACTCCCGCACTAATATATTCGGCTTCGGCAGTAGAGAGTGCCACACTATTTTGCTTCTTTGATGACCATGAGACTAGTGATCTTCCAAACAATTGACAAGTGCCCGATGTGCTCTTCCTTTCTATCTTGCAACCCGCATAGTCCGAGTCGGAGTATCCAAGTAACTCAAAGTTTGATCCTTTAGGATATCACAACCCAACATTTGGTGTATAATTCAAATATCTCAATATCCTCTTTGTGGCCTTCAAATGACTCTCTCTTGGAGAAGCTTGAAATCTTGCACACATGCATACACTAAACATGACATCTGGTCATGATGCGGTCACATAGAGCAAGCTACCAATCATTGATCTATATAGCTTTTGATCGACCATGTTGCCACTAGCATAACCATCCAAATTTCCATTTGTTCCCATGGGTGTACTAATAAACTTTGCTTCATCTAGATTGAACTTCTTAAGCATGTCCTTGATGTACTTGCCTTGACTAACAAAAGTCCCATTCTTCATTTGTTTGACTTGAAGACCAAGGAAGTAACTAAGCTCTCCAAGCATAGACATCTCAAACTCATTAACCATCATGTTGCCAAACTCTTCACAAAACTCTTGATTGGTTGATCCAAAGATAATGTCATCCACATAGATTTGCAACACAAACAAGTCCTTCCCAATCTTCTTGGTGAATAGGGTAGTGTCAACCTTGCCCATAATGAATCCCTTAGAGAGGAGAAAGTCTCTCAACCTCTCATACCATGCTCTAGGTTCTTGCTTCAAGGCATATAATGCCTTTCTTAGCTTATACACATGGTTGGGTTTCTTGTCATCATCAAAACCGGGTGGTTGATCAACATATACCAATTCATTGATGTACCCATTGAGAAATGCACTCTTCACATCCATTTGATATAGCTTGATGTTGTGAGCACAAGCATAAGCCAATAGAATCCTTATTGCTTCTAGCCTTGCCACCGGTGCATATGTTTCTCCAAAGTCAAGACCCTCTACTTGAGTGTACCCTTGTGCAACTAGTCTTGCTTTGTTTCTCACCACTATGCCATCTTGATCTTGTTTGTTGCGAAAGACCCATCTTGTGCCAATAACATTGTGGATCTTTGGTCTGTCAACTAGCTCCCAAACTTGATTTCTAGTGAAGTTGTTGAGCTCTTCATGCATAGCATTTACCCAATCAATATCTTGCAAAGATTCTTCAATCTTGGTTGGCGCAATAGATGATACAAATGAGTAGTGTTCACAAAATGAAGCCAATCTTGATCTTGTTTGCACACTACTTGTGATATCTTCAATAATATGATCCAAAGGATGATCCCTTGCAATAGATGTAGGTTGGAGTGTTGGAAGTTGATTGCTTGTACTTGGTTGGTCATTGGATTGAGATGATGAACTAGTTTCTTGTTGATCTTGAGTTGGAGAGGATTAACTAGCTTGATTGTCATTGAGTTGCTCATTGGATGGAGCATGCACTAGAAGGTCATTTTCTTGCTCTTCATCCACTTGCCTCGGCCTAATGTCCCCAATATCCATGTTCTTCATTGCATCGGCCAATGGTTTACCTCTCACATCATCATGATTGTTATTTTCATCTTGAGAGCCATTTGTTTCATCAAACTCCACATCATGTACCTCCTCAACTATGCCATGAGTAAGATTCCAAACTCTATATACTTTGCTTGTAGTTGAGTAACCAAGTAGGAAGCCTTCATCACATTTCTTCTCAAATTTGCTCAATCTTGCACCTTTCTTCAAGATATAGCACTTGCAACCAAACACTATAAAGTATGCAATATTTTGCTTTCTTCCATTCAATAGCTCATAAGGTGTCTTCTCAAGAATCTTGTGGCAATAGAGTCAGTTGCTATAGTAGCAAGCCGTGTTGATAGCTTCGGCCCAAAAAGAATCACTCACATTGTATTCACTAAGCATAGATCTTGCCATATCAATGAGTATCCTATTCTTCCTCTCAACAAGCCCATTTGATTGAGGTGTATACTTGGCCGAGAATTGATGTTTGATTCCATACTCATCACATAGTTCATCAACTCTTGTATTCTTGAACTCACTCCCATTGTCACTTCTTACTCTCTTGATAGTTGTTTCAAATTCATTTTGGCATCTCTTGACAAAGATCTTGAATGTATCAAAGGTTTCACTCTTGTCACTAAGAAAGAATACCCATGTATATCTAGTGAAGTCATCAACTATCACAAAGCCATATTTGTTTCCACCAATGCTTGTGTATGCGGTTGGCCCAAACAAGTCCATGTGCAAGAGCTCAAATGGTTTGCAAGTACTCATCATGCTCTTGGTAGGGTGAGTATTTCCAACTTGTTTGCCGGCTTAACAAGAGCTACATAGCTTATCTTTCTCAAAGACCACTCTTTCAAGCCTCTAACTAGATCATGCTTGATTAGTTTGTTCAATTGCCTCATCCTCACATGACCAAGCCTTCTATGTCATAACCAACCCATGCTAGATTTGGATAGCAAGCAAGTTGACAATTGAGTTTTACTAGCATTGAAATCAACCAAGTATAGATTCACATATCTAAAGCCTTTGAAGATCAAGTTAGAGCCATCTACACTTATGATCTCTACATCATCAACTCCAAAGATGCACTTGAAGCCAAGATCACAAAGTTGAGCCATGGATAGCAAGTTGAAGTTCAAGCTCTCTACTAGCAACACATTGGATATGCTCATGTCATTTGATATAGCAATCTTACCAAGCCCTTTGACCTTGCCTTTGCCATTTTCACCAAATGTGATAGAATCAACCCCATTGCAATCATTTGGCTTGATAGAGTTGAACATTCTTGAATCTCCGGTCATATGTTGAGTGCACCCACTATCAAGCACCCAATGACTCCCTCCAGCTTTATAATTGACCTATAAAACAATTCAATTCTTCTTAGGTACCCATACTTGCTTGGGTCCTCCGAAGTTAGTGACTAAGGACTTAGGTACCCAAATAGCTTTCTTCTTTGAGCTCTCATTGGGTGTGCCCATGTACTTAGCAATTACACCTTTCTTGCCCTTAGTAAGCACATAACTAGAATCAAAGCGAATAGATGCATGTGTAAATTTTATCTTGCTTAGATTTAGTTTGCAATGTTGCTCATCATGCCCTACTTGCTTGCAACTTGAGCAAACCCGACCATTGCTCTTCACAAAGCGAGGCTTTGGAGTTGCAAAGGCTGCCTTGCTTTTCTTGGGGGTATAGCCAAGTCCCTCTTTGCAAAGGGAGAACCTTTGGCTACCCAAGCACTTAAGCAAGCGGGCGTCTCCACCATAAGGCTAGAGTGAGCTTACCAACCTCCTTCTTAAGGGTCTCATTCTCAACCATTAGTCAAGCCATCATTAGTAGAAGAGGTAGAGTTATAAGTTCTACAAGAAGGGTTAGTTGGGATGATGATGATGGGTTCATAGAATGATTCATTGACTATGTCACAAGTTGTTCCCATGTTACTTGTTTGAACATGATCTTTCTCATTTTGTTCAACAAGAGATGAGTGAGCTTCTTTAAGCTTAGAGTGAGATTTTCCAAGCTTCTCATGAACATCCTCTAGCCTCTCATGAGAAAGATTGAGCTCATCAAAAGATTGCTTGAGAGCTTGGAGCTCTTTCCGCAATGCTTTGCACTCCTTTCTCTTGATGTCAAAATGAGTCTTAGCATCTTCCAACATTTCAATTAGTTCATCTTTAGTGGGTTCATCATCATCATCATCATCACTAGAGTCACACTCATCATCGGATTGTACCTTTGTGGATCGAGCCATGAATCATGTAGATGGAGTGTTAAAGAGAGAGATCTTGTTCTTTATAGAAATGCTTACAAGAGCCTTTGTTGACACCGTTTTCAGCACGTGTCAAATGGGCTAAGGCTTGACTGGTCAACAACTGTTTTCCATCGGCATCGGGAAATCATGAGTCGATGAAAGTGCTGCGGGAAGACTAAGTGTATTGCCGATGAAGGCTGGATGGTCCTTGCCGACAAAGGTTAATTGGTGAAGTCGAATAACTTAAGCTATGAAGTTGCTGATGCCAATTGCCGACAGGTTACCGGCTGCCGATGAAGAGATATTGCCGATGCCGATTGCTGATAGATTGAAGACAAGTCATCAGTGCAAGATTGCCGATGAGGAGATGTACCAGTTACCGATGAGGGGATGTTGCCGATTGCCAATCGGGAAAGTATTGCCGATGCCGATGGGCATGACTTAGCACTTGGTGTCAGCAGAAGACTACAGGTGACCAAAGAAGGAAGTCGCGAATTGAAGGGATCTGCCGATGGAAAGTTTCCATCAAGGAGAGGCATAAGGAAACTGGTGATTTTGTACCAGCATTATTATGGTAGTTTGAGTCCGACTCTTGCATGAGTCGTTTATTTTCCTTTAAAATAGGCGTGTTTGTTTAGGGAAATAAATATTGTTATTTTAGATCCGGCTCCTACGCGAGTTAGTTTCCTTAAAGTTAGGAGTTTGTTTTAGGAAGGATACGAGTCGTGTCTTTGTACAACTCTCCATGCGGGAGTATAAATATGTGCCCGAGGGCTGCGTGTAAAACAATCAATCCAATATCAAACAAACCAATTTTACTCTTATTCTACTTTTATCATAATTTATCTTTTACTGCATTAGCTGTAATTTATCAACGAGTTCTTCAAGCTTCGATGGGCTACATCACCTTGATCTCCGTCAAATCCTTGCAAGTTCCGCGTGGGAGTACCTCTGAGCTTTGGCATCTAGGCGCATCGCTGTTGCCTCGTTCAGCTCTGCTCTAGTTATCCTAATCAAGCCTCAATCCCAGCATCCGGGCGCATCGCCGTTGTCTGGATTGGATCTTGTTCTAGTTATCATCCTTGTCGATTAACTGGTCAAATCGACTGGCACACCTCCGGATATCGAATTTCGGGTATAAGCCCGAGGTGTTCGCAGATCCTGACACTTTTTGTGTCAACACCTCTTTTGGCACGCCCAGTGGGACTCGATTATACAAATCTACACATCTATCATGGGTGATCACGCCGACGTTAACCAGAGGAACGTCATTGAAGTCTCTGAGGCCGATCTAAAAGATGATCAGAAGCAGGCCATGGAGTAGGCTATGGAGGAGTACAAACAATCGTATCTGAAATCCTTCAGCCTCAGCAGGAGCGGCGAAGCAATCCAGAAGCAAGATCCGTCGTTGCCACGGCAGGTCACGTACGACGCCAATCCTGGTAAGCTACAAGAGATGGTTAATGCCGTTGTAAGTCAAGCATTAATTAGCCACTCCAACGTGCTGTCCAATACTGTCTACAATGTTGTTACGCAATCATTCAAAGAAGAACATGCACCGCAATATGTCGGTCTAGCGTACCATCAACCTGGATTGGCATCTATAAGCCCATCGGCAGCCTCAATGGCGTCTTCTACTCCTATGGAACCGTCTGCCGATACGGCTACATCGCCAAGACCGAACCCTGGCATGTCCAATACTGTCTACAATGTTGTTACGCAATCATTCAAAGAAGGACATGCACCGCAATATGTCGGTCCAGCGTACCATCAACCTGGATTGGCATCTATAAGCCCATCGGCAGCCTCAATGGCGTCTTATACTCCTGTGGAACCGTCTGCCGATACGGCTACATCGCCAAGACTGAACCCTGGCAGCGTCACCAAGCTCAACACAGATCCAGCGGCGTCGGCAATTTCAGGACCAGCCCCTGCTAGCTGGTGGGGATACGGTATGCCTCCGAATCTATATGCTGGTTCTAATCTGGTGCAGGGAGATAGTTCAGCTTGGAGGAACTCTATGGCATTGGCAACGCAGTCACAGCCGATGGCCCCTACGATGCACAACTCTGCGCCTGCTCCAACTGTGCAAGTGCCATCAGAAGATCTTCAAGTAATTCCTAAGATACCTCTGATGCCACCATCGGCAAGCTCCGTGCCGATGCAACACATTATAACAGCTAGCAGTCAACCTCTGGTGGCAAATTCTCAAGCTGGAGTGCTAGTTCCCCAAGGTAATCTGGTGATTGATTGCTCCAGAATACAAGAGCCACATGCTCTGGTCAGCTATCAACCATCGGTAAGTCATATGCCGATGCTTTATAATCCTGGATGGGTCAACCAACAGCCAGCTCAACAGCCTGGCGTGTCGATGTATCATTATGGAGGCCCAGCGCATACTCAGAGCGGACCATCGGTGCAGCAACCGATGAATGCGACGATTCAGCCTAATCCGCCAAGTCTGCAAAACTATCCATCGGTAAGTCAACCGATGCATAGTGTTCAGATGACTGGTGCTGCGCCCGTGACTACGCATCATCTTCAAGAGGCGCATCAGCCGGCTCCACCAGTCAACAACCAGCCAATGAGTCGGCAATAGCAGGATGCATATTGGGTCGGTAAGATTGCCGAAGTTATGAAAGAACAATTCGGCATCAAACCCAAGGTCAACACATACTCTTATCGGACTCCGTATCCTCCTGCATATGACTTAATTCCTCTGCCAAATCGGTACAAAGTGCCCGATTTTACCAAGTTCTCCGGCCAAGACGACACATCAACAATGGAGCACATCAACCGCTTCTTTATCCAGTGCGGAGAAGCTGCCAGCAGGGAGGAGTTAAGGATGAGATTGTTCTCTTCGTCATTGTCTAGATCGGCATTCACATGGTTCATATCATTGCCTCCAAACTCTGTAATCACTTGGACCGATCTAGAGAGGCAATTTCATAAATACTTCTTCGCTGGCATACATGAAAAGAAGCTTACCGATTTGGTCAAGATGAGGCAACGCAATGATGAATCTGTAGAAAGCTTTGTTCAGAGGCTACGGGACGTGAAGAACAAGTGCTACAGTCTGGTGCTTGATGATCGGCAACTGGCAGATTTGGCCTTCCAAGGATTACTGCTGCACATCAAGGACAAGTATGCGTCCCAAGAATTTGAAAGCCTAAGTCATCTGGTGCAAAGGATTGCCGATCAAGATATCAAAACCTTTGAACCTAGGAAGACATGGAACAAGAAGGTGACCTTCATCGGGAAAGAAGAAGACTCTGGGTCAGATGAGGAACTGAGTGTCGATGCGGCTGAATGGGTGAAGGATAAGAAGCTTGTGTCTTGTCCGTTCGGCCAAAAAGAGACCGAAAGGTTCACCTTCGACATCACCAAGGCCGATAGGATGTTTGACTTATTGCTGCAAGAAGGGCGAATCAAGTTGGCGCCCAACCAAGTAATTCCATCGACCGAAGAGCTCAAGAAGATTAGGTACCGCAAGTGGAATAATGCAACCTCACGCAGTACCAATGACTGCAAGGTGTTCAGGCAGCAGTTGCAGTCGGAGATTGAATCTGGGCGGATTAAGTTTGAAAATTCTAAAGTCCAGAAACTGATGAAGATTGATCAGCACCCGTTTTCAAATAACATGGTGGAGGCTAGTGGGAAAACTAAAGTGCTGACATCGGAAGCTGCCAGGAAAGATTCATCAGTAGATCCTAACC
Organism: Microstegium vimineum; assembly: GCA_022036555.1. Taxonomy (NCBI): domain Eukaryota; kingdom Viridiplantae; phylum Streptophyta; class Magnoliopsida; order Poales; family Poaceae; genus Microstegium; species Microstegium vimineum. The sequence continues at coordinate 11,465,796 of CM039128.1, read as the reverse complement.
ATCAAGTACCTGAGCGCGATGCAAGAAGGTTTGCCGATGACAGAAAGGGTAAGAAGGTTGCCGATGAAGGTAGCAGTGCCAATAGGGCTCCTGGGATTGTAATCACACACAAGCAGCCAAGGCGAGATCATTGGCAATCACGTGAAGAGCAATATCGACGAGAAAGAAGAAGAGCATCGAGAATGGCTTCGACATAAAGACCACTGGAAGTGTCCCTTCTTCGTTCACTGCTGGGAAGAAGGCATCAAGCTGCCTACTGCCGATAATTGTCCAGAGTGCAATGGGTATTACACTGTCGATCGGTCAGGTAAGAGACCTTGTTTTGATGATCAAGCACCCAGGTACGCCAGGCCGCTCAGAGAGAACAGGTCGGCACATGATCGACTTGGGGGCAAGCTCAGTGCCCATGACAGGCTTGGCAGACGTGTTGATCAAGGGGAGCTGGAGGAGATGGCCAATGCAAGAGTACCCGACGAAGAGATGTTCTCCAGAGATCCCAACATCAGAAGAAGTGCTGATGTAGGCAGTGGAAAGCAGCACCAACCCATTTGGAAGACTAAGCTTCCTCAGTGGTGCCCCAAAGGTCTGACTAAGACCCAGAAAAGAAGGATACATCGCCAGTGCTGTGATGACCTGTATGACAATGAAGAACCCTCAAAGGAGAAGCAGTGGAAGCCAAAGCGCAAGGACAGGGATCCATCAGCAGACATAAACATGGTCGTCATGTTGCCGATGGAGTTTATGGCACCTATCAATGATGATGAGGAGACTGCCGATATGGCACAATTGGTGCTGGATCCGATGACGGCTGTCTTTGAGAAGCCTACCAATGATGAAAGGCAGCATCTGAAGGCTCTGTTCGTTAAGGGCAAAGTGGATGGACAGCCGATGACGAAGATGCTGGTAGATGGCGGCGCGTCGATCAATATAATGCCATATGTCGTGTTCAGAAAGCTTGGAAAAGGCGACCAAGACTTAGTCAAGACCGACATGAAGCTCAAGGACTTCGAGGGCAATGTGTCGACGGCTATGGGGGTCGTATGTGTCGACTTAACCATCGGCAGTAAGACTTTACTGACAACGTTCTTTGTAATCAGTGGCAAAGGCACTTACAACTTGCTCCTCGGAAGGGATTGGATCCATGCCAATTGTTGTATCCCTTCTACTATGCATCGAAGTCTTGTATAGTGGATTGGGGATAGAATTGAAGTCGTCCGAAGTGAAGCCCCGTCTACTGTTGCATCGGCAGAATCGGAAACTTATGAGCAGACCAGGTGCATATCTGGCGAAGCCTGGGACAAAGAATTCCTTAAAGTTGCCGATTACCGCATCAAACCGATCCAAGCAGTCGGTCCTGAAGAAGAGTTTTAATGGATCGGTTCGCTGACGAGGGAAAACTGGGGCAGGGCTTCACATCTGCCGATGAGTTACTCGAGATCGACATCGGCGATGGTAGTAAACCTAGGCCTACTTTTATTAGTGCTAAGTTAGATTCCCAATGTAAGCAGCAGTTAACCAGTTTATTGAAAGAGAATAAAGATTGTTTTGCTTGGGATTATACGGAGATGCCTGGTTTAGACCGTTCGATAGTTGAACATCGGTTACCCATCAAGTCCGGTTTCCAACCATATCGGCAACCTGCGCGCCGATGCAATCCTACCATTCTACCCGACATCAAGGCTGAGATTACGAAGTTAATCGAAGCTGGGTTTATTCGGCAATGCCGATATGCCGAATGGATTTCTAATGTGGTTCCTGTGTATAAAAAGAATGGAAAACTTCGTGTTTGTATTGATTTCAAGAACCTTAACAAGGCTACGCCGATGGATGGCTACCCGATGCCGTTGCCGATCTGTTGATCGATGCTGCTGCTGGACATCAAATTATTAGCTTTATGGATGGCAATGTTGGGTATAATCAAATATTCATGGCTGAAGAAGACATATCCAAGACTGCTTTCCGATGTCTAGGTCACGTTGGCTTATTTGAATGGGTAGTCATGACTTTTGGCTTGAAGAATGCCGGTGCTACTTATCAGAGGGCAATGAATTTTATCTTTCATAAGTATATCGGCACGATAGTTGAAATCTACATTGATGATGTAGTAGTTAAGTCTGGAGACTTCGGGAAGCATCTTGCCGATTTGCGAAAAATATTGGAGTGCACAAGGGAGCATGGGTTAAAGATGAACCCTAACAAGTGTGCGTTCGGCGTATTGGCAGGGCAGTTTCTGGGTTTCATGGTGCATCAGAGAGGCATTGAGATCGGCAGAAAGTCTATCGATGCAATTAACAAGGTGGTCGCTCCTACGAATAAGACTGAGCTGCAGTCCTTGATCGGCAAGATTAATTTCATTAGAAAGTTTATATCCAATCTATCTGGTAAGATTAAATCTTTCAGTCCATTGTTGAAGTTGAAAGCCGATCAAGAGTTTACATGGAAAGAGTAGCAGCAGTCAGCCTTAGAAGAGATTAAGAAATATTTAGTAAATCCTCCAGTCTTGGTTCCACCTCAGCACGAGAAGCCTTTCAGGTTATATTTGTCTGCCGATGACGGTGTTATCGGGTCAGCCTTAATTCAAGAATTTGAAGGGAAGGAGCGTGTAATATATTATCTAAGCAGAAGGTTGGTGGATGCTGAAACCAGGTATTCGGCCATAGAGAGATTGTGCTTATGTTTATATTTCTCTTGCATTAAGTTAAGACATTATTTATTGTTGGTTGAATGCACTGTTATCTGCAAAGATGATGTGGTCAAGTACATGTTGTCAATGCTGATTTTGAATGGACGAATCGGTAAGTGGATTCTGGCACTTTCAGATTTTGACCTAAGGTATGAATCGGCTAAGGCTGTTAAGGGCCAGGTAATGGCCGATTTCGTTACTCAGCATTGTAATATGGTGAGCTCTGTTGAGATTGCCCCTTGGACTTTATTCTTTGATGGGTCTACGTGCAAAGATGGAGCAGGTATCGATATTCTCTTGATTTCACCCCGAGGACAGAAGTATGAAATCTCATTGCCGATTGGTGCTACTTCAACAAACAATCAGGCTGAGTACCGGGCTCTACTTAAGGGGTTAGAATTACTCAGGGACGTGCGTGCCGATGCTGTTGAAATCTTTGGTGATTCTATGTTGGTGATTAACCAATTGATCGGGACATATGAATGCCGAAGTGAAGTTTTGATTGCAGTCCATGAACGGTGTTTGCAGTTGTTAAGGGAATTCAAAGAGTACCGCCTTGAGCACATTCCTAGGTTGCATAATGAAGAGGCCAATCGGTTGGCACAAAATGCTTCAGGGTATTAGCCGATTCAAAAAGTCACGACATCGGTAACAGTTGCCGATGATTGGAAAAAGGAGATTGCCGATTACTTAAGGGATCCATCTAAGAAGGTTGACAGGCGTCTAAGGTTCCAAGCTACAAAGTATGTGCTCCTCGACGATGAATTGTATTATCGGACGATTGATGGAGTTTTGCTTAGATGCCTCGGCAAAGAGGAATCAAAAGAATTGATGGGTGAAATCCATGAAGGTGTGTGTGGAGCGCATCAATCGGCATTCAAGATGAAGTGGATGATTAGGCGGAATGGAAATTATTGGCCGACAATCCTTGAAGATTGCTTCAACTATTTCAAAGGGTGCCAGGACTGTCAGAAGTTTGGTAATGTACAGAGGGCACCTGCATCGGCAATGAATCCTATAATCAAGCCTTGGCCATTCAGAGGATGGGCTATTGATCTCATCGGCCAAATTTATCCTCCATCGAGTAAGGGGCATAAGTTTATACTTGTTGCTACCAATTACTTCACTAAATGCGTTGAAGCAATCCCTTTGAAGAAGGTGACATCGGCAAACATGGTGGATTTCGTTAAAGAACACATTGTTTACCGATTCGGTGTTCCTCAAACTATTACTACCGATCAAGGAACCATGTTCACATCGGGAGAGTTTGATGAATTTGTTGCTAGTATGGGGTTCAAGGTGTTAAACTCTTCTCCTTATTATGCTCAAGCTAATGGTTAGGCTGAAGCTACTAATAAAGGGGTTATCAAGCTTATTAAGCGCAAGATTGAAGAGAACCCTAAAAGGTGGCATGTGGTGTTGAACGAAGCCTTATGGTCATATCGGATGGCTTGTCATGGTGCAACCAAGGTCTTGCCGTATTAGTTGGTCTATGGACACGATGCTGTCCTGCCTTGGGAAATTAAAACTGGTTCTAGGCGATTGTCTTTTCAGGATCAATTGACGACCGATGATTATGCTACTCTGATGAAAGATGAGTTAGAAGATTTGGCTGGTCATCAGTTGAGGGCGTTGATTAGTATTGAAGAGAATAAGAAGAGGGTTGCCAGATGGTATGATAAGAAAGTAAAGGTAAAGGAGTTTGCCGATGGCGATTTGGTTTGGAAGTTGATTTTACCGATCGGTACTAAGAGCTCTAAATTTGGAAAGTGGTCCCCTAATTGGGAGGGTCCTTATCGGGTAAAACAGTTTGCTCCTGGCAATGCTTACATTTTGGAAACTCTCGAAGAAGTTGCATTCTCTAGAGCGATCAACGGCAAATACTTAAAGAAGTATTACCCTAGTATATGGGTAGATGCATTGTGCTCAGTTGAATGCCGATGAAAGAGAATTATAATACATCGGTAAAAGCGTATAAGCATTATATTACAGAAGCCAAAATCAAAGTATCAGAGTTACATTTGTCGATACAACAAGTGAATTACAACAAGGAATGGATGGCTGATATCACACGCAGGCGAATTTGTTCTATCTCGTCCATTTCCTTGGCATCGGCATCGGCAGAGCCCTCAACTAGCTTGATCTTCTTCTTCAGCATAATGGCTTGTTGGGCATTCTAGTCCCTTTCTTGCCGCAGAACCCTGATGGTGTCGGACAGTTGGGCTTTCTGCTGGTTGGCTGCGGTCAAAGCCTCCTCAACCTTTTGTAACTCAGCCAGTAGCTCCTCCTTCTTTGCTGATAGCTAGGTGATTTCTTGATCAAGGTTGGCGCTGGAGACTTATACTTGGCCGATGCCCTTGTGCTTTTCATCGGCAATACCTTTGAACTTAAGCTTCTCTTCCTCGGTCTTGGATTGGGCAGCCCTATCGGCAATGCGACGGGAAAGCCTTTAGTATTGGATTTGTTTGCTGTCGAGGAAGGTTGCCTGGAAAAGAATTTCCTCCATATCGGTAGGGAGGTGGCCTTGGATATCTTTGAAAGCTATCCTTGCTGCGGTTGAGTCATGGATGAGCTGGGACGTGTCTTGTAGCAGCAGGGAGAGCAATGCTTCAAGCTTGGTCTTGACCTCTGCCGATAGAGCTGGGACAAAGCTTTCTTCTTCTTCATCGTCATCGGGGATGTCGATTGCGAAAGAGAACAGGCTGTCTGCTCGAACGGGGCCTTGGTGTTCATCTTCATCCTGGGGGTTGAGGCCGAAGGAGAAGAGACTGTCTGGAGAATCTTGGGCCTGAAAACAGAGGAGTTAAAATATGCCGATTGTAAGATTATACTATGAGCTTTAGGGTAATTGACTTACCGTCTTGAAGCAGATCTCCTGCCTAGGACTTGGCATACTGGATGGTCCAGCTTCATCTTGGACATCGGCAGCAGTTGCCGATGACTGAGCCTCTGCTGGGGAAGCAGTCGACGTCGCTGGTGCTGGTGGTGTTATTGCTGGCGTTGCTTCCGATGTGGTGGCTAGTTCTTGTGGCGGTGATGCCGCTCTCTCATCGGGAGTTTCGGCTGGTGGTGCCGATGCCGATGTCGCCTCCGCTGCTGTGGCGGGTGGAGTTGTCTCCTGATCGGGGACGTCGTCCATCGGGTGATCAGGGATAGGAGTCGATGAAGGTTCTGCCGATGACGCGCCGGCGGTTGGTGGTGCAACTGGAGCCGATGACAGTCCTGCTGGTGGCGCATCGGTAGTTGATGGTACAGTTGGAGCCGATGGCGAAGATGGGCTGGCCAGCCTCAGACGCCTTTTCTTCTTTGGTGCGGCACCAGGAGATCCAACCCGTTTCGACGAAGACTGGGGGGCATCGGCAGCCGAACTTGGAGGTGCTTGTTTGCTGGAAGCAGCTGCCGATGACCACATTGCCTGAGAGTATAAAGCAAGTTATATAGAATAAAATGTTGCCGACAAAACAGTATGTGATCGGTACAGGTAAGGATGAGTTTACTGCATGAACCCGCGTCAGGGCAGCAGCAGCGGCCGATGTAGCCTTGGCTTTTGCAGGTGTCGGTGTAGGTACCTGTTGAGGAGTGAAGGCAGCTAGCGTAGGGGCTTTGTTGCCGATGAGTGATATGGGACCCATTATCCGAAGGTTGAAGGGCCTGCCACTGTTACTCATCGTGGGGATCGGATCATCGGCCTGTCAAGCGCAAAGAAGGTTAAGTACCGATGACGAAAGCAAAGTAATAAGGAACGCATTGGGATAAAGGACTTACTGCGTCGGCGGGGATGATGTGATCGGCGTCAATCATGTGCCGATAATGGTGCGATGACTTAGCAAATAATTGATGCTTCCATTCTTGCCACCAGGACTTGTACTCATTTGTGATGAAGGAGGTTGGTGACCAGGAGGACAAGTCAATGTCTGATATATTGACATCGGGAGGAAGATTGACGACCTTGTTCCAGTCTAGAGCACTAGAGATTGTCTGCCTGGGCTTCACTACTTTGGAGTAGTAGAGTTTAATCGGCAGTTGGCCAAATGTCAGTTGTCTCGCCGCTGCCGATGGGTAGTAGAACTCGTAAGATGGAGGCGCATTCTTCCCAGATCCGAAGATGTTCACTGGAATAGCTCGGGGAGTAATGCTGGCCTTCATGATTACTTGGTTCTCAGGCACGTTCCCATCGGTAAGGTTGAATAGCAGCGGGAACTGATTGTTTTCGTCGATATATGGCCACCAGAGCCGTTCCATGGAGGTAAGTCCATTATATAACTTCTGAAAAAATGCGCCGAACTGCTCTACATCGGCATCGGTCCCTGGCAGCACTATAATAGCCTCTCCAAAATTGAGTGGAGGGCGAGTTGCCGATTCATCATCCCTATACTGATAGTCTTCCGATATATCCCTCGGGAATTGTTGGGCAAACAGGTCAAACTGAAGCGCTTTCTGCATATGGGCGTTCAGCCACATGTTGATGAACCACCAGGGACCCCCAAGATTGTCGATGGGTTCACCTAGCAGTAGCTTCTGGGATACTTGATGTAACAAACGGTATACCGATCCGAGAAGGTACCTGCCTAAGGGAAGCCTTGTTCCATCGGCAAGTAGCTCAGCTGCTGGGAGGTGCATGATGGTCGGTCCAACTGCTCTACCGCAGAAGATAAATTTCTCCAGCCACATGTTCAGAAACGTGGCGTGCTCCCGTTGGTTTACCGATCCGGTGTTCTGGTACTCATGGATGTAGCCTGTCTAGCCGCCGATATTCCAGGTGTTCACCTTGTACTCGGCTTTTCTGTTGAACAGGGTGAAAGTATCGGCAGAGGAGACATCTAAGCCGGTCAACATGTGGACATCGGCAAGGGTGGGGGTGGTTGGTCCGTGTCGGAAAAGGAAGGCATTCATGGTGTCCGACCAGAAATAAGAGGCAGCCATCAGCATGTTCTCATTCTTCTCCATATCGGCAATGGAGAGCCTAATGCACTGGTCCAAGTTGCGCTCTTGCCAGTAGACTTGCTGCACCCTAGATACCCTGAGGTACCAGTTCTTTCACCCCTTGGTAGGCTTGGGCCATGACCGGAAAGCATCCTTCCACAGTCCTAGGCCGAAACACTCAGATATGAAGGGTACCCGGTTGGTTTCTGCATTGATTATGAAGGTAGGGTCCGGATTGCCCATGGGGCCTAGGCAGCTGAAGTTGGATTGGTCGAGGGGGATCACTACCTTGTTATACAATTCCTAGGGTTCAAAGAAAAGAAAAGAGAGGATCAGAAAAGAAACGGGGAAAATTCTAGATTCGTGCGGAGAAGAACTAGCAGGAGGTTGGATGAGGAGGAAAGAAGACTTTACCTTGGGGATGTCGACTTGGATCGCCATTGGAGCTGAGGGAGTGCTTGCGGTTCGTCCTTGGATTGCGGAAAGAACTGTTGCTTGAGCTCGTGTTCTTCAGAGGCGCTGCCGGAGGTTGAAGACGAAAGGCAGGGAGTGTGAAAGTGAAAATGGATTCGGGGTAAAAGGTAGATTGGATCCCGGTAACTTTTATAAGCTTACTCGGGGGTATTTTGGGGTTTCGGTTCACATTGTGTAGGAATGTGGAGAGGCCCGCGGTAGATACGCGCGATGATCGAGGGAATTCGCAACTGTTTGTGCTACAATAGAGGGATTTTATTATTAAATTGCGGTTCCGCGCGCGGGGATCGAGGAAATTGTGCATTTATCTCGAAGGTAACGGCTACAGCAACGGCTACAGTGGAGAGAATTTCGGCACGTAAAGTATTATATGCTCCAAAACTGGGGGGCATGTGTTGACACCGTTTTCAGCACGTGTCAAATGGGCTAAGGCTTGACTGGTCAACAACCGTTTTCCATCGGTATCGGGAAATCATGAGTCGATGAAAGTGTTGCGGGAAGACTAAGTGTATTGCCGATGGAGGCTGGATGGTCCTTGCCGACAAAGGTTAATTGGTGAAGTTGAATAACTTAAGCTATGAAGTTGCGGATGCCAATTGCCGACAGGTTACCGGCTGCCGATGAAGAGATATTGCCGATGTCGATTGCTGATAGATTGAAGACAAGTCATCAGTGCAAGATTGCCGATGAGGAGATGTACCAGTTACCGATGAGGGGATGTTGTCGATTGTCAATCGGGAAAGTATTGCCGATGCCGATGGGCATGACTTAGCACTTGGTGTCAGCAGAAGACTACAGGTGGCCAAAGAAGGAAGTCGCGGATTTTGTACCAGCATTATTATGGTAGTTTGAGTCCGACTCTTGCATGAGTCGTTTATTTTCCTTTAAAATAGGCGTGTTTGTTTAGGAAAATAAATATTGTTATTTTAGATGCGGCTCCTGCGCGAGTCAGTTTCCTTAAAGTTAGGAGTTTGTTTTAGGAAGGATACGAGTCGTGTCTTTGTACAACTCTCCATGCGGGAGTATAAATATGTGCCCGAGGGCTGCATGTAAAACAATCAATCCAATATCAAACAAACCAATTTTACTCTTATTCTACTTTTATCGCAATTTATCTTTTACTGCATTAGCTGTAATTTATCAACGAGTTCTTCAAGCTTCGACGGGCTGCATCACCTTGATCTCCGTCAAATCCTTGCAAGTTCCGCGTGGGAGTACCTCTGAGCTTTGGCATCCGGGCGCATCGTTGTTGCCTCGTTCAGATCTGCTCTAGTTATCCTGATCAAGCCTCAATGCCAGCATCCGGGTGCATCGCCGTTGTCTGGATTGGATCTTGTTCTAGTTATCGTCCTTGTCGATTAACTAGTCAAATCGACTGGCACGCCTCCGGATATCGAATTTCGGGTATAAGCCCGAGGTGTTCGCAGATCCTGACGCTTTTTGTGTTAACAGCCTTCTTCTTGATTGATCGCTTCTCATCATCACTTGAGTCATCATCACTTGAGGAATCACTATCCCAAGTGACAACATATGAGCCTCCCTTCTTGTTCTTCTTGAGAGTCATCTTGCTCTGTTTCTTCTCTTTCTTCTTGCTCTTCTTCTCATCTTCATTGTCACTATGATGGGGGCAATCTGCAATGGGATGATCCTTGATATTGCACTCGAAGCATCTTCTATCTTTCTCATTGAACTTGTGTGAGTTCTTCTTCCTTCTTGGTCTATAGCCATTCTTCTTCATGAACTTGCCAAATTTCTTGACAAATAGAGTCATATTTTCTTCATCATCACTATCACTTGAGCATTCATCATAGCTTGATTCATCATACTTTGCTTTGCCCTTTGATGATGATGTGGCTTTGAATGCCACACTCTTCTTATTCTCATCATTCTTCTCCTTCTTCTCTCTTATCTTGTCCTTGTCCTCTCTAAAGGTGTCATCGGTAATCACCTCACCAAGAACTTGGTTTGGTGTCATTGTGTTCAATCCACTTCTCACCAATAGAGTGACTAGCTTCTCAAATCTTGAGGGAAGACTTCTCAAGAACTTGAATGAGAAGTCCTTGTTCTCCACCTTCTCTCCAAGTGACTTGAGGTCATTGACAAGCACCTCAAGCCTATTGAACATTTCTGGCACATTTTCATCCTCCTTCATCTTGAAGCTAGCAAACTTCTCCTTCAAGATATATGCTTTGGCCCCCTTCATGGATTGAGTCCCCTCATAAGACTCTTCAAGCTTCTTCCATGCATAATGAGCACTCTCAATGTTCTTGATTTTCTCAAAGACTTCTTTTGAGATTGCATCATGGATGGCACTCAATGCAATGTCATTGTTTTGGAGCTTCTCCTCCTCGGCCAGGGTGGGTGCCTCCTCATTCACCACCTCAAACTTCTTATCGACCACCAACCATACCTTCTGATTGATTGATTTGATATGGGTGGTCATCAATGCCTTCCAATAACTATAATCGGTGCCATCGAACTTGGGTGGCCTCTTGGTGTTGTAGATAAGAGCCATTTTGACACCGTGGGATGTTAAGCCTTTGTATGATGGTGTACTAGCTCCGATACCACTTGAAAGGTCTAGGAATGGCTAGAGGGGGGAGGTGAATAACTGAAAGGTCCTAAGTGATGGCTAGAGGGGGGGTGAATAGCCTAATTTGAAAACTAAAAACAAACTCAACAACAAGTTAGATACTAATGAGGCGAAGCTTGACTTGCACTAGCCTACTAGGGGATGCAAGGCCACCTAACCACAATTTCTATCCTAATAAGTCTAGAATCACACAATGCCTACTCAATTCTAGTAGCCCTCTAGGCACAACCTAAAATACTAAGACAAGTATGAGTAAGGTAATGCAAAGATGGGAAAGGTGATTATACCGTCGTGGAGAGGAGTGGATGAACCAATCAAGTGATCACCAAGAAAACCAATCAATCACAATAGAGACAACAAGGTTGACACTTGATTTTCTTCCGAGGTTCATTAGTTTGCCAACTAGCTAGTCCCCATTGTGGCAAGACACTCACTTGGAGGTTCACGCGATAATTGGCCTCACACACCAAACCCATCACCGGGTGCCGCACAACCAACACAAGATGAGGCTATTGAAACGCCATGAGAAATCCACTAGAGTTGCCAATTGCGATCTCCCGCGGGGAAGGCACAAGAACCCCTCACAATCACCTTGTAGTCGACAAAGCACAATCACCAAGCTTCTCGATCTACCTCCACTGCTCCAAACCGTCTAGGTGATGGCAATCACCAAGAGTAACAAGAAATCCGTAGCGAGAACGTCTCCCAAGTGCCACTAGATGCAAGCTATATGCGAAATGCACTTGGATCACTCAATCTCTTTTGGAAATTCACTAACCAAGCATGGAGATGAGTGAGAGGGAGTTTGCTCAGCTCAAAGGAGTCTCAAGATGTTTAAATGTGCGAGGGATAAACCCTAGAGCCGGCCACCAAATATTTATAGACTCCCTCAAAGTCTTCAAACTGTTGCCCTATTAAGTTGGTGACGGACGCTCGAAACGGGGGTGACGGACACTCCGTCGCCATCATCCGATGCACTGTCAGAACTAGCTGTTGGGCTGCTGTGTGGGCGACGGACGCTCCGTGCCAGCGTCCGACGCACTGATCTTCCAGCGTCCGACGCAAGTCTTCGCTTCACTCGCTTGTAGAGTCCACTGGAAGCCCGACGGACGCTCCACTCATTTTGCGACGGACGCTGCGCCTCAGCGTCCGACGCCTTCTGGAATTCTTTTGCTGCTTATCTGAGGCCGACGGACGCACTGAGTCAAAGTCCTTAGCGTCTGACGCCATCGTCCGACGCGTCAGACAACGTTTGACGCCCTCAGCTGTAGCGTCCGACACCCTTTTCTCTTCTCTGATTCTTCCACCTTTGCTCTAAGTTGCCAAGCACTAAGATACCTCTTTAGTGAACACTTCTTGGCATGTTTTACTTGACAATTAGCATGGTGTATGTCACTAGGTCCTAAATGCACATGCACTATAGATAACACCTAGTGGCACTTGACAAACCACAATCACTATTGAATTTCCCCTCTTAATAGTACGGTTGTCTATCCTAAAAGTGAACACACCCACTTGGTGTCTTGACCACCAAAAGAAAAGCCCTAGCATATACCTTTGCCTTGAATTGCTTAGGATCTTTTCACTTCTCTTCTTCTCCAAGTGTGAGCTTTTAGGTCTCCACCACCTTTGCTTGCTCCATCACTTGTCATCATCTTCAATGAGTGTACTAGACCTACTCAAACACTTAGAGCTAGGTTAGTACCTTAGGTTTCATCAATTATCCAAAACACTCGAGATCTCTCAATAACCTATTAATAATTCTACAACAACACTTAAGCAAACTTGTTAGAATAAAACACGACGTTAAGCAAGTTTGCTCTAGCTCTAAGGGTCGGCAAGCCACCTACCAAATCTAGTTGCTAACAAGATAGATACTAAGGCACACAAGCTAGCTAGCAACCTAGAAAGCTCTAAACAAAGCTACACAAGCTAGAGAGCTACTCTACTTTGCAAGAAAGTAAAGAATGAAATGCAAAGCTAGAGTTAGAGAGGTTATACCGCCGAGAAGGGTAGCAAAGAGATAACCAATCAATCACAAGATGAATCCTCCGTAGAGAGACAATGAGACACAATATTTTTTACCGAGGTTCACTTGTTTGCCAACAAGCTACTCTTCGTTGTAGCGATTCACCTACTTGGAGGCTCACGCGCTAATTGGCATCACACGCCAAACCCGTCACTGGGTGCCGCAAAACCAACACAAGATATGGATCCACAAGCTACGCGCAATCCACTAGATATGCCTTTTGCGAACTCCCGCGGGGAAGGTTCAAGAACCCCTCACAATCCACCGATCGGAGCCGGAGACAAACACCTTCCTCTGCTCAACGATCCTCGTCGCACCAAGCTGTCTAGGAGATGGCAATCTCGAAGAATAACAAGAGCTCCCGCGATGACGATGATCAACAAGTGCCACTATTATGCAATCAATCAAGCAATGCACTTGGTTCACTCAATCTTTCATGAAATTAGCAAGTATGTCAATGAGATGAGTGGTGGAGGCTCTCACAAATGAGGACTAGTGTGTGAGTGATGAGATTGTGCAAGAGAGGCCCCCAAGGGTCGGCCATACCACCTTATATAGCCCACACTCACAAACTAGTTGTTTAGCCCCCTCAAAACACACTCTACGCGCCCTCCGGACGCTAGCAGCAGTGGGAGGTCCAGACCATCAACAATGTCTGGACACCCCTTTAGCCGAGAGTCAGGCTTTCTGTTTCTCCTCCGGACACGCGCCATGCGCCGTCCGGACCACTGGCCACGCGTCCGGTCGCCTGCCATTCAAACGACTCTGTTTCCCGCGCGCTCCACTGTCTACCACGCGTCTCCGGACGCCACTATAGCACGGGTCCGGACTCAACGCCTTCAGCGTCCGGACCCTATGCAGAGAGGGTCTAGAGAGACTCTTTCCTCCGGACGCTTGTCCGGAGTCTCCTGTCTGGATACGCAACAGCGTCCGGATCACCTTGCAGAACACAACAGAGAGCGCCAGCGCTCCGGACCCTTCTCCGGAGCCAGCGTATGGACCAACAACAGCGTCCGGACCACTGCTTTTGTAGAACAATTGTCTAGGGTTTGCTTCCGGATGCACGCGCCATGGTCCGGACAGCACCTGCCCTAGCGTCTGGACCTTTGTCCGGACTACTTTTCTCTGCCAAAACTAGCCACCAACTTCTCCCAAGCTTCCAAGGGCTAACACTAAGTGATCTCAACACTTGTGCACGTGTGTTAGCTTTTAGTTCACATTTATCTTGGAATTAGTTGGTTGTTTCACTTGGTTCAATTGATTTTAATGCAATGCATATGAACCTATTGGCACATGATAACCGCAATCATTCACAAGAGCTCCCTCCTTGATAGTACGGCTATCTATCCTAAATGTGATCACATCCTCTATGGTGTCTTGATCACCAAATCGAAAATGGTTCCTATTATCACCTTTGCCTTCACACCATTTTCCTTTGCACCACCATGCTAGAGCTCATGCAATCCACCTTGATCCATCTTGCTCCATCACATGGCATGTACCAACCTATCTCATGATTCACACTTAGAGATCCAAGATTAGTACTTAGGTAGGTTTCATCAATTACTCAAAACCAAACACATGGGGACTCTAACTGTCATTGAGGAGTTGATTACCATCATGTCAAGGATTGGTTTGGCAGTTGTTGATTGTGAAAGTTCCGTTTATCTTCCATATGGCATCCCTAATGAAGTATTGCATTGGTATACATGTATAACATGGGAATATATCTATTAGATAATAAACCAGTCAAGATTAATTTCAACTCATGGTATGAGTGGTTGGACCAATGACTAATCTAGCTTCTCAAAAGAATAAGTTTTATTCAAAATGAAAAGTACATCAACAATTTAGTGGTAGAAATATTTATTAGAAGAACAGTGAAGGATCAAGGGTTCAAAAACCTAAACTACTAGAAGAATATCTGCATGTTGCCACAGAATTTCTTACAAATATATGTCATTGATATAGGGTACCCTAGGTATTGTGCATGTGTATATGAGCTTGTCTTGTGTGTTATCTTATTGCATCATATCTGTTAACAAGTTGGTAAGCTAGTGGAACAAAGACAAATACAATATTAAATCATGTTGTAGAAGGATAAGATGATGAAACAAATAGCATGTGTAAATAATTTATAAATTTATAGATTAAATATTAAAAATGTTGCATATAATAGAGATGATGCAGATAATTTTGTAATTCATATAGGGTGACATGGATTTTGTATGGAAGGATTGGAAGTTAGCGGGTCCTTAGTAGGGAATCGTGTGGACACTTTGCATGAAAAGATATAACATCTAGTGATGATTAGCATTATATATAGATATATTTTATGAGGACATGATTCCTGTGAGCTGTGGATACACCTATGAAAATTAAAAATAGGGTAAGCTTGTTCCTGCAATGCTTGCATAATGATATTAATAAGAAGTTGTTCCTACCTAATGTTGGAGCCTTCAATTTGCTTAGGAATAAAGTTCACAATGATATAAACATGGAGAAGACATTTTCAATGTCCTCTTTTGGTATTCCTTATGCTCAAGTAGAGAGTTTTGCAAGAGCACCTAATACTATTGTAGAACTTCATCGAGAAGTGTTCCAAGACATTATTATTTATTCAATCCATAAGGACGGCTGGTGTCTAGGAATCATAATAAATAAGAGATCTTAATGTTACCATTGGTGTCGATGTTAGCATGGTTTGCATGTATATAAGGCACAGAGCTTCCCTCTTCATGCTTTGTCCAAATCAAGTAATCCTTCATAAATCCTCGACAGACCAGATGAGAAATGATTGGTTGTGCGTCATCAAACACAACAACATTCTTGCAGTCTATCCACATACAATATATGTGCATCGTCTTTGTTCTCAAAGCGTGGCTCTTAGCGGCATCAATAAACCTATGGACCTCGGGTATATATGATGGATTACTCTTGGTAAATTATATATATCCATAATGACCTCTTCATCATTTTAATTTTCCGTAGAAAGTATAATGAATTTATTGTAAACATATCAATGAATAAAATATGATTCATATGAGATATTAATTAATAACTAACTTTTTGATCAGCAACGTCCTTAGAAGAAATGAAGATGGAAACCTCCCACTTGTATAGTTTCCAATTTGTAGACATACTATCATGGACAGAATTAAGCACCACTAATAATTAACCTCGTTCGATCAACAACATTATGGTGAACTAACAAAACCTACCATCCCCTCTCTCTATACAAACACACCTATCATGGTAAATTAATTTACGAGGTGGATTTAAACACTTTAGCAGGGTGAAACACACCATTCATGAAACATAAATACATACTTCCTCCATTTTTTTAGAATACACAAAAAAACCCTATATTTTTCTCTCTACATATGTAAATATACACAATGGCTATAGAACACAATATATATTCATGCACATGAAAAAAATATATCTTGGAGAAACTAAATTGAGAAGCAAGCACCAAAAGGCAGAGGATAAATAATATATATCCATCTTAAGTCACCTCATTTAAAGAAATAAAAACAATAATCTAGCTATTCTTCTCTCTAGCTAACTCAATAAACCCTAGATAAAAAAATGGCTCAAATTGAGCAAGAGAGATTAAAAGAGGCAAAAAGAAGCATTAACTAACCTTCCTTAGCAACCTCCTTCCGAAAAAATGAAGATCAAAACCTCTCCTCTTATATTTTGTGAAAGTGGGACCTCAAAAATCACCTCCAATGGAAGGTGGCTGCGCTGAATAGGGAAGGGTCGTGGAGGAAGAGGGGTATTTATAGCAAACTCAGCACTGGTAGTTTCTTAAGAAATCCGCTAGTGAAAATGAATTTACACTGGTGATTTGTTAAGAAAATCGCTAGTGTAAATTGTATATTTTCACTGACGGTTTTCTTAACAAAACCGCTAGTGCTGCTCTGTTTCCACTAGCGTTTTTTAAGGTCGACTTTGTACAAGCATTCGTTAATCAAAACTGTCTGTGGAAATAAAACCATGACGTCAACAAAAACCATTTTATACTAGTGTTAGTTATGAGAGTATAGTGCACTACTACAGAATCGTAATCAAATCGTAAGCATCGCCGGATCTAGACCTCATAGGTTATTATGACGGGTTTCATCCGATGGTGATTGTAATTTCAGAAAATTCTAAAATCAGATAAAAAAATAGCTAGAAGTTTTATTTAGTCCCAGGAAGGCCCATCAGCCAACCACACGGCCATGCGTTGCAAATCATAGGTCACACTATTTTCGTGCGAATATCTTACGCAATATGTGGTGGTAGGATTTCAACCTTAAAACTATTGAGACATGTGACTATATGGCATTTTTATTCCCTAGTACTTATTAGAATTTTGAAATAAATATTTAAAACCCTAAACGACATAAGAAGAAAAAGTCATCAACTACAAAGTTGTTGTTCTAATCAAGATCTACAGTTTTGATGTTGGTCATTTCACCATCTAAGGTCGTTTGAAATATTTATATTTTAAACTATCAAAATTGCAGCCATACTTTTGGGATCTTAAATGATTTTAAATGAAAAAGTCATCAACTAAAAGTTGTAGTTCTCATTGAGATCTATAACTCCAATTTTGGTCGATTTTCCATACAAGGTCGTTTGAAAATTTTGAATTTCAAAATTTAGAACTTCATATACAAATTTGATGCCATAAATTATTTTGTAATGAAAATTCATCAATTACAAAGTTCTAGGTCACATTAAGATCTACAACATTTACTTTGATCGTTTTTTCATCTAAGGCTTTTTGTATGATTCAAAATAACTAAATTTCAAAAATTGAGAGCTTCAAACAGAATTCTAGGTAACTAAATGATTTAAATATCGTCAACTACAAAATTGTAGATATAGTTTCAATCTATAACTTCTATATGAAGTTTGTTCCATCCAACTTTCTTCAAAAAGTTATAAATTTTATTATGCTACATCATAAGTCAAACAGTTGGTGAAAGCGATTTTGATCTTCAGTTCATAACAAAAACTAGCATGTAACAAAAACCGATAGTAATGATAGGTTATCACCATCGGTTCATGTTACAAGCGGCTATGATGATTGCTCCCATTTTCACCATCGGTTTGTGTTACCAACTGGTAGTGAAAACTATGTCACCATGTTCGTATTGTGTCGGTTTAGAACCAACTAGATGTGAAAGTGACATCCAGGATTATGAAATTTGTAGTAGTGTTGGGTTAGCAAATTTGGATAGGAAGGGTGATGAAATAATTCCAAGACACCAAGATAGAGTTAGCTCCCACAAGATGGCTAGACATGTGTAGATAGCTTGGAGGATAATGAGAGTAAAATGTTCCTATGATCTATCTCTATTTCTATGTTAAACTTAGATAACAAGTTATAGCAAGCAGAAAAGACTCCACACAACCTGTACACATGGCAAGAGATGACCCAACAAGGGCAAAAGATACAGGGGGCACGTAATTTATGGGAGCTCAACTACTTTAATAACTTGAATAAAAGCATGTGATGGATTATGAAGACCAGATAGGATTGTCACCACCCATTGCCTACCAAGAATAATCCATGCGACACGAAGCAACCATAGGCAAGATAGTTTGGCATGGCTCTAGAGCCAAACTCTACGGTAGAACTGATTAGAGCTAGCCAAACACCCCAACTCCAAGAAAGGTGGGAGCAGTCAAACTCCATGGAGTTATTGGAGCTCTAGTTCATTTTCTTGGAGCACCTCTTTTTCAACTCTCTAGAACCATCTAAAATAGACATGTCCATGGAGTTTGAAAGAAATTACCCACCTTTGTCATCGATTAGACACTTGAACCGTTATTTTTTCTATTATGTCCCCGCCCCTGACGCCTCCACTCACCCGACGCCCGCCCGCCCCCGCCTGAGTCACGCCTCCCTCCGCCCCCGGAGTCGCGACTGGAGTGAGCGGCACCAGTGCGCCTCCCTCGCCCTACGCCTGCACGTCGGCCCCTCCCTGCCTCCCTGTAACATCCCTGATGTTTAATAATAAAATATGGCATGTCATCATATGCATTAAGCATTATTTATATGATTTGAGAACCTTTTCATGCATAAAACTAAAACAATTTTATTTTATTGTGCTTAATTTAGTTTGTGTATGCTTGTGTTATATTTAATATTTCTTTGTTTAAAAACTAATTTCCAGAAACCCTAATTAGAAGGGGTTAAATAGTACCCCAAATATGAATTTCAAAAACTAATAAGAATTTGCATATGCTTGTTAAAGAAAAGCTGTATATCTGAATTAATATAGCAAAAGTTATGTTTGGAGATTTTGAACTTATATTCAAAAATCTAAAGTTATGTTAAAAGGGGTAATTCTTTTTAAACTTGTTTTCAAATTAAAATTTTCATTTTGAAAACTAAGCCGAATCTGAAAATGTTTGCATTGACAAAGTTGTATATTTTTAAATTTTGAGAAACTTTTATGTTCACACCTTTTCCTGAAACTGCTTGGAAGGGGGTTCTTTTTGCAAAATGAAACGAGTGGCAGTTCTGTAAATTGATTGAACAGTGCCACGAGGGCAGCTGTCTTGCACCCATGGCGTTCGACGCCTAGAAGCTTGCCGTCGCCGACCTTCACCGTCCTTCTCCGAGCTTCTAATCGCCTCTGGTTGCGTCTACGACCTTCGCGTGGACGCCTTGATACTTATCCACTCCTCCTTTGCCCTCTATAAATACCCCAGTGCCCGGTCGGAGCTCGTCTTCTTCCTCTGTTCGCGCCGCCGCGCACAGGCGCGACTCCGACGAGCTCCATTGATGAAACCAAGCACCTCCATCTTCATCTAAGAAGACTGTAGTGTTATCCTTGGTCTCCTCTATCGCTAGCGCCGCTTTGTAGAACTTCGCATCCGCTATTTTGGCCGGCGTGACGTCTTCTTCTTCAGCTCCGGCAGAAGTTTCCCGAGATCCGCCGCGCCATGGACAGAGCTCGTGAAGGGGTCTCGTGTCCATTTGTATGGTGTTATTTTCTCCTTTAACCTCTCTGATCACGTTGCTCACCTTGGATTTTTGTTTGGCTGTCTCTCGCACATGGAACGGTGTTGTGCAGAGCTTTCCACCGCCGCCGTCTGCACTGTCGTCGTCGGCAGCTTCACCCATCCACCCTAGGCTTCGATTAGCGTGCGCCTCGGCACCTCGGTGAGCTCCTTATACTCCTTGACCACTTGGTTAAAGCCAATTCCATCTGAATGAGTCGGACCACGTCGGACCGACGAGTTTCCGCCGCCATCGCGTCGGTGTCCGGCATAGTCATCTTCTGGTGTCGATTTATTTCAATTGATCGGTGGGATAGCATCGCAGTGAGGTTCTGAGGGTGCCTTGGTGCTTGGTTGTGGCTCCGGTGAGCTATATCGCCGAGTCCATGCACGGCGGCGTTCTGCTTCCGCCACGGCCGTCGTCGCCGTGCCTCTGGGAGCTTTTTGCTTCGTCCTAGTAGTGTAGTAGGTGCGGGTGGTGATGGTGGTTGACTCTGTGAGCTCTTTTGAGCCTGAAAGGTCGTCGCCGGCGAGCTGGCCGCGCCCAGTAAGGTCGCCGGCGAGGTGGAGCCGGTGCTTTGCTATTTTCTGAAAAAGGCAATTGTGCTCTTTTCTATTTTCTGAAAGTGAATAGTACCTGTTTTTGTTATTTTAGTTCTAATTTTTGTGCAGTTCCTAAAATTCTGAAATAAATTCTGTATGCTCTATGATATGTGTATTATCTAATAAAAATATAATATGTTACTGTACAGTACATTTTTAATTCTGTAAAAATGTCTAGTTTAATTAGAAAAATCCATTTTCAATAATTTTTCATGCTCTGTTTATAATTCCAAAAATTATGAAATTTATTATACAACATATATGTAACTGTACTTTGCTGTAAAAAAAGTTTGAGGTCCATTGGACAAACTTTTAAAACTTAATTATTTAGTAAATTACTAAATAATTAATGAAGTCATTAGAAACCTTAATCACTATAGGATTTGGGTGACTTTCAATTGTTTGCTTACCCATGTGTCATTGTTCAGTGACAAACAAAGATATGAACATGTCATTTGATGTGATGATTGAGTGTTAGTGCTTTTGGACATAATTATTAACTTAATTAGTTAATTAATGAAAGCTTAGTTAATTGTTTAAAGAACTAGTTTTACTTTTCTTAGTGAAGGAAAGTTGTACTCAAGCTAATTAATGTTTATTAGTCATCACTTAGCCTAATGCTTTGGTGTTTGTTAAGCATCATGTTTACATTCAAGTATCATCTTTAGCATATCATTAACATCGTGTAGATATCTCTTTGATGGAGGGATCCATCATATCTTTGATCTGAGTGATCAACTCTCCAAGATTGGATTTCTATAGTGTGAAACTGAATCAGAGTTAGTTTATTCTGCAATCAAAGGCAAGCCCTAGTGCATTCAAACCCTACCTTGTATTTCAAAGTTTTTCTTTAAATACACCTATGGTTAATTATTGCATGGTTACTATTCAAATAAATTCCTACTTGATGCATAGCCTTTACCTTGAGTTATTTATTCCTATACCTTGATGTCGTTTTAAAAATACGAATGATACTTTATGCTGCTTAGCAATGCTTAGACCGATAGAGTCAAATGATTTCCTATCATCTGCGAGAATAAGCGATAACTTGATTGCTGCGGCAATTGGTTATGCACTTTTGATAAAGGAATGGTTAGTTGGAAGTAATAATCGGGACCAGGCGGACAAGGTGTTTGGGAGCCACCAGTGGTGACTGGTGAGCGGGTTCTCTCCGCATGTGTCATTAGGGACCGTCCGTTGATCTTGACATTGAGCGAGAATTTGGAGTACTGATCACATACTCCGGGAAGCTGGACTCTGGCTATTCCAGTCTTAAGAACAGTTAATCCGCACTGGGAGTGGAGAGATGGCGAGAGTAGTGTGTACCCTACAAGTTTGAGGAACTGGATGGAGGTGTACTGTGCTCTCGGTAGCGGAACCCCGGTCTTGGCTGGAGGATCTAGGGAAAGGTAGTTATATGTGTGCTTTAGTGCTGCATATGCTGTGTGATTGGGAATCCCCAGCTGGGTTTAATCGATTCGAATCGTCGTGTTCCTCAGTTATGGAGACTCGACTCTTTCTTCTTCAACGTAGTTAATGAAACTTAAACTGGATACATGATGTTTCCTTTTTGGAGATGGTTGTTGCCTCGTTATCGATCATAAATTCAGATCGGTACTTGAGTAACTGTTTATGAGAAATGAAATGAATTTAAATGCTTTTATAAATGCTCATTTCTGCAAAATACTTGATTCTTGCAAAACCCCACCTTGAATCCTATGACTTGCATATTGTTATATATTCACCACATTTCATTTGTCGGGTAAGTCTTGTTGAGTACTCCTGTACTCAGGGTTTGTTAACCCTTGTTGCAGATGAAGTTCCTAGTGCGGTGGTTACCACTTCATGTTGTATAACCGTGGTTGTCGTTGAAGATCAGTCCTTGTGACTCTTGGGCAGAGTTCTTAGTTTGATTCCTTATAGTGTTTACCAATAGCTTGATGTAGTAATGACACTTAAGTTATGTTTCAAAATTATAGTTTGTAATATAACTTTATAATACTTCCGCTATCTGTGTAAACCTCCGAAATGTAATTTATTACAAGTTCACTTCTACCAATGTCTTAATGTGGATCCTGCTCGGAAAGAGGTGAATGACTCGGTTTAAGCCGACGACACCTGGCAAATCTTGTAAGACTTGGATCATTTGTTGAGATTAAAGTTGGATGGACGATAATCCTGGCAAGTGGGCCCTGTTCTTAGAAGATTCTGTCACACTCCCCCGACGACACCGACGCGCCTCCACCGCCCTCCTTCGGCCCCTCCCCCGCCACGCCTACATGGCCAGGCGGTGCTCCCCCTGCGCTGCTCCTTCCCCTGTGGCTCCTTCTTCCACGCCCCTTACCCTAGGCCTCCATCCCCCAACCCTAACCCTAAAGGAGAGGAAGGATTATTTTAGAATTATTCGGATTATATTAGAATTATTTGTTTGGATTATCTTGTAATATGTTGGTTCTTTAATTTACATGTTTGTTTAACTATTTTACGCATAATTGAAGTACACTTATGTCAACCAATGGTAATTTGGGAAATCCACAATGATAAAACACTATTCTAGAGTTGGGAGCACACTTCTAGCAAAACATCCCCTTAGACAGCTCCAACTTCACTGAAGAATCATGGCCCTGGTTGGTTTCGGTGATTAACAACAATTAGAGATTATTATGGCTAACGTGTGTTTTGCAGAGGCTATGCGTAGCCTAGCCATGGTGATCAAGGAAAATGGGCTCTAAAGTTCATCACTTAGCCCCCAAGATGGATATCGTTTCGGTTGTTAAGGAGACATGATGAAGACCCTAGAATGATAGGCTAAGTGCCATAAGGAGATGAAGGGCACTTAGAATTAGATAGGGCTTCTCTTTTTACCTTTGACCGTACTATTAAGAGGGGTTGAGACTAGTAGCTTGACTTAGGAAAGCTTCATGTTTAGGTGTGGTGCACACTTGATTTCCTTAGCTCTAAGCAAGCCTATGGTGACCGTAAGATAGCCTAGAACAACTTCCATTTTCATCGCGACGAAAAACGGAGTTGTCAAAATCATTTTCTGGGCGACGGACGCTCCTGGCAGGGGCGCCGGACGCTGTCCGACGCGTCGGACAAAGGCGCCGGACGCTGGGTGGTTGAGTCCACAGCGTCCGTCGGCCTTCCAGAGAGGTTGTTTTCTGGCTAAGTTTTTTAGGGTGCGTCGGACGCTGTCCGTCGGCCAGGCGTCGGACGCTGCGGAGAGCGTCCGTCGACCTCTTGGGCATCTTGATCCTTTCAATTGGTATCAGAGCAAGGTTGCTCCAAATTAAGCTTCACCGCCTGGAGCAAGATGTCCCATGGGGATGGACCACCTCCCATGTTCGATGGAGATGACTTTCCTTATTGGAAAGTTCGTATGGAGGCCTATCTAGAGGCCGTTGACGTGGGCGTGCTCAAAGCCGCCACAAAGGGAGGTACTCTCTTCGCGGAGGACCTCAACTTTGAAAAGCACAATGCCAAGGCAAAGAACATACTCTTTCGTGGCATTAGCAAGGATGTCTTCAACCGAGTGCGTAATGCCAAAGACGCATTTGAATTGTGGACCACTATTTGTGCACTTCACGAAGGCACAAAGAGTGAGTGTGAAGAACGCTATCACTTGGTTATGGCTAAGCTAAATTCTTTCTCTATGCATGCAAATGAAAATGCAAATGAAATGTACTCACGACTCAATATTATTGTAGAGGAATTGAATGGGCTTGGTCTCAACCAAATGGAACCGGCCGATGTGGTACGCAAGATTCTTTGTGTTTTGCCCATTGAGAAGTATGGCCACATCGTCACGGTGCTTCACTAAGGAGATCTCTCCGCCACTACACCAACACAAATTTTGGGCAAGATCAATGCCCATGAGATGTACATGAAGATTGGTGATGGTGGCTCATCTTCCTCCTCCAAGAAGAAAGAAAAAGAGAAGGAGGAAAAGAAGGACTTGGCTCTCAAGGCATCCTCGTCGGAGAAGCACAAGATGCAAGCCATATATGAGAGCACAAGCGATGATGATGATGATGATGATCTCGCTCTCATGGTGAAGAAAACAACCAAGATGTTGAAGAAGCTAAGCAAGAATGGAGTCAAGTTTGACTCAAAGAAGAAGAAATTCTTCACAAGCTCTTCAAGAAAGCCCCTCTCCAAGATGGATTGCTACAATTGTGGCAAACTTGGACACTTGGCTCATGCTTGTCCCGAAGAAAAGAAAGACAAGTACAAGAACAAGAAAACTAACAACAAGTTCAAGTACAACAAAGGCAACAAGGTTGAGTCAAGTGATGAGGAGAAGAAGGATGACAAGCCATTCAAGAAGAAAAAGAACTTCAACTTCCACAAGAAGAAGAATGGCAAAGCCTACATTGTTGGTGATTGGCTCACCGACATTGAAGACTCAAGTGACTCATCCGGAGATGAAAGTGAAGAAGAAAAGGTGGCCGCTTTGGTGATTGGTTCGTCTACTCCACCGCCACCACCCTCCGTCATCTCCGGGCTCATCCTCTACACACCTATGCCTCATGGCTAAAGGTGACAAAAAGGTACAAAAAGAGGATAGTGATGATGAGGCTAGCTCTAGTGATGATGAGTTTGAGGCACCTTCCTATGATGAGCTAATTGAAATTTGCAATAAATACACTAAGCTCATTAGGAAGTATAAAGGCAAAAGTGAATCACTAGAGAAAGCAAATGGTAACTTGCATGCTAAGCTTGATGACTTGACTAGTGCTAATGATGAATTGAAGCTTTAGAATAAATCTCTCTCATCTAGCACTAGGGAGTTCAAAGCCTCACTCAAGCAAGCAAATGAGAAACATGATAAGCTTGAGAGGTCAACACAAGAGCTCCAATCAAGATACAACTTGCTAAAAGATGACTACAACCAGGTTAAAAATGAACATGGCACACTTGTGATAGCTAATGAATTGCTTTCAAATGATCTTGCTACACATGTTGCTATTAACCCGGTTGTTAAGTGTGATATAGCTACTTCTTGTGAGGACTTGCTTGATGAAGTTGCTAGTGAGCAAAATGCAAAGTGCAAGGGCAAGAAGGTAGTTGAGGCCGACAAGCATGATGACTATGTGAAGATGAAGCAAGAAAACTCCAAGCTCAAGGAAGAGCTAATCAACCTCAAGGCAAGCAAGCCACTCACTATCAAGTCGGCCAAACAAGATGACAAAGATGCAATGACCTTGATCAAGTCTCTCAAAGAGGAAAATGCAAAGCTCAAGGTTGAGAAGATCAAGCTTACAAGTGGATTGGAGAAGTTCACCAAGGGCCACAACCTTCAAAGTGAGCTCCTGATGAACACTATCATGAAGACCGACAAGACCGGCATTGGGTTCAAGGAGAACCAAATCATGAAGGCCAAGGTCAAGATAGAAGCCAAGAACTATTACAAGAACAAGGCTATGAGAAGCAACTATGACACACCAAAGCCCAAACCCAAGAAGTGCTTTGCATGTGGTCAAGAGGGTCATCTTCAATCCCAATGCAAGACTCCACCTCCCAAGACCTTGCCCAAGCACATAAGGACTTTCGCTCATGATGCACACTTCATCATTAACAAGGACTCCAAGGGTAGACCTCAAGTTGTTTTTCTCGGTCCAAAGATGAAGAACAAGCCCAAAGTGCTATGGGTTGCTAAGGAGTTGGTGGACAAGGCTATGGGACCTCGCCAAGTGTGGGTTCCCAAACAACAAGCTTAACGCCAAGTTGCTTGTGTGTAGGTGAACTACAAGACCGGTGGAAGTCATTGGGTGATTGATAGTGGATGCACTCAACATATGACCGGTGACTCCCGGATGTTCACCACACTTGAGGATGATTGTGAAGGGCAAGACAAGATTACCTTTGGGGACAATTCAAAAGGCAAAGTGCAAGGTCTAGGCAAAGTGGCAATCTCAAATGATCAATCTATATCAAATGTCTTGCTAGTACAATCATTGAGCTTCAACTTGCTATCCGTGGGACAACTATGTGATCTTGGTTTCCAATATCTCTTCACTCCAAATGAGGTAGTTGTGTCCAAGATTGAAGATTCATCATTGATATTCAAAGGGTTTCGACACAACAATCTCTACCTAGTGGACTTCACCTCAAATGAAGCTAGTTTGCAAACACGTCTTTTCTCCAAGAGTTCTTTGGGTTGGCTATGGCATAGAAGATTAGCACATGTGGGAATGTCAACTTTGAAGAAGCTTGTCAAGAAGGAATTGGTTAGAGGTGTGAAGGATGTGGTGTTTGAGAAAGATAAACTTTGTAGTGTGTGTCAAGCCGGCAAGCAAGTAGCAAACACTCATCCAACCAAAGCTTTCATGTCAACCTCAAGAGTTCTAGAGCTACTCCACATGGATCTTTTTGGACCTACTACCTATGCTAGCCTTGGTGGCAATCTCTTTTGCTTGGTGGTAGTTGATGACTACTCTAGATACACTTGGGTGTTCTTTCTTCAAGACAAGGGAGAAACTCAATCAATATTCAAGAAGTTTGCAACTAGAGCCCAAAATGAATTTGATGTGAATATCAAGAAGATAAGGAGTGACAATGGGACCGAGTTTGTAAACACCAAGATTGAAGACTATTGTGATGAAGTTGGAATCAAGCATGAAGTATCCGCCACATATACTCCTCAACAAAATGGTGTAGTAGAGAGGAAGAACCGGACACTTATCACACTTGCAAGATCAATGCTTGATGAATACAACACCCCCAAGAAGTTTTGGGCTGAAGCAATCAACACCGCATGCTATGCGGCCAACCGGCTATTTGTCCAAAGGCTTCTCAAGAAGACCCCCTATGAGCTTGTGAATGGAAAGAAACCGGATATATCCTTTTTCCGAGTGTTTGGTTGCAAAGTGTACATCTACAAGAAGCGCCAACACTTGGGCAAGTTCCAAAGAAGATGTGACATTGGTTTCTTAGTTGGGTATTCACTTAAATCCAAGGCATACCGTGTATTTAACAAAGCCACCGGCTTAGTTGAAGAAACGTATGACTTGGAGTTTGATGAAACTAATGGCTCTCAAGAAGAGCATGAAAATCTTGATGATGTAGGTGATGAACCCTTGAGGGAGGCCATGAAGAACATGCCAATTGGTGCTATCAACCCACAAGAGGTGGAAGAAGTTGAAGATGAAGCGAATCAAGATCCTTCTCCACCTCACACGCCTCAAGTTGATGAAGAAGATCAAGTGAGGGAAGCTCAAGAAGACACTCACATCCCTCAAGATCAAGCCGAGGCCGAAGCAAGCAATGTTGAAGCACCGCAACCTCCTCCCCAAGTGATCAATAGAAGATCTACACCTATGCTTCAAGCACATCCTCAAGATCTCATCATAGGGAGTCCATCAAGGGGGGTAACAACACGATCTAAACTTGCTTCTTATGTTGAACATCACTCCTTTGTTTCCTTTGTTGAGCCTTCTAGTGTGGAGGATGCACTTGCGGATCCGGATTGGGTGAATGCCATGCACGAAGAGTTGAACAACTTCACCCGGAACGAAGTGTGGACACTAGTAGAAAAGCCCAAAGGAGCAAGAATCATTGGCACCAAGTGGGTGTTTAGGAACAAGCAAGATGATCAAGGCGTGGTTGTGAGAAACAAGGCAAGATTGGTGGCAAAGGGGTTCTCCCAAGTTGAAGGCTTTGATTTTGGGGAGACTTTTGCACCGGTTGCAAGACTAGAGGCCATTCGTATCCTTTTGGCATATGCTTCACACCATAAAATGAAACTCTTTCAAATGGATGTGAAGAGTGCCTTTCTTAATGGTTTCATTAATGAACTTGTTTTTGTCTCACAACCTCCCGGGTTTGAAGAACCAAATTGTCCTAATCATGTGTATAGGTTGTCCAAGGCACTCTATGGATTGAAGCAAGCTCCAAGAGCTTGGTATGAGAGGCTAAGGGACTTCCTACTCAAGAAGGGCTTTAAGATCGAGAAAGTGGACACCACACTCTTCACCAAGGTGCTAGATGGAGAGATCTTTGTTTGCCAAGTATATGTCGATGACATTATATTTGGGTCAACAAACCAAGGTCATAGCAAGGAATTTGGTGCATTGATGTCCAAGGAGTTCGAGATGTCGATGATTGGCGAGCTAACCTTCTTCCTAGGCTTCCAAGTGAAGCAATTGAGGGAGGGCACCTTCATATCTCAAGAGAAGTACACTTATGATGTGCTCAAGAAATTCAAGATGGAGGATTGCAAGCCAATCAAGACCCCAATGCCTACAAATGGGCATCTCTATCTCGATGAGGGAGGTAAACCGATCGACCAAACTCTATATCGTTCTATGATCGGTAGCTTACTTTACCTCACCGCTTCTAGGCCGGATATCATGTTTAGTGTGTGTATGTGTGCTAGATTTCAAGCAAACCCTAAGGAGTCGCACCTTTGTGCGGTTAAAAGAATCCTTAGGTACTTAAGGCACACCCCTAGCATGGGTCTTTGGTATCCCAAAGGAGCTCCCTTCCAACTAGTTGGCTATTCCGATTCGGATTACGCCGGGTGTAAGGTTGATAGGAAAAGTACCTCCGGCGGGTGCCACATGCTAGGAAGATCACTTGTTTCTTGGTCCTCAAAGAAGCAAAATAGTGTGGCCTTGTCAACCGCCGAAGCGGAATACATTGCCATGGGAGCAAGTTGTGCACAAATCTTATATATGACCCAAACACTCTTTGATTACGGCGTGTTTTTAAAAGAAGTTCCACTT
Organism: Microstegium vimineum; assembly: GCA_022036555.1. NCBI lineage: Eukaryota > Viridiplantae > Streptophyta > Magnoliopsida > Poales > Poaceae > Microstegium > Microstegium vimineum. Next base: position 11,436,757 of record CM039128.1, on the reverse strand, counting down.
TTGTGTGATAATGAAAGCGCCGTAAAGCTTGCAAACAACCCGGTTCAACACTCTCGCACCAAGCACATAGATATTCGCCATCACTTTCTTAGAGATCATGTGGCTAGGAAAGATATAACACTAGTTAGAGTTAAGAGCGAAGAGCAATTGGCGGATATCTTCACTAAACCACTCGATGAAACAACCTTTTGTAGGTTGAGAAGCGAGTTAAATGTGCTTGATCACTCTAATTTCACTAAAAGATGATCTTGTGTGAACCTTGCATTCATATGTAATATAACATGTTTAATTTGGTAATGCACATAGGCTTGGCTAACGCGGTTAAGATAACCGCCCTCATAGCGTGTGACAAAGCTTAACCGCGGTTTAAACTTGCAAGCAACCTAGTTTCACTCTTCGTATTGCATAACATTTGCATGTGTGTTGTTTGCCCTTTTTCTTTTTCGGTTAAGTTTCTTGAGCATCCTCTATGATAGTCCACTTAGGGGGAGTACTCCAAGCTCAAATCACTTCTCTACCCCTATTGTGGCCATACGATGACTCCTTGGCGCTTCCACTTGAATATTTTGAGCTAAAAACTAAATTTAAGCCCATGGCAAAATAATTGAAAATGAGTGTTTGAGAGATGGTTCTCATATCAAGTCCAATCAAGTGTTATTTGGATCTTATTGGGATTGGAACTTGGTTGGGAGAAAGACGCAAAAAGAAAATTTGAAAAATTCCACTTTTTCGGCGTCGGACGCTGCCGACGGACGCTCGGTGTCAATTGCCTCAGCGTCCGTCGCGATCGTCCGGAGATTAATCTTGCCCACAAAAAGGGCGACAGACGCTCTCCCAAGCATCCGTCGTGGAGCGTCCGTCGCGGTCAATGCGACTGGGCGTTTCAAATCGGCTCTGGAAGCCCGACGGACGATGCCGTCGGACGCTCCCCGAGCGTCCGTCGCCTATGCGTCGGACCGTCCGTCGCGAACTAATCGGCGAATTTTTTTTGAAAACTCCCGATCTCCTCTCTGTCTCGCCAGATCTGGTCAATCCGCCGCCGCGCCGAGTTTCTAACCCTAACCGCCGCTCTTCCCGCTGCCGTTCTCCCTGCGCCGCCGTGGCCCTTGCCAGCACCGCCGCCCTCCTCCTGCGCCGCCACGGATCCCTACTCCCTGCGCCACCGCATTTCTCCACCCAGCACCGCCATCCCTGCCCTGCGCACCTTCCACCATCGACGCCGTGTCTTCATTGCATTCCGTGCCAGAGCCCATCCTCTGCTCCGCCGCCGTGCCAAGTGCTCCTTGCCCTAGCTTGGCCGCTCCTCTAAGTACTTCAAGCCGTGGTGGTCACTCTCTGCCTAGGGGTTCTTCTTCAAGAAGGTGCCAAGGTGAAATTCGTTTTCACTGACTCTTACTCTCTTTAGCAAATCACCTTGCCAAATCCTTTAACCCCTCTCCTTGCCTTGGTTAGAGTACGGTTTGCGGATTGTGGTTGGCGGTTGACGGATCGGGAAATCTCCTTTCTAATCCCTTTTTGGTCAGAGGCTTGAGGTACGACAGTGAATATCAATCGTTCTATACTTATCTTATATCATGCTTCTATAGCTCCGTACCTCTAGTTATATGCTTATGGTTTATATCTCTATCTATTTCCGACGAGCAGGGTCAGTTTGTCAGTTGATCAGAGACTCAGACAGTGGGCAGTGATAGATAACTCGGGGCAAAGCCCGCGAGTACGGATCGAGGCAAAGCCTCGCGAGGACAGTCCAGGGCCAGCGTGCCACTCTCTCAGTTGTTTGGATTGTCAGTGGTTAGGGACAGTGGTTGGTTGGCAGTGAGTTGTTGGTTGGACTCTTGAGCTTGCTTCTCAGTGGATTGATTGCAAATTTGAGGAATGGCAAGGACGAAGAATGCAGGTCCTGTTCCCGGCAGTGTGGTGACCCTCCACCTCCACCGCGTCCACCCACTGACCGCGGGAAGGGAAAGCAGAAGGTCATTTCTCGGAAGCGCAAGAGGCCAGCTATGGATCCGGATTCAGTAGCCGCGCTTGCCGTAGCAGAGGCAGCTGAGTTAGCAGAGCGAGGAGGACGTCGCGCCGGCTTGAGGCTCTCGCCTCGCCGTGGAGCGCGTCGTGAGTCCCCTCCACCTCTAGTGTCAGAGCCTGTCGAGGCTTCAGAGGCACCAGCGACAGAGCCAGTCCCAGCGACTGAGCCGACTGAGGCCACGGGTCACACTTCTATTGGAGAGCTGATGAGCCGTCGCGTTACTCGTTCCCGAGGCTCAGGTGCACCACCCAGCCCTCCAGGACCCCGGCTCCCAGACCCCGTGAGGCACCAGGTCAGGACACTTACAGCGAAGCAAGTTCAGATGCTTCGGTTCGTCGACTTCCAGTCCTGGTTCCCACCTCAGAGGGACCCCCGTGTCGGACCAGAGTTCTATACCACAGTGCACGAGGACTTCTACCGAGCGTATGTTGACACCGATGCTCCCCTCAGGGCCCACCGGGTGTGCCCAGCTACTCAGATTAAGGGGATCGGCGGTCTAGAGATCCTGCAGCATCTCCAGTACATCCAGGGATTGACAGATCTGATGGGTCGCTCAGGGGCATATCAGAAGGAGTGGGTCTATCAGTTCTACGCCTCTCTGTGGATCTCACCTGATCATGAGTTCCTTCACTTCGCATATCAGGGATGTGACTTCAGGGTTACAGCTGCCAGGTTCCGAGAGCTCTTTCACCTTGGATCTTCACCTACCAGGATCCACAGTCTTTGCTATGGGGATCAGGAGGCTCCTCGCAGACCTCATGATGGCATAGTGCCATCCACAGACTTTGTCAGTCCGTGCTTTTAGCAGCCGTTCACTGAGGGTTCGAGCCGGACGCCACGTGACCTCACTCCTTTGGCTCGGATCCTCCACGAGGTTCTCAGACGGACCATTCTACCCAGGATTGGAGCTAGGGATACTATCACTCGACTTCAGCTTTGGCTCCTAGCTCATGTTGTCCGGAAAGAGCAGTTCGATCTATGGGATCTGATAGTGAGCGAGCTCGAGGACATCATAGCTGCTGGATTTAGAGGTCATTGGCAGCTACAGTTCGCACATTGGATCTCTTACTTGGTAGTTGCCAAGACTGGGTCAGGGGTTATGAGAGTCACCCTCACGAGGTCAGCTACAGAGTTTCCTGTCTATTCGATGAGCCAGCTTGTGGCTCATGGGCAGCTACCTCGCCCCAGCAGAGCTTACAGACCAGGCACGAGACAGGCCGGAGTGCCACCACAGTCAGCCGAGGTCGCCGATGCCACAATTGAGCAGATAGCTCAGGCAGAGCTAGCTGGTTTGGACGCCAAGATCGATACAGCTGCAGAGACAGTGTTTAGAGGGATCTCGACTCTGACAGCTCGGACGAGGACTACCAGCCCGTGCACGAGTATACACCTATGACACATGACCACGAGGCTGGTGGGTCAGGCACAGCTGCAGCAGCTCCAGCTCCAGGCTCCAGCTCCTTAGAGGCTACCTTGCTTTCTATACTCTCGAGGATGCAGGAGGAGCAATCTCGTCAGGCAGAGGAGCAGAGACGACAGGCTGCAGACCTACGGAGGCTCACTGAGCAGCAGCTGGCCGCTCAGGCACAGACACAGGCTAGGCAGGATGAGTTCCAGCGCCAGTTCCTAGCCTACCAGCTCCAGCAGGCAGAGATCCAGAAGACTCAGACTCTTCTACTTGAGCGTCTTCTGGCCTCTAGCTCCGGGCAGACCTCGACGCCACACTTTCAGTTGCCCGCAGTCTCTCAGCAGCAGCAGTTCACCTCTCTGCCACCGCAGCCTCCAGTAGTAGTGGTGCCCACTCCAGCGTTACCGTCCAGAGGACAGCAGAGTCAGGCACCAGCTACACCTCCCTTCCAGCCAGTAGCTTCTCCAGAGTACTAGACTCCGAGGACCCAGGTGTCCTCTTGGATAGGTTCACCCGGAGAGTTCCAGACGGGATTCACTCCTACCCGGGGAACTACACTAGCAGAGGCCTCGCGAGATCTGTCTGCTTCGTACCTGGAGATCATGGGAGAAGACTCCCCAGGAGCACCTCAGCAGGTCACACCAGCTCCAGAGACCGCAGTGGATCTTCCGGCGACAGGCACTCACCAGTCCTCAGTTGCGTCGTCGGAGATCGCACCTGAGCAGTCGGCACAGACAGTCACCACACCTCCAGCTGCCGTTCAGACGGATGCCATATCATTAGCAGATGAGGTTACAGTGGCAGTGTCCTCTCCTGGTCAGACTCAGCCTGCAGAGGTTGCAGCGGCAGTGTCCCTAGTGGCACTAGCAGTGACCACGTCCCTCTCGCCTCGAGTTTTCACTCGTCGGGCCCCCAGGCCCACTACTACTGAGGCAGGACCGTCCGAGGCACCAGCAGAGTCTCAACGACAGTCAGTTGAGACCGCAGCTCCAGAGGTGCCAGTGACAGCTTCAGAGGCCACCCCAGTTGCACCTACACCAGCAGAGACCGTGTCAGATGAGTCAGACGAGTCCGACCTTCAGGACTTCATTATGCTAGATCGTCGAGCTGCCGCTACTTCGCCTTCTTCTCCAGCCCCAGACTCGTAGTTTTTGGTGCTAGACGCCAAAGGGGGAGAGAGGGTCGAGTATAGAGATAGGGGAGGGTCGAGTATAGAGATAGGGGGAGGGATTTGGATCTTTGTATGCTTTATTTCCCCATACTCTTTCATCATATCTACTTCTATGCATTTGTCTATTTGTGTGATGTGATGATGGTTGATGTATATATGGTTGCATGTGACAAACTCTTGATTATCTCTAATACATCTTGTGAGTTGTCTCATGTTCATGATATATCTCCCTGCTTAACGTTATTTGAGCTTCCGCGCTTTACTCCGATACATCCTTTGAGAATATCATGAAGTACTGCTTCTTCATTCATATCCTTAAGTACCATGTTTTGTGATTTGGCTTGGGTGAGCAAGTGTACTTCATTACCTTCTCACTAACCCTTGCTCAACCATTCCAAGTCACCCTAGATTCTTAACCAAAACTCTTATCCATACTCGAGGTTCTATTGTCGTCAATCACCAAAAAGGGGGAGATTGAAGAATCATGGCCCTGGTTGGTTTCGGTGATTAACGACAATTATAGATTATTATGGCTAACGTGTGTTTTGCAGAGGCTATGCGTAGCCTAGCCATGGTGATCAAGGAAAATGGGCTCTAAAGGTCATCACTTAGCCCCCAAGTTGGATATCGTTTCGGTTGTTAAGGAGACATGATAAAGACCCTAGAATGATAGGCTAAGTGCCATAAGGAGATGAAGGGCACTTAGAATTAGATAGGGCTTCTCTTTTTACCTTTGACCGTACTATTAAGAGGGGTTGAGACTAGTAGCTTGACTTAGGAAAGCTTCATGTTTAGGTGTGGTGCACACTTGATTTCCTTAGCTCTAAGCAAGCCTATGGTGACCGTAAGATAGCCTAGAACAACTTCCATTTTCATCGCGACGAAAAACGGAGTTGTCAAAATCATTTTCTGGGCGACGGACGCTCCTGGCAGGGGCGCCGGACGCTGTCCGACGCGTCGGACAAAGGCGCCGGACGCTGGGTGGTTGAGTCCACAGCGTCCGTCGGCCTTCCAGAGAGGTTGTTTTCTGGCTAAGTTTTTTAGGGTGCGTCGGACGCTGTCCGTCGGCCAGGCGTCGAACGCTGCGGAGAGCGTCCGTCGACCTTCCAGAGAGGGTGATTTCAAACCCTAGCCAGAATTTAGCGTCGGACGCTGTGGCTGAGCGTCCGTCGCTGGGAACACTGTGTCAGAACTAGCCGTTAGACAGAGGCGTCGGACCGTCCGTCGCCTCAATTATGAACAGAAACTAGCCGTTGGGCATGCGACGGACCGTTCGTCGCCTAGTCGACGGAGCGTCCGTCGCCAACTTAAAATGCCAGTCCGAGGCAGTTTTCGGAGGGTCTATTTATAGCCCCTCCCACTTCTCTCCCGCCTCGCCTTTGCTCATTTGAGTTGCTGAGTTCGTTGAGAAGGTTGTGAAGAGAGCAAGAGCCCTAGAGAGAGAGAGTGATTCGCAAATCCATCCATCCTCTCTCTAGTTCATCCAAGAGTTCAAGTGTGCATCCTCTAGTTGTGAAGCTTGAGTGAGTCAAGCGAAGATCGAGGCTTGTTACTCTTGGTGATCGACATCACCTAGACGGTCCGGTGGTGTTCGGAGGAAGGTGATCGCCGGAAGATTGTCGGCGGCCCTTCTCCATCGACGTGTGTGATCGGTTGTGGGCGATTCACCGAGCCGGAGTGGCGAAGAATCAGCCCGTAGAGAGCACTCATCCCTTGCGCGGGATTGAGGGGGAGCTATACCTTGCGAGGTGCTCCAACGAGGACTAAGGGGGAGTGTCGACTCCTCGATACCTCGGCAAAATATCGCCGTGTCAAGCATCTCTTTCCCTAGCTCTTTATTACCGTATTACTTTCCGCACTTGTCTTTCAATTCATACTAGAATTGTGTAGGAAGTTTTCGCTTTCCTTTGTTTTGTTATCGCTTTCTAGCTAGGACACACAAGCGGTAGGCACTAGGGGGTTAATTGGCTCTTTATAGGTTTAATTCTTGTTTAGAAATTAAAAAGAGCCCAATTCACCCCCCCTCTTGGGCATCTTGATCCTTTCATTCACTCAAAGCTAGCTTCACTTGAATTTCTGAAGTGGAGCTGCTAGTTAGAGCCATGCCAAACATGCTTATAGTATAAACACCATGTTTTCATTATAGCTCACAACTCTAATTTTTTACACTAAGATCAACTAGAGCACTCGTAGGCGGTGATTAATGTACAAATGAAGGACATCAATTTATTAGTAAGACTAAGAAAGATCATATATATTTAATAAATTATAATCTTTCTAAAAAGGAAAATATATAAGAGTTCTACTAGAATATCTAAAAGACTAACCCGAGCAAAGCTCAACTCCAATCCAATTCCCACACTAGATTATCCTACTAGAACTAAGATCCACAGGAGTTCTCTACCTCATCTGGTGTTTCTTCTGTTAAGTCATGAATGAATGGAGAGCGGGGCGTGCCTCTTTTATTTATAGTGGTTGGAGGTGGGCCCATAGATCCATACGACATTCATCATCATCCATCACATACAAGCGTGGTAAAATGCATGGTGGAGATGTCCCGATATTGTACTTATTCGCATGGTCGATCACAGGGGAAGATGGTGGAGCATCCTATGGGGTCGCCGACGTGGTGTGGGTTTGAGGTGTCGGCCGAACCCTCTCTAGCCCTTGGGCCCATGTTCTCTGGTAGAACTGTTGAATCGTCTAGGCTAGATCCAGTGGGGATTGCTTTGCCATTTGGGATAAACAAGAGATATCCGAGTACGGGTAAAAGTGCTCTCGGGTGTCACTAATTCATGGGTGCAAATCTGCGCAAGGGCAGCGACGTTCGGGGAAGAGGTCGGTGTAGATCTGAAAGAAATGATAATACAATTGTCTTTTGACTTTTGGCCGGAAAAACAAAGCCCAGCCTTGTGGCTCCCTTGCCACGCACGTGGCCTCACGGCCAAGCAGCCCAGCAGCACGTGCGCACGCTCACGGCCTGTGCGGCACAGCAGCACTAGCAGCCCAACAGCTCGCAGCTGCAGCTCCGCTGCGCGGCCAGCGGCTCACTGTGCGCCTGGCGGCCCACCAGCTGCGTGCGGGCGCCCCCAGCTGCAGCGCTCGGTTCCTCTCCGCGCCTCAAAGTGCTCCAGGCCATCATTGGTTCGTCAGCACAGATCTGTGCACGGGGAGCGATGTTCGGGGAAGAGGTTGGTGTAGATTGGCAACTTCGAGATATAGAGGCGGCGTGGTTGGTGGCGTTTTCCATCACTGGTTGCGCCCTTCTCTGATCAGGATTAGGGTTTGAGTCGATGGAGAACTTGGTGGCGTCAAACCTCGTACCGTGAGCCGCTAGCCTCCACCTTTATTTATTGCGAAGTGTGACAGAGATCCTTCAGCCTTTAGATGGACTGGACACCCCCGATGAGGGCACGAATCAAGATGAGACTTATTAGTTGAGAGATCAATCTAACATGATCCACCAATCAGGTGAGTATTTGAGTGCTGAGAGATGGTTAACATCAAGCGAGTAAATTCCCCACATAAAGACTAAAGCAATTACACGATTAGCAACATCTTAGGAAATCCATCCTCTGTTCAATATATATTTTTGGCTCTAGCGGCCACATTGTATGGATACTAATTTTGGGCTAGGAATGGGCCTGTCTGTGCAGCAACAAAGCCACTTGCCAGTTTTTTCCGTGGGCCTGCCTGAGTTGCCGGCCCAAGGACCGAAGGGCGCGCGCCCAGCCGGCACAACCCGCTTCCAAAAAAGAATTGTGATTGTTAGGCTTAATGTACTCCCTTCATCCCATAAATAACGCAATTCTTTGACTTCTACAGTTTCTCTTTGACCATTCATCTTATTTAAAATTTTATATAAATAATAACATAAATAGGTTATTATGAAAATATATCTAATGATAAAATAAATCATAATAAAACAAATAATATTTATTAAAATATTTTGAATAAGACGACCGGTCAAACAGGAATCGTTGAAGTTAAAGAATTGCGTTTTTTACGGGACGAAGGGAGTATAGTTTGACACTGAAGCATAGTCCAACAGCTGGCAGCAGCATAGCGACTAATCACATGGACAATAATGCAATTGAAATTGTAACATACCAAAAAGCATGAATTAAATACCATTATGCTCTTAGTTAACAATGTACCCCTCAGTTCAAAAATTAATAATTTTTAAATTTAAAAATTATTCTATAAAAAATAATATTTTACAGAAACATTGCACACTGCCTCAAAGAATAGAAAAGCTATTCAAAGATGCATGCAAATGATAACAGCAAAAATCAACATAAAACATAAATTCTTTGATGGCCAAAAATCGCCAAGGAATATAAAAACCCCACTAATAAAATAGTTATTTGTAGTCAACTATCAAGCATGAACCGACAAGACTAGACGGCAAGGAAAATAGAATTTCCTTGGCTTTTAGCCTTCAAGAAGTTTTCCTGAACTACCAACTGCCAAGAAAAACATAAGCACACTAGATTACCAAGACGACAAGAAAATGAGGCGGCAGTCCCTTGGGGTGACTAACTGCCAAGGAAATATGTAAAAAACAGTTCAAGAATCTCAAAACCCTTGCGGTACTCAGTTTCAAACTCATGGCTGCAAACTTCACATAGTTACTTCCTTATCATTACACTTTGATATCATTAGTGATTATGTAGCTAATGCATTGCTTTTGTATTGACTCTAGTGAAGTTTAAAATGCATATTTGACATCATAAATGAATTCAAATGAAAAAAGTTTGAATGGGAAAGTTTTAGATCTTTTCGTGTACTACAACTTTGGTTCTGGTCATTTCTCCATCCAAAACATTTGGAAAAAATCATAAAAAATATTGTTTTTTCTAAATGTTATCCTCGACAGTTGGCAATACTAGTCGAGGGAATATTGTTTTTCTTGGTGGTTCACAATAGAAGTCAAGAAAAGTTACATATTTTCTTGGAGGCTGAGTAGAATTGCCAAGAATATAAATTTTCTTAACAGCTTACTACAACCCCCAAGAAAATGATAATTTTTTTGGCGGTTGGATTTTGGCACTCAATAAGTAAAATCGTGTTCCCCCCACGGAATTTCCATTTTGCTACAGTGATATATCTTTCAACGAAGAAAATGAGACAAGGATAAATTATCTTTTGCCAACATTCAGTTTTTAAAATGTCATTTATTTGGGATGGAGGGAGTATGCTCAACAATTATTTATAATTTTGCATCCTTATTTTTTAATGGTGGAAAGGTATTAGACTTCTGAAATTGTAGGAATCGAGCAGTGTGGCGTTGCAGCAAGGTTATTCAATCTTAGGGCATTTTTGGATTGGAGGTTTTGCAAAGGAATTTTAAAGGAATGGCAACCCTTGGTTTTAGTGACGTCACATGTTGTTTGGAACGTAGGAATGCTCCTCTCATTCCCAAGGAAAGGTTCCCTTTGATTCACAAAATATAAGAATCTAAACCTCAACTCTTCATCCATTTTTTTCTCAAGTCTGAGGTGCATGCGACGATGGTGAGAGGGAAAGAAAGCAGGTTTGGGGAGAGGACAAAGACTGCATAGGAGATAACAATGAGAGTAATGTCCAAATGATTAGTGAAAAAAACTAAATCTCTAGATGTAAATTAAATATACTTTTTTATTAATTAAAATTAGACATTACAACGGCAAATATTTAAATAATAAAACACATGTCTTTTAATCACAATCATGTTTTGAGAATCATGTGTTATAATTCCTATGTTCCAAACATCTCTATCTACATTTGTTCTGTTTTTTATTCCTCTATTCTCACATAACACATATACCTCATTCCTGCATTTTTTTCTTTCCCTATTTTGTATTCCTTTATTCTATGTAGGCCTGTATGTTATGGTTTAATCGGCTGAACTTTACTATAGTATATGTGAATTGAGGTGGACTAGAGCACAGCTATAAACACCACCAAAAAGTGGGGTCGTGGATGTTTATGGTGGGGACAGCGAGGCGTAGCTCCAATGGAGGGGACTTGTTCGGTATTGTTTCATGTTTTTTTTATATAAATCCTTGAAATTGAGGTGATACCATCGCTATCAAGAAATGATGCATTTTTTTATAATAAAGTGCTATACTTCTTTTCCGCAAAAAGGGCTATACTTAATTGTATTCGTTAATTTCATGGCTACTCACTGGACGTGCATGGTCGGTAAGAGGAAAACAGACCTACGGTGAAATAAGTATTATCGAATGCTCGAAATCTCACCAATAATGATTTTCACCAAACACATTTGAGTATCTTCTAATAGGTTGTTTGCTTAGTTTATTGGTCTGTTACACTACTAAAAAAAAACTCCCACCTACTTGCGGCCCTATGAGATTTAATTTAAACCTTGGACGGCTCATACGTACAAATCATCCCACCTACTCAACTTATCTATCAATAGGTGGGATTCTTCCCTTTTGAACCTATGCATCGAAGGATCTTTATTAGTTTTGGTTCGTAACACTAACCGTGACTAAATGGACCTTTAGTCCCGGTTCGTAACACCAACCGGGACTAAATGTTCTGGACCTTTAGTCTTGGTTGGTAACATTAACCGGGACTAAAGGAGACTTTTTAGCCCCGGTTGATGTTATCAGCCAAGACTAAAGATCTATTAGTCCCGGACATAAAATTTTCCGAGATTAAAGCTCATTTTGGACATCGACTAAAGACATGTTCTCTAGTAGTGACGTTTTTCTTTCTTTTGCTTTTTATGAGCTCTTTAAATCTAGTACTAGTACAAGGCTGAGTTGTAATAATAGATTGGTTGAGTGCAAAACTCTTGCATAGGTCAAAATAAAAAAAACTAAAAGAAAACGGCACAGGAAAAAATCAGAACTTCAATGATTTGATATTCAATCGTTGTTGATAGCCTTTCATGTTTTCACATGCCTTAATTGACATCGTTTGTTGGAGTTCAAGTGTCATGTCCGTATGAAGACTTATATATAATACTTTTCATAAGTTCAAAATTCTAAGTTATGATATAAATTTGATGTTTTATTTATTTAGATTGACAATATTTTTTAAAGATAAGTACCTTAATGTGAATAATTTTTTATAAGCCCTTTCATTCCACTTTATATATTTTTATAGATATTGACCTAGCTAAGGTCAAGTGTGCAATGGTTTTATCTTATAGATTGTCACATGCAGTGCCGGTACTTATGGGATAATTGAACAACCAACTCATATATACAATGGATTGGCTGTTAAGTGGTCTTCTAGTAATCTGATTATCCTTAGAATTGAAAACCTCGCGCTCCATATTCATCTCTCTCTTCTCGAATACGGGCCCGAGTGTGTATATCTTTGTATTAGAAAGATACAAATATAATTATAAGAGGGGCGTTAGTGTTTGTCCGACGATACAAGATGCTACGGCTGTCAAGCAGATTCTAAATGTCTTTGGCGCAGCATTGGGGCTGCGAACAAACTTGGCAAAGTGCTCCATTAAAGTCGCGCCCCAGGTACTTGCATTTTTCAAAGGCATCCACCTTCCTCCAGATTGGGGATGGGTGCAGCACATTGTTCTGGGAAGATATGTGGATTAATGGGGAAACCACCGCTGAGATTGCGCCATATCTCTACAACCTAGTACCTATAAGGACGCGACGAAGGCTACGTCAGGGTCTGCACGAGGGAACATGGTCACACAACCTCAACGCTGGACTATCAGCTGATGCCATCATCGACTACTTATCATTGTGGAATGTAGTGGACAATATTGCGCTCACTGAACAGCCACACAAGACCATTTGGAGATGGACTCCAGATGGTAGATACTCTGCCAAATCAACCTACCAGATGCTCCACATGGGATCAATCAAGTTTCGGAGACACAAATCTGGAAGACCTGGGCGCCACTACGCATCAAGATCTTCCTCTGGCTTGCATTCAAACGTCGACACTGGACGGGCGACAAGCGAAGAAGACATGGTCTGGACGCTCAGGAGCAGTGCTATCTGTGTGACCAAGGGATTGAATCGATCGACCACATCCTTGCGAAGTGCCCAATCACCAGGGAGGTTTGGTTTCACGCCCTCAGGGTCTTTGGCCGCCAGTTTGCGAAGTGCCCAATCACCAGGGAGGTTTGGTTTCACGCCCTCAGGGTCTTTGGCCGCCAGTTACCGCCGCCGGTGAACTCCACGCTGGGCTGGTGGAGGCGCCTCACAGTGCACTTCAACGGCAACCAACGGGCTGGTCTTGATTCACTCTTCGTTTTAATCTCCTGGTCTATATGGAAAGAGCGCAACGTAAGATGTTTCAGGGGGGGCGACAACATCCATATCGGAGATCCTTTAGCTCATTCAGCATGACGCGGATACTTGGATGGAGGCCGGCGCGAAGGGCTTGATGTCTCTAACTAGAGTTAATTAATTCGGTAGTTATCTTCTTGGATGTAATTGTTCAATGTGTGCTCTCTCCCCCCTCCACATCATTAAAAATGTACCTGCCCTTAGATGAACGGAATCATTTTTGGGACTCTTTGACCAACGTTTGGTGACTAAACCTTCCCTTCATCTTTGCGGAGCAAAGCAGATCGAGCGCACCTGAGGATGAATCGCTTTTCCCTTTTCATTTATAATAATTTGGGCAAGCGAATCAGAAGAAATGTAATAATTATTAGGCCATTTGGATTGTAAGCCGTACAGTAGGGCCAGGCATGCATGTACTGTATAATATTAGTCCATTTATTTTGAGGATACACTGATGAACGGTAATTATTATTCATGGCGTCCGTGTCGTTTATTTGCTGCTGTTCGCTCCAGTACGCCCCTGATCGAGTAGAGAATTAAGTGCGTATGGATCGGATCGAGAACTAGCCGACGTAGTACATGGGGTCGGGCAGCTTGAACGTGCGATCGCCCTCCGGCGCGCCGAGGAGGTCAGTCCACTGGTCGCCCATGTTGCCGACGATGACGTACCCGGCGTCCACCAGCTTCTGCCGCTCGCCGGACTTGAACTCCACCGAACTCACCCTGGCGTCGTTAGGCCTGCATGCATGGATCGTCCACACGCAATTAGTATATATACGGGGTGTTTAGTTCACCATGTAATCCAAAATATTTTGGGTTTTTTCTTTTTATTTTGTAAAAAATGGAACTAAACACCACCCAAAATATTTGGTAAAAAGTGATCTATTTTCCATTTTTGATTTTGAACTCAAGAGCCCAAAATAAGAGAATTTTTACATTGGTTTGTGTGTCATTCTCACAATCCCCATCATTGGAAGACAAATTCACCCTACCAAAATATTTTGCATTTTGCATTTTGGAACCCAAAATAGTTGGGATTTTGGATTTCAAAATCTATAATGCAAAATATTTGGTAGGGTGTTTAGTTCCAACCAAAATTTAGTTTATTTTGGATTCCAATGATGAGGATTGTGAGGATGACACATAAACCAATGTAAAGATTTTCTTATTTGGCCTCTTGAGTCCAAAATGTAAAATGGGGAATGAATCACTTTTTGTCAAATATTTTAGGTGGTGTTTAGTTTCATTTTGCAAAATGAAGAGTCAAAACCCAAAATAGTTTGGATTCCATGAGGAACTAAACACCCTCTATATGTGATTGAACACAAGCAGCAAATTAAAAGCCAAGTTGAATGGACACATATTATATGCGTATACGTCCTACTTGAGCAGCAACTTCTCGTAGCCGGTATAGCCCACTGCGGCGAGGTTCTTGGCCGTGCCCTGCCGCTTGTTCTCGCGTCGCCCCGTCAGGATCACCGGCTTGATGCCCAGCTCCTGCAATCTCTTGTACAGCCGCTGCGTCTCTGGCAGCGCCGGCGCGCTTGCCTCGTTCGCGTACGCGCCGAACGCCGTCGAGTTGTATGGTTCAGCCCTGCGGCGTTCAATTCATAGTTAGAGTGGCCGTGTATTTAAATGATAGTTTTAAATCTCCCACTAAAGCTATCTCGCTATAGTCCGCTATAACCTTTTGAGGCAGGTCGTCGCTATTTATACTTATGTACAATTTAAACGCTATATATATATATCCCCTTATAGCCTAATATAAGCTCTGTTTTAGACATATGCCGCTAAACATCTTAGCCCGCTATTTAAAACCTTGATTAAAATAGGCTAATTTTCTTGTTCCATCTCGCTTCTAGTCTAGTACTCCATCCATCCTAAATTATAAGACATCATAGGATTATTGGAGAGTCAAAGTATTTCAAATTTAATCAAACTTATATGACAATATAATAATATTTATGATGTCAACTAAGTATCATTAAATTCTTTATCAATTATATTTTAATAGTATGTCTATTTGATGTTTGAAATCTCTATAATTTTCTCTATAATTATTGGTCAAACTTAAGACACTTTGACTCTCTAAGATTCTTGAAAAGTCTTGTAATTTAGGATAGAATAGTAGTATTCAGTAACAACACCTCCACCGTTAATCATCATTGAGTTGTACAATTTATAACAATCTATACATATATATTGATACTCCCTCCGTTCGAAATATAGTTTGTTTAACTTTTTCAACCTCAAATTTAACCACTCGTCTTATTTTAATTTTTTGTATAAAATAACACTTCTTTTTTTATATATATGACTTACTTATTTAATGAATGGTCTACAAAAATGACTTAAATTTGACTATGTTTGCACAATTTTTTTGAATAAGACGAGTGATCAAATTTAAGGTAAAAATTCAAATGAATTATAGTTTAAAATGGAGAGTATTAATTAGGATTTTTTTTTGTCTCTCGGGTGGTCACTCTCTACCCATCCATCTGTCGTCATCATCATGTCTTGTTTTATATTGAATGTATTAGTATTCGACGGATTATGGTCTGTTTGGCATAGCTCAGCTTTACTAGTACTGTTTTTTTTTAGAAAATACCTTTATAGGTAATTTTCTAGGTGAAACTAGTCTGTTTGTTTAGTAAAACAACTTCACCATTACCCCTTTATGCACAACACATATGAGAGAGAAACAAATTCATCCATCTATAAATTTATTCTGAAAATATTCCTTTCGTTCCAAATTATAAGTCGCTTTGACTTTTTTGATATATTTATTTTGCTATCTATCTAGATATAATAATATGTCTAAGATAAAGTCAAAGCGGCTTGGAACGGAGGGAGATCGAGGGAGTAACTGTTTTACGAAGCTATAGTGAGACGTATAAAAGAAGCTCTAGATCAGTTTAGCTGGATAACTGACGTACCCGAAGCCGTGTTTAGCGTAGTATGGGAGGTTGGAGATGGTCGTCTCATCGACGTCGAACACCCAGATCTCCTTGCCTTCGCCGGAGAGCTTCAGGCCCTCGGCGTAGGCGATGGCCTCGTCGACGACGGCTCTGGAGTCGCTGCGGTAGTGCCCGCCGAGCATGTAGTTGCCGACGTACTTCTCGCAGCGGGCTGGGACCGTTTCCCAATCGCGCAGGGTGTTCGTCTCCACAGCGAACCGCCAGCTGTCGCATGGCACTCCGCCGCGCCGCCCTAGGTGGCAGCCGGAATGCAGCAGCGGGCGCAGCATGTGGATCAGCGGCATGCCGTCGTCGATCTCGGACGCCATGCCGGTGGTGCCGCCGGCCGCGAGAGCCGCCACCAGGATGGCGAGGACAGCGGCAAGGTGGAGCTTTGCCATCGTCGCCGAACGTACTACGCGTGAGTGTGGACGTGTAAAGAGTTGGGTGTCTCCCTGTCTATGCATCTTGGGTGTCTTTGTGTGCGCGGTGCGTTATATAGTGCGTGCTTCACCTGATAGATTCGTAGATGTGACCCGTGACGACCGAGACCCGCCAAAAACGTGCATGCTGACGTGGTGTGCCCACACAAGGACGTGGAGGCTCAACTTCCACTCCTTTTCGGCCGATGCAAAACGTTTTCAGACAACTGGACAAATACTCGGTTTTGCAAAAACTAACCTTCTTATATTACTTTTTATAAAAGGCATGGTATTGTAAAAAACCTTGGCCTTTCTGGTGCTCTAAATTAAAAACTCCTGTCGTCAGAATCTCTAAACTATGGTTTTATGTAGCCTATATAGTTTTTAAAAACTACAACATCTATGCACATGGTTATTTGATGATTTTAATTGATGCCACCACCCCTTCGACCTCAGCCTGGGCACATTTTTACCGAAAACCGAAAACCGAACCGAACTAAAACCGAACCGAACTAAAACCGAACCGAAACGTCGGTTTTTTGGTTTTTAGGTTCGGTTTCGGTTTCCAATTCTGGGTTGTTCTTCGGCTTTGATTTCTATCCCAAACCGAACCGAAGCACCGAAAAAACCGAAATTTGGCCTTGTTCTACCACGTGCGAGGTCCAGCCCATCAGTCGCTCAGCCCACCAGGGACCAGGTCACCACTCCGACTCGTCGCACAGCCCCGACCCCCGAGGGTCGAGTGGCCGACTCGGCGCTCGCGAGTCCCCTCTCCTAACCCTAAGTCCTAGGCTCCCAGCACCCAGCAGCCGGCGGATCCGCGGATGAGCGGATCGGATGGGCGGCGGCGGCGCGACGCTCGCCCTCAGCTCCCCGCATCGCACAGCCCCGACGGCCTGACCCCCGAGTCGCGAGTCGAAGTCACGACTCCCCTCTACCGGTCTCCCCTGTCCCAGCATCCCAGGCTCCCAGCAGCCGACGGATCGGAGCGGCGGCGACGGCGGCGCGGCGCTCCCCGCACCTAGCCGGCTAGCATCGGCGGCGGCATGGCGTGACGCGGACGGCGCTAGTCGTGAGGTGGAGTGGAGCAACGGGCGGCAGTCGGCAGTCGTCACGGCCTCAACAGCCGAGCAGCCCGTCAAGGCGTGTTGTGTATTGTGTGTTCTGTTTTTTGTCATCGGTTTATTCGGTTTAAACCGAAAAACCGAACCAAAAAAAACCGAAACCGAAAGTGTCGGTTTCTAGTTTTTTCACAAACCGATAGGTGCTCGTTTGCTAGAAACCGAAGTTCTGGGAAACCGAATAAACCGAACCGAACTGTCGATTTAAACCGAACGCCCAGGCTGACTTCGACCGATCCCTCTTTTTCATGCCCATTGCTACTAGCAAAACAAATTCATTGAGGAATATATATGCAAGGGAGATCATGCATGAATTAATCATTCCAACTAGATTCATAGTGCAAGAGTTGAAGAGATGTGGTCAAATACCATATATCTCGACCTAGAACAAGCTAATAGTTGGTCATTCCAACCAAATATGCATGCATATCTGTACTAAAAATCCTTCTCGGACTCCCAGCATCCCATCTTTAATCACCGTATGAGTACTAATCCACCGGCCAACATGATCTCTTGAAATGCTAGAATGACTCACGGTTGCATTACCGTGAAACTTCTATAGACGTTGGACATGATCGCCCAAAACCTCTCGATACTTCATACGAAGGCCCTGTACATCTCAGATAAACCTCAAACTTGTCTCTTACGGCACTTAACTCAGGTTGTCATCCCTAGCATGACAGAGAGATGCGGTAATGAAATATGCATTTGATATTCTAATAAATATAAATATAAATGTGTATCTGCAAGCACACAGATTATACCGAAGTAGCATTTTAACCAAGAGTATTTCAGGTATCGTTATTTATATTTTTACCACTGAGAAGAGATACTAAGGAATAAATGAGGAATGAATAATGAGTATTAGTGCATATGTAATGGAGAGTTTTCATCTATCTCTCTCAATACAGGATAAGTGTCACATAAGATATAGATAATGAATGAATAGTGACAAAAGATAAATACTGATCAACATATATATAGCCACATAAGATAATGATAAACATCTCAACAGATATTCTAGCAAGTCATTAGCATGGAATTAGGATGAACTACAAACATATTTCCTAAGTCATTCTTAACTATACAGTCTAGCATATTATGATTAGTGCAATTATACATGGCAATCATGGCGAGATAAGAGATATTCATGTGTACTGAGTATTACTAAGGAAGATGAGAAATAAAACAATCATTTCCCCGTAATGGTTTCGCTCTGTCTGCCCTATAAACGGGAGGAGGACTACAAAAGACTCAACAGAACTGTCACTCACGCGATCTACCTGACGATCCGGAATATAGGGTACAATCACAGATAAATACGGTCTAGGCACTACGCCTACACAATATCTATCATTTACCCATAGTACTGGTGGATAAATGCTATATGATCCTAAACAAGAATATAGATCAGATCTAACTAAGCCAAGCATATAATCATAATAGACTAAGAATAATATAATTGAGAACATAATCGAATAGAGTAAAGTCATAAACAATATAATGAAGTAGAGCAAAGTCATATTCATAATATTGAAGAACAAATGATGAACAATGAAGAACTAGAGAGAGAATTACCAATAATCCTCTTGACAGATCTGGAAACCAATCGAAGATTGACTCCTCCTAGTTCTAATCCTATGTAGCTATGCTAAACTAGAGATCTAGTTGATGTGGTAGCTCTAGGGCTTGATCAGGGACTTCTCCTCTTGAGATGGATAATGAATAATGAATATTAGGTTAGAGGGCTCTCTTCTTAGGGTCAGGGGGCCTTCCTTATGTAGCCTCCTCAAATGAACGTCGTCCGTCAGATCAAACCGGCCTTAATGGAGGGCTTAGATGCAACCTCAAAGACGGTGGAGGGAGGTCCCACAAGGTAGAGCCCCATTGGAGCTTGTCATAGGGCGGCCGCCCTAGGGGGTAGGGCAGTCGCCCTGCCCCTGGGCCCGCTCGACCTCTCGTTTCTTCCCACGCATTCTTCATCCTTCTAGAGTATTCTTTTTTATGCGGATGATAATTATCTCTATGTAATCCTTACGTGTGGGCCTTTCCTCCATATTTCCTGATATCCCCCTACAGACATAGACATTCACCAAAACTCGTGGAATTTTGTTAGTATAAACCCTATTTTTAGCTATTGGTTTCATATAGATCCTTATCCTTGTTTAGTTGACGGTTGAATTTGGTACTTAAGGACCGTCAACAAGCTCCCCCAAGCTTACCTTTTGCTCGTCCCTGAGCAAAGATAGACTCAGTGATGGATCAGAAGTTGCTACAATGTTTTCACGCCTTACAAGTACACATGCTTTCAAATAAGATCTCATCTCCGGGTTAGATCAACTATTAAGATAAAAAAAATTACTCATTTAACCGTCACCTTTGTCTTGGGTAGTTGAAAGATAGAACAACCCGGTCAAGCGCTACGTCTCTGCTCTTTGATCAACTATAGCTCCAGAGTTTTTGTATATTTTTAAAATAAAACTCAGAGATTCCTTGTATGACTCTCTCAAACACTCCTTTGTGGTATTTCTGGATCCTTACTAAGGCATTGATGGTGTATGCCTTTCTGTCAAATATTTGGTATTTGTGGTATAAGGCATTGTGGTATTGCCTTCTCTCTCACCCTACTTCTACTAAGGCTAATATCTGGAGCTCATAGGTGGGAGATAGCGTATACATACTTACAAGACATATGTTGCATAGTAAAACCGTGGATCCAAAGGAACAAGTGAATAAGTCAAATCAAGATGTGCATGTGTGGCGAATGAATGGTGTATGGTGATGATGGTGGTAATGATGATGATAATAGAGGTGAAAGTATAATTCTACTTTTGCTCTCTTTGATGGATTTGTATTTGGAACCTTTGAAGGAATGGGGTGCTCGATATATATATATATATATATATATATATATATATATATATATATATATATATTATCTTGTACACCTAATTCTACTGTCGGACACTTGCCCATTTTTACCTCTCTTTCTCACTTTTTTTTATTTTTCGAGGTTGGCGGACACTTGCCCTTTTTATTCCTCGTATCTCTCTTTTTTTTCAAAGCACTCATCCTTGTAAAGCAATAAAGCGAATGTGACTGGAGCATTTATTTCACAGGGAAAAATAGGATAGGAGAATATTTATTTGTTTCTATTCTTTCCTGGATTAGGAGTAGAATGTTTTTGGGTGGATCTGGAGATGGAAATGAATGGATGTATGTGGATGCGTACTTCTAAGATAGAAGCAGCATGTGTGAATGGAGTGTATGTGAATCTTGATTCAAACTGTATGACTAATTCCCGAGGGTCATAGAGCTTGACCACACTCAATGCTCATAAGCAGTACGTAAAAATGTGGTTTCCTAATCTAGTAAGCATGTATATATGGCTATGGTAGGAATTTAAACTCTCTTCATACATGAACTCATCATGCAGTATTTTTAAAGGTTTTCAAAAGATAAAATTCTCCAGAATTCTAGTATCTCTAGGAATAGATAAATAGCAACTCAAACCTTCCCATATCATATCCGTCAACGACTTAGACTTTAGATCAGGTACTCTTCCCACAAGTTCAGGTTTAGAGCAAATTTTAAATCATAATAGTTATGCCTAAACTTGAGAGAGAGAGAGTCCAAATTTGAAAACTAGGTACTTGAAAGGAATTACGACAGAGCAACTATTCATCATCTCCATATTAAGAGTTTATCATTGGGGTTTATTTTAGCATAGCTACTTTTATTTTATTTTCTCCTATTATTTATTAGCAAACTTCTAAATTAGCAAAGACACATATATATAAAAGGGAAAATATTTATTGGGTTTTTATGATTATGCATTTTTTTATATTTAGTAAAGTATAGATATAAAAACTGGTAGTTAGAAATACTTAGCTGAGTATGGGGTGCTCTCCCCCAAGCTGTATTTTGACGTAATTTCTTCTGATATAACTGGAACGTGGGGGTGCTCTCCCCCAAGCTTGATTTTGACGTAATTTCTTCTGATGTAGCTAACATGTAGCAGAGGTGACATGTCTTGTCAGAGTATTCTGACAATGGGTAGGATGTCCTCTGGTTGTTGTTCTTCTTTGATCCTTAAATTCTGTGAAGCTCAAATAGACAACAAAGCTTGTGGAACTGATTAAGTGTTAGTCATAAATCTCTAGCCTTCATCATGTTGAGCTTCCTCTAATAGATGTTATTGTTTAGCAGGATCATAAACTCACTATTTTATGTTTATTTTATAAGACAAAAACATATTTATTTTTATGCCACCACAGTGAGTACACTTATGGGTTTTATGCCACGAGTCTATTCACATGAGGCTTAACAGTTTTTAAACATTTTTATTTTCTTTTTAAGATAGTGTAAACATGATTGACTATTTAGGAAAAGTAAATAATTGAGGGAAAGGGATAACAACCAAGTGTTACCTCTTGGAACGACGTTTGGTGGTTTAAGTCCTCTGAACAGGACTCCTTGCGTCCTTAGTTGTCCTAGGGCTTGTCGGATGGTGTGGCTGGTGCCTCCGGTTGTGCTTATTCTTCCGATATGATTTATTTTTGTCTCCACACTCGTGTGGGTGCGGTGGCCTCCTTAGGACAAACCTTCTTTTCTTGGTACTTATTATAATTAAGGGGACATATACCTTTGTTTCTTCCCATGATTCTCCACTCTCTTTCCTATGGTAGTCGTAAAATGATCTTTCCTTTCCCAACCTTGGAGTTGGTGGTGTGTTCGGCCTAGAGAGTGGAGTTGTGTATATTGACTCTTCTTCTTCGGGGTATCTTTCTTCATATCTTGACACTTCTCCTTTATAATTTGCCCATCCATCTTTTGTGTTTTGCCTTTTCTGGTTGCGGTTGCGACGTCTTCTTCTCGTTCTATTCTGCTTAGATTCTTCAATAATATTGTCGGTGTCTAAAATGGCGGGGTCTAGACGGCCAACGAGTAAATTTCTAAGCGTGTCAGAGATCGGATGGTTACGCTCGGAGAACACAAGGATTATACTGGTTCAGTCACGAACGCCCTCCATCCAATGTGTTGCGGGGTCGTATTACCGAGCGTGGAGAGCTCGTAGAGGGGACCTACAAGCTTTGGTGAAGAGGCGAAGCCGGTTCCCAGGTCTCGTGTGTATGAGGTTCGAGGTTCGTGGTGAGAGCTTGCGTAGATGCAAGTATGTGTGTGCGAATGAGTTCAGAGTGTCGAGAGAGAGAGATAGGAGGTACATTCTCCCCCTTTATACATAGGGAGATATGAAGGAGTACAGTAGAGAGAGAGAGAGGAAACGTGGGCCCAGTATACGCTATTGACTTGGGGGACGCTCCTGGCTCTTGTTCGCCTTCCATCCCGGAGAAGGCTGCACATGTTGGCACGCCGTCCGGGTCTTGTTCGTCCTTGGTGCAACTGTAGCCACGCACCTCGTACTTGGTGGTGTCCCTGTTGCCATATTTGGGCATGGGCGGAGGTTGGCAGAACAGGGACTGACACCCCCTGTGTTCCGTCGGACAGGACCGAGTGTACCCTAATCCCTATTCTGATGTCCTCTGGAAGGATGGGAGGAGTCAATCGGCGGTCCGATCAGTACTGGAGCGTGTCCCACAGGGATTCTACAGAGGTAGGCATGGCACTCCATGCCTTCGACCCCCATCCCTGAGGACGATCCGGTACTGTGGACCTTTTGACTATGGGTTAAAGTACATAGGGGTTCGGAGGAGCTTCTGAGGGTGGGTGATGTCACGGATGACGTTGCCTTAGCTCGGACGAGGCGGAAAAAGCCTCCGAGGATAGAGGGCGTTGCGGATGACGTCATCCCCGCTCGAACGGGACGGAGGATCCTCCGAGGGTGCGTTGTTGCCTTCGCCAGTTTTGGGATGGTCGTGGCTCCGGCTCGGGCGAGGCGGAGAAACCCCCGAGGGTGGATGACATCACGGGTGACGTTACCCTAGCTCGGTCGGGGCGGGAGACCCTCCGAGGGGATGTTATTGCCCTTTCGGTTTGCTTAAGGCGATGAATCCCCCGTAGTGATGACGTCGCTCTTGCTCGGGCGAGGCGGAGGAGCTCCCGAGAATGATTTTTGTTTTTGAGAAGTGTAAAGTTGGGGTACCCTGTTATCAGGTATCCGATAGTAGCCCCCGAGCCTGCGATGTAGTAATGGACTACACCGGAGGCTTCTGAGAGTGCTTATGTGGTTTGGTTAGACTTTGGATTCCGGTGGGTGCGCGTTAGCGCACCCACCGGTGTAGCCTCCGAGGCCTTGGGAGAAAGATTTTTTATCCTAAGGGTGATTCGGTAGACTTGTAGAGTGTTTGGCCCTTCGCCCCTTTCGAGAGGCGAGGGGCGGAAGAGGACTGCCCCGCTTGTATGGGGTCAGAGCTTCGCTTGCACGCCAGCCCTGCCAGGGGCGTACTGTCGTACTTGGGCCGACGTGCTCTGAAGTGACGAATCGGGACTGCGTTGTGCCGTCTTTCGGTCGAAGCGTCTGCCTAACAAGTCGATGTCGGGTCGGCATCGGCCTAGTCTGACAGCGCCTCTGTTGACCCAAAAGTGACTGCATCATGCTCTCCCGTGTGGTCGAGTTTTTTGGAACAGCGCATTCCGAGTCTGCCTTTTGCTTGGCCATTTATGGCTCTGCCGTGCCCCTTCAGAAACTAGCACTGGCGCGCAGTGCGGTTTAATTGGGGGAGGCGAAGCGGTGTGGCTTCACGAGTTGGCTATTGCATGAATCCCCTGGCGGGCTATAAATAGGGGCTGCCAGCCATGGGATAAAAGAATACAATCCCACAACATGGTTTGCCCTTCCTTCTTCCTCAGAGGTCGCGTTGGAGATACCCTTGAGCCGCCCTGGCGAGTGGCCCTTTGAGAGTATACCGAACTCAGGGGAAGTTCTGTGTTAGGGGTGCCGGTGTCCCGCTTTGGCCCGTGGTGGGACTCAGCGGAAGATCTGCGAGGTGTGCATAGCTTCCGCTTGTCCTATCCATTGGTCGAGTGGTCATCACCACCCCCTGCACGGATCGTTCCTTGGGGTGGAAGGTGTGGAGTCCATCCTTTCGTCGGACGGATCCTGCATCCTGCCTTCAAGGGGCGATGGTGTGCTATCCCTTCCTCGGAAGGCAGCCAAGGATGTGCCCACTGGAAAAAGTCATAGCAGTTCACCTGCATGACCCCAGGAATCGGCTTATCCTTGGTTGTTGGTTGATGGCGATGTCGTCGTCGGCGAGATGTGCAGGCTCGGAGTTGCCAATGTATGGCGGGCTCGGAGCTGCTTGCCGGCGGTGACCTTGATCGTGGAGTAGCTGGGGCGACTTAGCTGTAAAGTGCCCAACTAACTCCGGGGGAGGGAGCAACACCGTCACGGCCCGGGGTCTCCTGAAGAAGAGGCAGACGATGTTCTCCCATAGCTATGGCCTACCTGGTCGGAGTTGCCAACGGGTTGTGACGGCACCATCCGACGTGATCTTGAATACCAGGTAGGTGTTCCCCGGGCCTCGCGGCTTGGTTGCCTAACCTGGATATCGGGTGTGTCGGGCGGCGGTGCCCCTAGTGCGGGTGCCGCGCCTCTGGCTTTTGGTCCTTCCGGCCTGGGAGCTCCCTTCAATCCACCTTGTAATTGTTTCTTATGTCTGGGATTAGCCCTTGTGGTTCCTTTGAGAACGTGTAACTCCTACGTGGATTAATGTATATGTATATATTTATATAAAACGGAACGTGTTTGTTTTCTTGTTCACCTGGTCAGACCTCTTACGTGTGAGGCTTGCCCCGTGGTGCGGCGCCAGCCCCCGAGTCTTTACCTGTTGTAAAGAAAATCGTCTTGGGTCTGTGTCGTCTTTTTCGTTCGTTCCCCACGCATCTCTCCGCGAGAAGGGGGAATATGAGCCGAATCATGCTATCCTCGAGGCAGACGAACCATGGATGACCGTCGAGTTAATAGCGGGAAAATCTGAGTGGGGTGTTCGGTTCCCATTCACTAGGGTTTTGGCTTGTGGCCCATGTCGTGGCTCACCCCAAATCGGTTTCATCTAGTAGTCGGGTCCGTTCGATGGGTCCCGGGGGCATGTTGCCTTCCTTCGATAGGAATACCATGAACCAATCATCCGTAAGAACGGACTCAAATACGAAATCTTGGAATGACCTTAGCATCCGACTGCCAGGCTAATGACCGCTAGCGTGTCCATTCCCTATTCGCCCCTCGCTCTGATGTCCTGAGTCAGCCGTTTCAACCCCCGCTGGGGTGGCCTCCGTATCTCTGGACCGTAACGGGCCGTCGGGGGCATCTATAGCCCCGATCCCTTTTATCTTACCTATAACGATCCACAATTTCCTCGAAGGGAAATCCACATAATGTGATAGTCCCAGGAATACCAAGCTATCACATTATTATTATACAGCTGATACCACAGTCATACATCGTTGATTACAAGTTTACTAGTATTACAACTTAGAGATTCACACCCTACTACAACATGATACTAGCGGAAGGCACACGTGAAACAATATCAAAGCAGACACAGCGTGCCAGCGGGTGAAGGCTCCTCCTTCACAGGCAACCTTGAGCGTAGAACAAGACCACCTAAACCTCCTCCGGATCCTTGTTGTTGTCATCGAAGATGTTATCCAAACCTTATAAATAACTTTCAGTACGATTTGTACTGGCCACTGTTTCCCACCCTATGCTTTGTGTTTGCTTTGTGGTAAGTGGAATGCAAGGATATAGCATAAGACCAATTTATGGCTGTAGTTTGCCTATGCATATAATAATCAATATTTAAAGTATATAATACAATATAATTTGTTTCTCAAGTTTCAACACATTTCCCACACATCCATCCCATCCACACACATCTCACCACACACTCACACTCTCTAGGCGACAAGACGACTCCCTCTCGTTCTTGCCTCAGCGGCTCACAACCGGATCCTACAAAACCCAGGGAAGAAAAGAAGGGACTCATCTATCTAAAGCAAGCAAGGCGTAGGTCACGAGAAGTCCATATCCGAGGACATGGCTATACGTATAGATCGATCAACTCTGTAGAGTGTGTACACCTGGACCCACAAGATCGCCATCATCAACGTTGCGCAGCGCCTAGGCCGATAACGGGCTATCGCCCGATCCGGAACGATACCATCCTGCCACTCAGCCCTGGGGCTCCCCGGCGCACTGGCAAACTGAGACTGGGAGACGCAGCACCTAGCCACCGTGGTACTGCGCATCTAGGATGGTATGGGTCTCAACACCGGCACCACCCACCCTTATCACCTAACAACCTGGCAGTAATGGCATCGCCCAAACCGATCGACATTCACACCCCGCCCATCAGGGACGAGTGGTGTGCACGAATAAAGATCATGGTTCTGATTCCCTTGCTATTCCAGATCCTAGGTGAGATCAGACAGGTCATCTCCTCAATCGGGGTACTCCCCCATGCCAACACAGCACCTCTATCCCGGGGCTCGCCCCGGGATCTCCTCAAACACATGTACCCGCCACAGGTACCTCACGTGGGGATGCCCAGGTCGCACCCCCGGCAAGACTCGTCCCACGGACTCATCGTAGGACCTGTCTGATTGACTCAACCCTCACCACACACCCAAGACACACGCCAAGATCTCCCCCAAGTTGTTATCATTATAACGGCACACAGTGCCTAGCCACTCACAAACAATCCTCCACTCAACATCACATCATAGACATAATGCGAAGTAGAAGTAAGCGGCGAGCAAGTAAGTAAAGCGGGTGTCTATCCTATCAGCGGGTGTGCAGGGGTAAGGTTGCGACAAGGTAAAGGCTTTCCAAGCAAATCTACCATGCAACCTATCAGTTTAATTGCATAAAGTAAAGCACTAGCATCTATGTATATGCATGTCTAATAGGATTCTACGAGGTTGGGTGGGACGTGGCACCTGTTCATTATAGATCCATATCATGTTGCTGCTCGTGTCTCCTGCCTCCAACGGATCACCGGTCCGATCAACATCACCCTCGATGCAACTACCTCGACAGAGCGACAAACAAGGAAGAAAGCAATCCATTCTTGACCAAGATCCAAACTAAAAGACACCGAGTCACAGAAAGAGCGACTAGCGACTAAAGACAACAAAAGACTTAGCCCTCACGGTGGTTGTCCGCTTTCCTCGGGCTCAAAATAAAACACGAGTGGTTGTCTGTTACGCATAAGCTCGAGTCACAACCCCGAGATAGCCACACTTCCCGGGTTGATAGTGTCTACCTGTATGGCTTCAAGAGAAAGGGGCCTAGACCATAGCTTAAGTTAAACACACACCACAGCTTGTAGTCTTTCAATCCGGGTGTCATGGAAATTGACAAGAACCGAAAGATTGCAAGTGAGAGAGGAAGACAAACACAATAGGGTTCGACCTTTGTAGCCTTAAGCCCCACAAGTCACAACTAAAGAAAGAACGAATAACAACGCAGGACGCAAGAGTTGTGACTTGGTCCCACAGACTTTGACTTGCACGCCATGGAAATTGGCACAAGCAAAAGAGAATGGGACAAGAGACTGAAGGAGACTAAAGGAATAGAGACACAAGCTCACGGTTCCTCGGAATACACCAACTCGTAGGGCACCATGACCTATGTGCAACTAAAATGGCACAAGACAATCCCTCGAGCTCTAGCGGTGCGGTTGTCACCGCAAAAACCGAAGAATTGCTATGGTCTAGGTGGTGCAAGCATACGAGGTGGGTAGGAATAAGAGAAGCAAAAGGAGGTAGAGCCCAATGAGCTACACATACAAGAGTTGGCATCCGTTGATTTCACGAAGGTTGTCCCCTAACTCAAATCCGCTAGACTAGGTCACAGAGGGTTCGCAACGTGTGGATAATAACCACGTCGATAACGACATCGACAGCGAGTCCAACATGGCCAAATCCTAGGGACAAGGATAGGAGCTAACAATCGTGAGCCAACGGGGACAACTAAACACAAGATAAGGGATCATGCTTGGCATTACAGCCACAACGGGACGAACCCATGATCGAATGACCAAACACATCGCTTCTCTACCGGCTTGAAGGCTCAGTCCACAGAGACAAAACACCACCACACAAGCACAAAACCAACACAAAGGAGTAACACATATCCATAGCGACAGGGAGATAGATAGACCGGCATAAAGGCATGGCACAAGAACAAGTATAGATAGATATAGATAACAAGTGTGACATGTATGATCAAGAAATGGAAAATAGGGGTTTTGCCGACGTCGCGGATGGTGTCGGCGAGGGTTCCGAAGGCTCGACCTTGAAGGTGGAACGACGACGGGATCGGCACCGGGCTGCTGCAAGGATCCAACGGGTGCATCCAGAACAAACACGAACACACCACCCTGCATTAGAAAAGACCACGGCACGAAGGCCGGACACAACAACAAGTAGGCAGGGGACGTCGAAGCGTCGCCAACTGGTGCAGCAGGTTCACGGCCTTCCTGCGACAGTGTAGAACGCGGCACGAAGGCCGGTCTCAGTCAAGAATGGTGACGAGAGTATAAAGGCAGAGCCTTTGGTGCTGGGAGGCTAACCGGTGGTTCACTAGCGGTGGTCAGGACGCCAAGCCGAGTATCCGGTGCAGACACTGGTCAGGCGTTGCTCATGCGCGACGTCGAGGACAATACGGCACACGGCGTCGCAGGATCACCGATGCTGCAACAAGGGCATGACGTTGTCACCGTAGAGGCAGAGCGCTGCGTGGTTCTGTTCTTGGCGAAGGGGAGACCGGGAACGTTGGTGCAGGCTCGTCGGTGAGGCAGAGCAGGACGTCGGTGATGGGACGACGTTGCTGTCGGTCGAGGAAGTCGAAGACGGTCGTGGTACGGTGGGCAACGTCGCGGCGTGGCACAGGAACGGAGGCGGCGCAGGAGGTCGATGTTGTGGCGGCCGGAGTCGATGACACGACGTCGAGGAAGATGACCTCGGCGAGGGTGGCCGGCATCGAGTTCGGGTCGGGGAGGCCGTGGCGCGTCCGCGGACAACTGCATGACACCGCAGCATGGGCTCATCGTGGCAGAAGTTGAGTCTTCTGGGCGACGTCGCGGGCTCCAGCACGGGAGGCATGGCGTGACGGTGGGTGCGCCCATGGCGGTTTCAGCTCTGGTTTGCGTGGCTGCGGAGAGCAGAGCTCGACGCAGCTGCAGCCCTTCGACGCGAGTTCGCGAGGTGGAGGTAGCAGGCGGAAGTGGCGGCGGCGACCTGGAGGAAGCAGGGGAGGACGCGGTCGGCATTGTTCTTATACGTGAGCATGACTAGGGCTCCCGGGTGCGGACGGCGATGCCTCGACGTCCGTACCACGACTGGGCACGTGGCGGACATCCAGCGGAGGATGCGCGGACGCCAAGGGCGGAGGTGTGGGTCGCGAGGGAGTGCGCGCGTGTGCAGGCAGAGCCCTGGCGACGGCGGCTCCCAGGGGGCGCTGGGGCGTACCCCCGTTCTAGGGTTTGAGTGGGACTCGGACGGCTGGGCCCTGGGCCTTGCTGGGCTTCGGGGAAGAGGCAAAAACAAGGGGGGAAAGTTGGGCCTGTTTGGGAGGGAGTGAAGTGGGCCGGCTACTGGAAGGGAGAGGGGAGTTGTGGGCCAACGGAAATGGTGTTCTCATTTCTGAGATGATTAGAGGGAAAAAATAAAAGAGATTAGTAGGAGATCAAGAGGAATTGGTGGGAGAAGAAAAAAAGGAAAAAGTCTTCCATTCATGATTCAAGGAATTTTGTGAGGGGTTAAAGATATTGTATTTCCTTTTACGACATGTGACTCAAGAATTTGAGACACGTTTAAGAAGGGATCCGAGAGGAGATTTAAAGAGAGAGAAAAGCTATGGACTTGTGCACTCCAAACTCCGATCAAAACTCAGGACCCGAAACCAACACAAGAATCGAGGCACTCATCTACAAACAATTCTATATGCATGCAACGATTTATCGGTGAAACTCTCCTAGGGTTAGCTCGGTTTGACCTAACAATTACATGCTTCACACATTGCACGAAAAGTTTTTGAAAGTTGGGATTTTTGGTTGTTAGAAAAACCCGGGTTGTTACATTACCTGGACCCATGGGCCGTCGCCGCTGGTTGCACCACGTGCGCGTCCCTCTGACCTCCGCATGTGTTGGCTGACCTCGGACAAGTCGGAGGCTCTTCCGAGGCGAGTGCGCTCGGGAGATGTGTGCCTTGGCTGGGGACGTGTGAGAAATATCTATGCGCGCGGCGTGGTGGGACCGGGGTGGATCCTATAATGATGATAGATACGGGATGCGAATCGAAACGAGGAAGAAAAAACGAGTGGTGTCAGTTACCTGCCACAGCGCGTGTGGCTCCCGATATTCCCTCGACTAGTGGAAACGACGTAGCCGAGCGGCCGCATTTAATGCGACTCGGGTAGTCGGTTCATGGCGTGGTGAACTGATGAGGCGCCGCTCCGCCTTCCGGGTCCTTAAAAAATCCTGCGCACCGCGTCTTCCCACCCTGAGCTCGTACTGTTCGCCCTCTTTGTCTCCTGTTCTGGTTCGTGTCGCCTCCCTTTGCGTTAGGGTTCATGCCACCGCATTTCCACCTTAGCCTCGCCCCTGCCGCACCGCCGTTCATTCTTCAGGGGTGCCCCTCATGGCCGGAGAATATCCAGAGAGAAGTTGGCCCCGCTGTGAGGCCGAATACAAGCGGGCGCTCGAGCTGGTGGACGCGGGGCTGCTGCGCTCCGAGCTCTCCGCCAATAACGATGTGGAGTGGATCGTCCCACCCGGCGCCGATATGCCGGACCCGCCGGAGGGGTATGTGGTCTCCTTCCTTCCGTACCACGAGTGCGGATTCGAGACACCGTCGTCCCGCTTCTTCCAGGGGATTCTTCACCACTATGGGATTGAGCTCCATAATCTCAATCCCAACTCCGTCCTCCACCTCGCGGCCTTCGCGGCCATGTCGGAGGGGATGTTGGCGACGGAGCCGGACTTCGCCTTGTGGAAGTTCTTCTTCAAGGCGACGTCGTTCCTTCTCTATTCCGGTGACCCGAGATGGGTGGCGCTGAGCGGGGGATGCGCCATCAGCCTCCGCTCTGCCAACTCACATCTCTACATGCTGACGTGGGTGATTTCATCCAACCGGGGGTGGCACTCGCAATGGTTCTACATTCGGAATCACCCTGAGGCGCCGCTCCCGGTCTACACGGGTCGATGTGTTGCCGAAGAGCTCCCCAGCTAGAACGAAGACCCAACCCCACAGGAACTTACAGGAATAAAGCCCTATATCCACAGCTTGACGCAGCTCCGTGACCAGGAGCTGAACCTTTCGGGGTCGTCGCGCAATTCCTACAGTGTCGGGTGCTCCCGCTCATGGATAGGGAGCGCTGGCTGCACGAGATGGTGCTTGGAGCGTCGCGCGCGGGGTCCGCCATGGCTGAGGTAGACCTGAGCCTAGAGGACGCGGTTAGCTTCGCGCGGAGGTTGTTGGGTGATGCCCTGAATGAGGACGGCGTCTATCGTTGCCCGTTGTTGCGCCCGGACCTCAACTTCGTCGAGCTGGTGAGTCCGAACCGCGCTGTATTGCCTTCTCCTCATGCTTTCCTCATTCGGTGGTACCGACTCGTGTGATCCACGTTCCTCCTCTGCAGGGACGCCGTTCGATGGCTCGCCATGTGGCCGCCCCCCTTCTCGCTCCGCCGGAAAATGTGCGGCGAACGCGGGCTGGATCGCACATCAGCGGGCGGACGTGGACTGGGAGGGCCTTGGTGACGATGACGGCGATGATGATGATGACAAGGATAGACGTCCTTTGTCTGAGGTGTTGTCGGCACTCTCGGTGGCCGGGGCACTGCGCCATTCTGCCGGGATGACGCCGACAGTGGAGGTGCCCCCGGTGAGAACACTCGGGGCACACCTAGCCCCCGGGGGATCTGGGAGTGGCGTTGCGCGTGGCGCCACGAGCTCTCCCCTTTCTGCCCCTTCCGAGGGGGGCGGGGGAAGTGCAGGTTCGGGCGTCGCTCGTCGCGGTGCGGCGGAGCCGAAGCGGAAACGCGGTCGCGTCTTCTCCCCGCGGTAAGTCTGTGATATTTGATGTCCTTCTCAGTTCTTCGATGAAGAAAAGGGTTAGGTTGTGCTTGACCACGTGTGATGGGCATCTCAAGGTTGGAGGCACCGCTCATGCGGGCAGGAAGAAGCTGCGCCGGGGGGGTGTCGACCACCGATGAGGGACAGAGCGGCACCGCCCTGGTCCCTAACCCAGCGAGTGGCTCCGGGACCGGAGGCGATCCAGGCCAGGACGACGGCGCCGTCGTCGGCGTGGCGCTACCAACCCCCGCGGACGCCGGCCTGTGGCTGTCGCGCTGCCTTCCCCCCGATGGTGGTAGTCGTTGACGACTCCGGGGAGTAGGACGGCCTGGGTGAAGCCATGGCCGTGGAGGGCGCCCCTGATGGCGCGGATGGGACCGCAAACATCACGGCCGCGGTGTCAGAGGGCGAGATGGCGGTGACCGGGGCGAGTGAGGAGGGGCCCCTGAGCAGTCCCCTTCCTCCCAACATGCCGGCCCGGGACACGGTGGCCCCCCGGTCCGTCACCGCGGATGAGATAGCTGCTTCCCGCGCATCAAAGGCCGTCCTCTCCCAGCCCAGCGCGACCTCCCCGGGCGAGGCGGCTGGCGCTGGGGAGAGCGTTGGCCCGGGGCGCTGCGTCGGCTAGGTCCCGACCGCCATGCCTTCGGGGATAGCGACCCGATCGCGTGGGCCAATCGGGATAACCAGGGGAGCCGGTGTTCGTGCTCGATGACCAGCGCGAGCTCCGGTAATGGAACCGCATGGCGGCCTCCCGCGAGGAGCATGATCACCTCATGGTGCACGTAGTGGAGCTGATCCATAGGGCGGTCGCGGCGTTTAGTGAGGACTTCGCCCACCATGGGAATGTAGGAGGCTGCCCAAATGTGAGTGTTGCTCGTTTTTTGTCGATTGTCTGGCATTTTCATTCGTGCAGATCTTGATGGCGACGAGCACCGGGAAGTCCGAGTTCCTCCGTCGCGAGCCCGGGCGGTGGGACCCCGGGTCATGGTCTTTCACCGGGAAGGCTGACACTGCGGAAGAGTTGGTAGAGACCCGCCGCCATGCGGCGGAGCTACAGGAGCAGTTGGCCGCCTCGGAGACGAGGGAGGTGGATGTGCAGGCGTTGGTGCGCCAGAGTGCCGCTGACATTGAGCGGGTCGAGTCAGAGCGGGACGACGCTCGTGCCGATGCCAAGGCAGTACGCAAGATGCTTGCAGATGAGCGCGCGGCACATCGGGCTAAAGTCGAGCGCCTGACCGCCGAACGCAATGCCGAGGCGGAGGCGCGGTGCCAGGCCATCTCGGCGCTGGACTCCATGGAGGAGGAGCGCAAAACCATGTGGTTCCAGCGCGACAACAACCGCCAGGAATGCGACAACGCCGTGACCCATCTCGAGGACTTCTCGGCCAGGGCGCAGGAGCGCAGCGCCGAAGCCGATCGGAGGATCCTAGCGTTCTCCACCCAGGTCGGCGAACTAACGGCGGCCATCTCACAGCTCCGTGTGACGATCCATGGCCTGGAGAGGGAAAATGGAGGTATGTTGCCTTCCTTTGTCCGTTTGTCTTGGTGTGATGTACCTTTTTGCTTGGAGGGTGAGTCTCCCTTCTTGTTGCACAAGAGCTGCGTGCTGGTGTGCAGGAGTCGCAGGCGTTGCGCGAGGCCATGCACGTCGCGTGCAACCTCTTCGGCGTGCCAGCCGTCGAAGGTGGTCCGGAGGCGGCCAGGACCCGTGTCGGCCTGCTCTAGGAGCGGGGCTAAGCGCGGATCCGGGAGGCGCTGCGCATCGGGGTCCACCACACGATGGCGATCGCCGCCTGCCTCTACGACGCGATGACTCCTATGCTTGTCAGCGAGGGTTATCCCCTGGACACCCCGGAGGACTTGCTCGATCAGGTTGAAGCTACCGCGGAGGAGCCCGCTATGATCCTGGCCGCCAAGCTCGAAGAAGAAGTGCTCCCACCGCCATCGGAAGAGTGACCCTGCATGGTCAGTGATCAGGGCCGAGTGCCCTTGTAACAAACAATTTAAGTTATCCTTTTGCATGATGCGCCCTGGAGGGCGCTGGACAAGTTTTATCGCTCCTTAGTGAGCTCGTTTTTAAGTTTGCATGTTTTCTGGTTTCCGCGTCTTTTCCGTTTTGTCCTACTTGCTTTGCCTTTCCTGATAAGAGATTTGATCTGCTCGGATGGGCAGTCGGGTGGAAGTACTTGACTCCGGGGAGTCGGAGTACCTCACGGCCCGTTGCTGCGGTCCACTGAGATTTTCTCCCTTGGTCAAGGAAGACGAAGTTTTTGTTCGGTGGAAAGAAGTGTGGATGTTTTGCGCGAAAAAGTTTTTGGAGAGAAAAAGCAGAGGGTTCCCCCCTTCCCAGCCCCCGAGCGAGGTGTGCTCTGGCATGCGCCGGGAGTGCACCTTGCTGAGTGATTGGTCCTTGAACTTTTTTTCTTATAGGAGATTACATGTGTATGTACAATGTGTTAGAGTACTTAGTAAAGATAGATGAACAACATAGTTGTTGGTGTTGTGGGCGTCAGAGCTCTTCGCGCTCTAGGGGTTGACGTCCATCTTGTCAGCGGCTTCGATCGCCGCCACCAGCTCCTCACTGCGTACCTCGGCCATGGCGTTCTCGTAGCAGTCCACCTCGCACTGGTACGCCACCTTGACGTCGGAGGTGATCGTGATGATGCCGCACGGCCCTAACATCTTGAGCTTAAGGTAGGTGTAGTTGGGGACGGCCATGAACTTCACGTAACATGGCCTCCCCAACACCGCGTGGTAAGTCTCTCGGTAAGCCACGACTTTGAAGGTGAGGTACTCGCTCCGGAAGTTATCCGGCTCCCCGAATGTGACGGGCAGGATGATCTGCCCCAGGGGTACCGTTTGTCTTCCGGGGATGATTCCCTGAAAGGGAGCCCCCGAGGATTGAAGTTTCTCCCAGCGTAGGCTGATGGACTCGAAGGCGTTGTAGTACATGATGTTGAGGCTGCTGCCTACGTCCATCAGCACCTTGGTGAAGCGCACGTTCCCTATGACCGGGTCCACGACGAGTGGATAATGACCCGGATGGGGAACGTGGCTTGGGTGATCATATCGACCGAAGGTGATGTTGGGCTCCGACCAGTTGAGGAAAGCCGGAGTTGCTGGGGCGACCGCGAAGACCTCGCGCTGCTCCTTCTGCTGCCGGCGTTTGCAGTCACAGGCCTCCGAGCCCCCGAAGATCATGAGGCACTTGCTTGCGTGGGGGTAGGAGTCATTGTGACCCCCATCTCCGTCTTGGCCTTTCGACTGCTTTGACTCGTCTTTGTCAGGGACGGCCTTGAAGTACCTAGCCATCATGTCACACTGCTGGAGTGTGTGCTTGACTAGACCATTGTGGTACGGGCATGTCTTGGTCAGCATGTCGTCGATCTTGCCCACTTTCTTCCCGCCCTGCGGGTGGGGAGCCTTGCGCTCTGCCGCCGCGATGACGTTGTCGCCACCGCCACATTGCGACTTGCCTCTCTTCTTGCTCCTGTTCTGGGCGCGGTTTGAGCCGCCTTCACCGGCAGTCTCTACTTCCTTGCCCTTACCCTTATCGGGGTGGAAGATTGCACCGACCGCCTCCTCGCCCGAAGCGTAGCTCGTGGCGATGTCGAGGAGTCTCTCGGTGGTGCGAGGGTTGTTGCGGCCTAGTTCGTGGACTAGCTTTTTATAGGTGGTGCCCGCAAGGAAAGCCCCGACCACGTCCGCGTCGGCCGCGGTCGGGAGCTTGGTGCATTCCTGGGAGAAGCGACGAATGTAATCCCGGAGGGACTCGGCCGCCTTCTGCCTGCAACTGCGGAGGTCCCAGGGGTTTCCTGGACGCGTGTATGTGCCTTGAAAATTCCCGAAGAAGGCTTGTCGTAAGGAAATCCACCCATCGATAGTGTTGGAGGTAGATGCTCGAGCCACATAAGGGTCAAGTCCGAGAGGTGGAGAGGCAAGTTGCGGATGATGAAGTCGTTATCATCCGCGCCGCTGGCCTGACAGGCGAGGCGGTAGTCATCGAGCTAGAGCCGGGGGTTCGTTTCGCCGGAGTACCGGACGATGTTGGTTGGTTGCCGGAACGGTTGCGGGAAAGGTGCACGGCGGATGCAGCGAATGAACGCCAAGGGGCCTGGCGGCTCCGGCATGGGAGGCCGGTCCTCGTCGCTGTCGTATCGGCCTCCACGTCGAACGTGGTAGCCTCTGCTCGTACCATCCTGTTTGGCATGCTTGCGCG
Organism: Microstegium vimineum; assembly: GCA_022036555.1. Classification (NCBI taxonomy): domain Eukaryota; kingdom Viridiplantae; phylum Streptophyta; class Magnoliopsida; order Poales; family Poaceae; genus Microstegium; species Microstegium vimineum. The sequence goes on along the minus strand of CM039128.1, from coordinate 11,400,106 downwards.
CGTCAAGCGTGTCACGCACGTCTCGCTTTTCGCCTACGCGAGCATGCACCGTTGGACGCCGGCGTCCAGCCAGTACGGGATCTGGGTGGACCGACCCCTCGCGGTCGTTGGGGGCCGCGCCGGTTGCGTGGCCGGTGGTGAGCCAGCACCTCCGTGACGCGGAGCTCTTGGCCTGTTGCGCCGCGGCCCGCTCCAGAAGGGTCTTCAACTCGTCGTGAGCAAGCTTCCCGTCGGGAGCATCTGGGACCGGAAGGTTGCGGAGCAGCATCCTTGCTGCCACGATATTCTGGCTTGCTCGCGTAAACTGCGGTGTACCATGTTCGTCGTTGATGATGCGCTGGTGTACTGCTCGGGCCTCCCTGCGAGCGTGCGGCTCTGTGGGATCCCTAGCGGCTTCGCGCTCAAGCTTTTCATGCTCGAACGTCACCTTTCGTTGGCGCTCCGCGAGCGGCTGTTCCGTGTCGCAAAGGTCATGAAGCTGTTGCTGCCAAGTGTCCAAAGGTTGCGGATCGGGTCGTGGCGGAAGTGCTGGAACACCCGTCTAGTGCACAGGTGTGTGGTCGCCGTCGCCTTCGTCATCCCCTTCATCGATGAGGGTGGGGTCGACGGCGGCTCCGGGTGGCGGCGCGTCGCACATGAAGCACTCGCGTCCACAACCCTCGTTGCAGTCGGTCGAGCCAGTGTCGAGCAGGTAATCGCTGGTGTGGAGGAAACCGTAGAAGGCCTCCTTATCCCCCAAACCTTCGAAGTCCAAGGGATCCCAGGGGTTGATGCTCCCACGGCTGGAGTCGGCTTAAGAGGTGGCCTCGGAGCTTGTGAGAAGGTCGGAAACAAATCGGGGGTGGCGGGACGCAAGCCCGATGCGTGTCCCCTCCGCGGGGTCAGCATGGAACCATGCGGCCACCCTCTCCGAATAAGATGCGGCGGCATTCCTCATGCCGAATGGTAGTACCTCCCGGATGGGCGCTTCGAGGTGCCCGGAAGAGAGTGGCTGCCCTCCCGCGAGCTACGTTGTCACGTTGGCGAATGCGAAGTAGAGCTTTTGCAGGGACTCCTGAGCTTGCTGGGATCCCGTCATCGTGTCGAGCTGGCTCTCGAACTGAGGGTATTCGGCCTGCTGGACGGCCATCCCATGAGCGACTTGCTCCCCGGAGGGATGCAGGCTGAGGTGGGCCATGGATGCCGAGATGGCGTCCACGGCTACCTCGGAGGATGCCGTAGGGCGACGGAGGACCAAGTCGGCCCCCTGCCCATGGCACTGGAAGTCCAGGCTACCAAAACGAACAATGGAGCCTGGAGCGAGATCAACGTGGCAAGAAGCCATCCAATACTCAAAAATACGGGTGACATGCAAAGTCCCTACCTGACGCGCCAACTGTCGGTGTCTAAAATGGCGAGGTCTAGACGGCCAACGAGTAAATTTCTAAGCATGTCGGAGATCAGATGGTTACACTTGGAGAACACAGGGATTATACTGGTTCAGGCACGAACACCCTACATCCAGTATGTTGCGGGGTCGTATTACCGAGCGTGGAGAGCTCGTAGAGGGGAGCTACAAGCTTTGGTGAGAGAGGGAAGCCGGTTCCCAGGTCTCGTGCGTATGAGTTTTGAGGTTCGTGGTGAGAGCTTGCGTAGATGCTAGTATGTGTTTGTGAATGAGTTCAAAGTGTCGAGAGAGAGAGATAGGAGGTCCATTCTCCCCCTTTATATGTAGGGAGAGATGGAGGAGTACAGTAGAGAGAGAGGAAACGTGGGCCCGGTATAGGCCATTAACTTGGGGGACGCTCCTGGCTCCTGTTCGCCTTCCTTCCCGGAGAAGGCTGCTCCTGTTGGCACGTCGTCCGGGTCCTGTTCGTCCTTGGTGCAACTGTAGGCACGCGCCTCGTACTTGGTGGTGTCCTTGTTGCCATATTTGGGCATGGGCGGAGGTTGGCAGAACAGGGACTGGCACCCCCTGTGTTCCGTCGGACAGGACCGAGTGTACCCTGATCCCTATTCCGATGTCCTCCGGAAGGATGGGAGGAGTCAATCGGCGGTGCGGTCGGTACTGGAGCGTGTCCCACAGGGATTCTACAGAGGTAGGCATGGCGCTCCATGCCTTCGACCCCCATCCCTGAGGACGATCTGGTACTATGGACCTTTTGACTATCGGTTAAAGTACATAGGGGGTTGGAGGAGCTTCCGGGGGTGGGTGATGTCACAGATGACGTTGCTCTAGCTCGGACGAGGCGGAAAAAGCCTCCAAGGATAGGGGGCGTTGCGGATGACGCCATCCCCGCTCGGACGGGACAGAGGATCCTCCGAGGGTGCGTTGTTGCCTTAGCCAGTTTTGGGGTGGTCGTGGCTCCGGCTCGGGTGAGGCGGAGAAACCCCCGAGGGTGGATGACATCACGGGTGACGTTACCCTAGCTCAGTCGAGGCAGGAGACCCTCCGAGGGGATGTTATTGCCCTTTCGGTTTGGTTAAGGCGATGAATCCCCGGGAGTGATGACGTCACCCTTGCTCGGGCGAGGCGGAGGAGCTCCCGGGAATGATTTTTGTTTTTGCGAAGTGTGAAGTTGGGGTACCCTATTATCAGGTATCCGATAAATATAGTTAGCATTAAAGTAACGTCGTACCTTCTCAGAGGGGAAGTGTAAGTGCACTTCTCCTATCCCAATGTAGATGATAGCTTTGGTGGTGCTTAGGAACGGTCTTCCAAGGATGATAGGTGGATCATAATCATCTTCTCCCATATCAACGACTAGGAAGTCTGTAGGGATGAAGTGGTCATCAATTTGGATGGGGACATTTTTGCTATGCCTTCGACGACGCGGCATGTCTGATCTATCATCTGGAGTTGGGTGTATGTTGGGTGTAGTGGCATTGTGCCATACAGAAATTCGTAGGTCTACTAGGCCATAATGTTGACGCCCGATCCGGTGTCACAGATTGCTTTCTGAAAGGAGCATCTGTTGATTGTGCATTTAATGGTTGGGACACCTGGGTCGTCTTTCTTGATCAAATTAGGTGACTTGATTTGGTGATCTTGATTATTGTGGAGTGCAGTGACCATCTTCGCTGGTTCTGTCTATACATGCTTCTTGTTCTTGTTCTTGTTCTTGTTCTTGTTCTTCTTCTTGATCTGCTTGTTCTTATTCTTCCTATTGGTCCTCTTTCTTGGCTCATGTTGGGGTTGTTCAGGAGATTGTAAGGTCTTGTTCTTTAAGGCAAATGTCTCCTTCTCTTTGATGAAGAAACTGATCTTGGCAGCGCTAGCATAGATGACAGCTCCAGTAGTGTTCAAGAGTGGCCTCCCTAGGATGATGGGTGACCTCTCATCAACACCGATCTCTATCACCATGAAGTCTGCCGGGACATATGAGGTATCAATCTGGACACGGATATCTTTTAATATTCCTCTTGGGTAGCATAGTGTCTGATCTGCAAGCTGCAAACACAAGGTTGTTTCTGATAAAGGATAATTAAAGAATTTCTCATAGATTACTCTGGGCATGATATTGACGCTTGCGCCAAAGTCGCAAAGTGCTTCAGAAAAGTCCATGGTGCCAATGGAGATTGGGATGATGGGTAATCCTAGATCTCCTTTCTTGGTTGGTAGGAAGTCATTACACCACTCCTCAGTGGGGTTATTCCAATAAGCACATGCATCAAATATGTCTACAAGATTTGCAGATTCTAATCCTTCCGGTTGTGATGGAATACCGGGGTTAGTGATAGGAACAGCAGCAGCTATTTGGGTTAGCTGAGATTCAATCATTTTATTAAAGCTAATTTGATTCTTGATGGCAACAGAAAGATTATCCATCCTATTATTTATAGTTTCTAGTATTTTATCATTGGATGCTAATTTCTTAGACATGTTATCCATTAACTTTCCTTGATTAGACACTAACTCTCTCAAAGGTGGAAAACTAGGATTATTATAGGAATTATTACCTTGATAATTACCTGAGTAGTTACTCTTGACGGTCCTTAAGTACCAAAATCAACTGTCAACTAAACAAGGAAAAGGATCCATATGAAACCAACACCTAGAAATAGGGTTTATACTTACAGAATTCCATGAGTTTTAGTGAATGTCTATTTCTGCAAGGGGATATCAGGAAATATGGAGGAAATGCCCACATGTCAGCATTACATAGAGATAATCATCATCCGCAGGGAAAAGAATAGTCTAGAAGGATCAAGAAGGCGCGGGAAGAAACGAGAGGCCGAGCGGGCCCAGGGGTATAATTTGTGCTCTTGCAGAAACACATTTATATTTACTTAGAGCAATTGCATATTTCAATACCGCATCTCTCTGCCATGTCGGGGATGACAACTTGGCTTAAGTGGCATGAGAGGTGGTTAACCATTTTTCGCGTCGTTATCAGGAATAGAAATCTTTCTACTTTTGGTAATGACGTTAGAAGTGTCAACAAGCATTTTTGGCGCCGTTGCCGGGGAAGGTTGATTAGCTATCAAAAGTAATAAATGAGTTATCACTGGCATCACTAATGTGATTGAGAAAACATCCATTCTCTACTCGTACATCCTTACCCTTGGTATTTGCCTATTTTTCCTATCATCTTTATGTAGGGTAATGTAAGAATAGATTTGATCTTCTAGACAATTTTGTTGAAAATCCCGAAGTATTAATCAGAAGAACAAAAGCCAAGCTCAAGAAAGTAACAGAATCATCATCTCAGCTTGAAGCTTCATCCAGTCAAGAAGATCATCGAAACATCGTTCAAGACTTGACACCAGAGTTCGAAGCCACTTTGCGACTTTGGCGCAAGGGTCAATATCATGCCCAGAGTAATCTATGAAAAAAACTTAATTATCCTTTATTAGAAACAACCCTATGTTTACAGCTTGCAGATCGGACACTATGCTACCCAAGAGGAATATTAAAAGATATCCGTGTCTGGATTGGTACCTCATATGTCCCAGCAGACTTCATGGTGATAGAGACCAGTGTTGATGAGAGGTCACCCATCATCCTAGGGAGGCCACTCTTGAACATTGCTAGAGCTGTCATCTATGCTAGTACCGCCAAGATCAGTTTCTTCATCAAAGGGAAGAAGGAGACATTTACCTTCAAGGACAAAACCATACAAGCTCCTGAACAATCTCAAGATGATCCAAGGAAGAGGACCAATAGAAGGAAACAAGCAGAAAAAGCAGAACAAACAGAACAAGAACAAGAAGCAAGTACGGACAGAATCAGCAAAGATGGTCACGGCACTCCACAATAATCAAGATCACCAAATCAGATCCCATCATTTGATCAAGAAGGACGACCCAGATGTCCCAACCATTGAATGCACAATCAACAGATGCTCCTTCCAGAAAGCAGTCTGTGACACCGGATCGGGCGTCAACATTATGGCCAAGTTGACCTATGAGTTTCTGTATGACGCAATGCCTCTACATCCAACATACACCCAACTCTAGATGGCAGATTAGACATGCCGCATCGTTGAAGGCATATCAAATAATGTCCCCATCCAGATTGATGACCACTTCATCCCTACAGACTTCCTAGTCGTTGATATGGGAGAAGATGATTATGATCCACCTATCATCCTTGGAAGACCATTCCTAAGCACCACCAAAGCTATCATCTATATTGGGACAGGAGAAGTGCACCTACACTTCCCCTCTGAGAAGGTATGTCGTTACTTTAATGCTAACTACATTGTTGAAGAATCTAAGCAGAATAGAACAAGAAGAAGACGTCGCTACCGCAACCAGAAGAAGCAGAACACCAAGGATGGATGGGCATACTATAAAGGAGAAGTATCAAGATATGAAGAGAGATACCCCAATGAAGAAGAGTCAATATACGCAACTCCACTCTCTAGGCCAAACACACCACCAACTCCAAGGTTGGGAAATGAAAGATCACTCTATGACTACCCTAGGCATGAGAGCAGAGAATCTTGGGAAGAAGCAAAGGTATGTCCCTTCAATCTTAATAAGTATCCATAAAAGAAAGCTTGTCCTAGGGAGGCCACCGCACCAACACAAGTGTGGAGAGAAAAAGAAACCATACCAGAAGAAGAAGCGCAGCCGGAGGCGCCAGCTACGCCGTCCAATGAGTCCCAGGACAACTAAGGACGCAAGGAGTCCTGTTTGGAGGACTTAAACCACCGAACGCCGTACCAAGAGGTAACACTTGTTAGTTATCTTTTCCCTCAATTATTTACTTTTCCAAAAAACTTAATCATGTTTACTCTATCTCAAAAAGAAAATAAAAATGTTTAAAACTGTTAAGCCCCATGTGAATAGACTTGTGGCATAAAACCCATAAGTGTACTCGCTATGGTGGCATAAAAATAAATAAGTTTTTGTCTCATAAAATAAAAATATAAAAAATAGTGAGTTTATGATCCTGCTAAATAATAACATCCATTAGAGAAAACTCGACATGATCAGAGCTAGAGATTTATGACTAACATTTAATCAGTTCCACAAGCTTTGTTGTCTATTTGAGTTTCACAGAATTCAAGGATCAAAGCAGAGCAGCAACCAGAGGACATCTTACCCACTGTCAGAATAATCTGACAAGATAAGAACACCTCTGCTATCTATCAGCTACACCAGAAGAAATTACATCAAAATCTAGCTTGGGGGAGAGCACCCCCACGTACCAGCTACATCACAAAAAATTACGTCAAAATCAGGCTTGGAGGAGAGCTCCCCCATACTCAGCTAAGTATTTCTACCTATCAGTTTTTTATATCTATACTTTACTAAATATAAAAAGATGCATAATCATAAAAACTCAATAAATATTTTCCCGCTTATATATATATATATGTGTGTGTGTGTGTGTGTGTGTGGTGTGTGTGTGTGTGTGTTTGATTAGTTGAGAAGTTTGCTAATAAATAATAGGAGAGAATAAAATAAAATAGCTATGCTAAAATGAACCCCAATGATAAACTCTTAATATGGAAATGATAAATAGTTGCTCTGTCATAATACTTTTCAAGTACCTAGTTTTCAAATTTGAACTCTTTCTCAAGTTTAGGCATAACCGTTATGATTTGAAATTTGCTCCAACCTAAACTTGTGGGAAGAGTACCTGATCTAAAGTCTAAGTCATTGACGGATATGATATGGAAAGGTTTGAGTTGCTATTTATCTGTTCATAGAGATACTAGAATTCTGGAGAATTTTATCTTTTGAAAACTTTAAAAATACAGGATGATGAGTTCCTATATGATGAGAGTTTAAATTCCTACCACAGCTATATATACATGCTTACTAGATTAGGAAACCACATATTTACATACTGCTTATGAGCATTGAGTGTGGTCAAGTTGTGTGACCCTCGGGAACTAGTCATGCGGTCTAAATCAAGATTCACACACATCCATACATGTTGCTTCCACTTCAGACGCACGCATTCACATACACTCCATCCACATACGCTGCTTCTACCTCAGAAGTACGCATCCATATATACCCACTCATTTCCATCTCCAGATCCACCCACCAAAAACATTCTAATCCTAATCCAGGAGGGAATAGAAACACATAAATATTCTCATATTCATGTTTTATCCCTGTGAAATAAATGCTCCAGTCAGCGTTCGCTTTTTTGCTCTACAAGGATGAGTGCTCTAAAAAAGAGAGAGATACGAGGAAATAAAAAGGGCAAAATATCCCCAACCTCGGAAAATAAAAAAGTGAGAAGAGAGGTAAAAATGGGCAAGTGTCCGACAGTAGAATTAGGGGTACAAGATATCCACCTGAATATATATATATATATATATCGAGCACCTCATTCCTTCAAAGGTTCCAAATACAGATCCATCAAGGGAGCAACAGTAGAATTAGACTTTCACCTATGTTATCACCATCATCACTATTATCATCATCACCATATACCATCCATTTGCCACACATGCACATCTTGATTTGACTTATTGACTTGTTCCTTTGGATCCACGGTTTGACTATGCAACATATTTCTTGTAAGTATGTATACGCTATCTCCCACCTATGAGCTCCAAATATTAGCCTATTAGAAGTAGGGTGAGAGAGAGAGAAGGCACTACCACGATGCCTTATACCACAAATACCACATATTTGAGAGAAGGGCATACACCATCAATGCCTTGGTAAGGATCTAGAAATACCACAAAGGAGCGATTTGAGAGAATCATACAAGAAATCTCTGAGTTTTATTTTCAAAATATGCAAAAACTCCGAAGCTATAGTTGATCAAAGAGCAGAGACAAGGCGCTTGACCGGACCGTTCTATCTTTCAAGTACCCAAGACAAAGGTGACGGTTACAAGCCCCATGGTGGAAGGTAAAATGAGTAAGTTTTAAGTCTTAATAGTTGATCTAACACGGAGATGAGATCTTATTTGAAAGCATGTGTACCTGTAAGGCGTGAAAGCATTGTAGCAACTCCTGATCAATCACTGAGTCTATCTTGGCTCAGGGACGAGCAAAAGGTAAGCTTGGGGGAGCTGGTTGACGGTCCTTAAGTACCAAAATCAACTGTCAACTAAACAAGGAAAAGGATCTATATGAAACCAACACCTAGAAATAGGGTTTATACTGACAGAATTCCATGAGTTTTGGTGAATGTCTATTTCTGCAGGGGGATATCAGGAAATATGGAGGAAAGGCCCACATGTCAGCATTACATAGAGATAATCATCATACGCAGGGAAAAGAATAGTCTAGAAGGATCAAGAACGTGCGGGAAGAAACAAGAGGCCGAGCGGGCCCAAGGGCAGGGCGCCTGCCCTACCCCCTGGGGCGGCCGCCTTAGGGCAAAGCCCAATGAGGCGCTGCCTGGTGGACCCTCTCTCCACCGCCTTTGAGATCACATCTACACCCTCCATTAAGGTCGGTTTGATCTGACGGTTGACGTTCATTTGAGGAGGCTATATAAGGAAGGCCCCCAGACCCTGAGGAGGAGAGCCTCTCTGACGTAATTCATTATTCATCATCCATCTCAAGAGGAGAAGCCCCTGATCAAGCCCTAGAGCCACCACATCAACTAGATCTCTAGTTTAGCATAGCTATATAGGATTAGAACTAGGAGGAGTCAATCTTCGATTGATTTCAAGATCTGTCAAGAGGATTATTGGTAATTCTCTCTCTAGTTCTTCCTTGTTCATCATTTGTTCTTCAGTATTATGAATATAACTTTGCTCTACTTCATTATATTGTTTATGACTTTACTCTATTTGATTATGTTCTCAATTATATTGTTATTAGTTTATTATGATTATATGATTGGCGTAGTTAGATCTGAATCATATGCATGTTTAGGATCGTATAGTGTTTATCCATCAGCGTTGTGGGTAAATGATAGATATTGTGTAGGCATGGTGCCTAGATCGTATTTATCTGCGATTGTACCCTACATTTCGGATCGTGAGGTAGATCGTGAGAGTGACAGTCCTGTTGAGTCCTTTGTAGTCATCCTCCCATTTGTAGGGTAGGCAGAGCAGTACTATTACGGGTAAGTGATTGCTATGTTTCTCATTCCTTAGAAATACTCACTATACATGAATATGTCTTATCTCGCCATGATTGCCAAGTATAATTGCACTAATCATAGTATGCTAGATTGTATAGTTAAGAATGACTTAGGAAATATTCTTATAGTTCGTCCTAATTCCATGCTAATGACTTGCTAGAATATCTGTTGAGGTGCTTATCATTATCTTATGTGGCTACATATATGCTGATCAGTATTTATCTTTTGTCACTATTCATTCATTATATATATCTTATGTGACACTTATTCTGTATTGAGAGGGATAGATGAAAACTCTCCATTACACATCGGTATAATCATCATATTTACTCATTCCTCATTTATTCCTTAGTTTCCCTTCCTAGTGGTAAAACTATAAATAACGATACCTGAAATACTCATGGTTAAAATGCTACATCGGTATAATTTGTGCGCTTGTAGAAACACATTTATATTTACTTAGAGAAATTGCATATTTCAATACCACATATCTCTACCATGCCGGGGATGACAACTTGGCTTAAGTGGCATGAGAGGTGGTTAACCATTTTTGGCGCCGTTATCAGGAATAGAAATCTTTCTACTTTTGGTAATTACGTTAGAAGTGTCAACAGTTACCTGAGTAGTTAGGCCTTTGTTGTTGTTGATTCCAACCTTGATTTTGCTGAGGACGGTTGTACTTGTTGTTGTTGTTATTGTTGATATAGTTCACGTCCTCTTGCAATTCTGGACAATGTTTGCGTGAGTGTCCAGTGTCTCCACACTCTTCACATGTCATGTGAGAGTCATAAATGTGCATAACTTCTTTCTTTTCTCTAGTTTTCTCATCGAGTCTCTTCATGAGCAGGTCTAGCTTTGTAGACAACATGTCTACCTCTTTGACCTGGTGCATACCTCCACCTTTCTTGGAGATGAGCACTACCATCTTCATGTGCTTTCTCACAGAACTAGCTTTGCTTGCACCATGTTGATGAGCGCAGGCTTGAGCTCAAATGACCGATCAATGTTCGCAGCAGGTCCAGTGCGGATGTTGTCCGTGGTGGGAGCTGAGAACTCACGGATTGACTTGTCTGTCATAGCTTCAAACTCTGGTGTCAAGTTTCGAATGATGTTTTGATGATCTTATTGATTTGCAAACTCTCTTGAGCTTGGCTTTTGTCCTTCTTAATAATGCTTCAGGATTTTCAATAAAATTGTCTGGAAGATAGAATCTATTCATACATTACCCTACATAAAAATGATAGGAAAAATAGGCAATGATCAAGGGTAAGGGTGTACGAGTAGAGAATTGATGTTTTCTCAATCACGTTAGTGATGCAAGTGATAAATCATTTATTCCATTTGATAGCTAATCAACCTTCTCCGGCAATGGCGCCAAAAATGCACATTGACATCTCTTATGCCACTTAAGCCAGGTTGTCTTCCCAGCATGACAGAGAGATGCGGTAATGAAATATGCATTTGCTCTTATAATAAATATAAATATAAATATAAATATAAATGTGTATCTGCAAGCGCATAGATTATACCGAAGTAGCATTTTAACCAGGAGTATTCTAGGTATCGTAATTTATATTTTTACCAATGGGAAGGGATACTAAGTAATAAATGAGGAATGAGGAATGAGTATCACTGCATGTGTAATGGAGAGTTTTCATCTATCTCTCTCAATACAGGATAAGTGTCACATAAGATATAGATAATGAATGAATAGTGACAAAAGATAAATACTGATCAGCATATATATATAGCCACATAAGATAATGATAAGCACCTCAATAGATATTCCAGCAAGTCATTAGCATGGAATTAGGATGAACTACAAAGATATTTCCAAAGTCATTCTTAACTATACAGTCTAGCATACTATGATTAGTGCAATTATACTTGGCAATCATGGCGAAATAAGAGATATTCATGTGTAGTGACTATTACTAAGGAAGATGAGAAACATAGCAATCATTTCCCCGTAATAGTACTGCTCTGCCTGCCCTATAAACGGGAGGGGGACTACAAAGGACTCAACAGGACTGTCACTCCCATGAACTACCTCACGATCCGGAATATAGAGTACAATCGCAGATAAATATGGTCTAGGCACCACGCCTACACAATATCTATCATTTACCCATAGTACTGATGGATAAACGATATATGATCCTAAACATGGATATGATTCAGATCTAACTACGCCAAGTATATAATCATAATAGACTAAGAACAATATAACTAAGAACATAATCGAATAGAGTAAAGTCATAAACAATATAATGAAGTAGAGCAAAGTCATATTCATAATATTGAAGAACAAATGATGAACAATGAAGAACTAGAGAAAGAATTACCAATAATCCTCTTGACAGATCTGGAAACCAATCGAAGATTGATTCCTCCTAGTTCTAATCCTATGTAGCATGTTAAACTAGAGATCTAGTTGATGTGGTGGCTCTAGGGCTTGATCAGGGACTTCTCCTCTTGAGATGGATAATGAATAATGAATATTAGGTCAGAGGGCTCTCTTCTCAGGGTCAAGGGGCCTTCCTCATATAGCCTCCTCAAATGAACATTGACCATCGGATTAAACCGACCTTAATGGAGGGCTTAGATGCAACCTCAAAGGTGGTGGAGGGAGGTCCTACAAGGCAGAGCCCCATTGGAGCTTGCCCTAGGGTGGCCACCCCAGGGGGTAGGGCGGCCGCCCTGCCCCTGGGTCTGCTCGGCCTCTCGTTTCTTCCCGCACCTTCTTAACCCTTCTAGAGTATTCTTTTTCGTGCGGATGATAATTATCTCTATGTAATCCTTACATGTGGGCCTTTCCTCCATATTTCCTGATATCCCCCTCCAGACATAGACATTCACCAAAACTCGTGGAATTCTGTCAGTATAAACCCTATTCTTAGCTATTGGTTTCATATAGATTCTTATCCTTGTTTAGTTGACGGTTGAATTTGGTACTTAAGGACCGTCAACATCTATCCTATAACAGCTATACATACAAGAAACATTCCATGAAAATTTATGTATGCTTCGTGCAGCACCTCATACATGGTTACTGTCGACGAAATATGTGTCACATTCTACCTAGGGGGTACCCTACGGTAGTAGATTGCAGGCGGAAGTGTGGCGACGGCGGTCAAGTGTAACACAGAGAGCGTAGACACGGCGGTTTATACAGGTTCAGGCCGGCAAATTGTCGTAATACCCTACGTCCTATGTTCTGGTGGCTAGATTGATCTGAGAGATAGGTTACAAGAGGTGTAGATGCATCTTTTTGAGGGGGTCCCTACTCGCCTTATATAGTCAGGGAGCAGGGTTACAATTTGCTTATCCTAACAGATTACGATCGGTCTCTTAAGGCAAGAGATCCGAGTCTATCTCCTAGGATCTTAATACAATTTGCTTATCCTAACAGATTGTGAATACTTGTAGTCCCCGAGCCTGATGTAAGGAGCGTGATGGTCCTTGTATTAGGGTCATAGTTTCTTCGATTCGCTTCCTGTAGTGGTCGCTGTCCCCAAACATGTTTGCCGTCGGAGGCTGCCATACGAGTGTTGGGGGCATGGACGCGGAGGTCGCATGGCACGTAGTCCCCGAGTCCTGCTCGAGGCTTGTGGTCGGCGAAGTCCCCGTGCCTGGTCGGGAACAGCGACCAGGTGCCAGGGGTCGTAGGTGTGGTCGGCGCAGTCCCTGAGTGTCACCGCTGGAGATATTTGCTTGGATCAGGAGACCTGTTACTGTAGCGAAAGTACTCTAGCTGCGAAAAACTGCTTGAAAAAAGTGTAGATCGAGTCTGTGGGACTGTGGAGTTAGCAAGATTTAGAATATCATTAACCGTAAATTAAGGAGTTTATTCAGAGTAAAATGGTGTAATAAATAGGTAATTGGGGCCATATTAACCGCGCGGTTAGCGGCCCATGCTTGAGTGAGCCGTCTGTGCCACGAAAAGCGGCTATCATGGCGGTCTCGTATTAGACCGTTGCGGTTTCCCAAAAACCCTGGGGCCGAAGCATCGCGTCGCTAGGTACAAAAGGGGTGTTTGAAGATGGATGTGTCTGTTCATCTGCTTCTTTGATTTCCAGTCTCTCGTCAGCAACACAATCACTCCCTTCCTCCATTCGTGATCCCTTTCCTTTGTGGATGTCGCCGAAGAGGGGTAGCCGAGTGAGACCGTCAGCAGCAATGGTGGTGGCAGCAGCGAGGATGGCAATTGCGCACATGGCGCCGAAGGTGGTGGAAGATACCGAGGAGTTGGTAGTGTCGTCGTGGGCGAGATACTAGACGCGATGCAGCTTGAGGAAGGGGATTGCGGGCGATGACCGGTGAGGAATTTTCCACCCCCAACACTGAGGAACTTGTAGTGTTCGAACCATTCTTCAGGTGCGGTCTTGGTGTTCCAGTGCATCCCTTTCTTCATGGCATGTTGCACTACTACCGGATTGCACTGTGCAACTTGAACCCAAATTCAATGTTGCACATTGCGGTTTTTATCCACCTGTGCGAAGCGTATTTGGAGATTTATCCCCACTTTGACTTGTTTCGTTATTTCTTCTGTCTGAAGACCAACGGGAGCGGAGTGTTGAAGGTCGTCAGTTCCATCTATCTTCAGCTACGGGATGGCATGGCTGGCAAATACATTGCGATGTCATTGGGCATAAGTCCAGGTGGTTTTATATCCATCAAGAGGAACCCTACGTGCCCTGCGACCCTGCATTTGTCCCTGAGGCTCAAGCGATCTGGTCGGCGCTGCCAACTAAGGCCGGTGTGGAGAAGGTGCATGAGCTGTTGAAACTGCTTGATCGTAGCACAGTTGATGGTGTGCTGGTCGGGTGTAGTTTTATTGAAAGGCGTTGTCGGCCTTGCAAGGAGAGGGAGCACCCGACATATAAGTACGCGGGACCGAGTGACAGTACACGTGAGGCGCCAGAGATGCTTGCCCGGGAAGTTGCCGAGAAGCCGAGAAGCGCTTGAACTTCATATTCGATGTTGGAAGACGTTCGGTGTTGCAGCTGTCGAGGAAGGCGTCTAGCCTGCAGCAGCCTCCTCCTCAGGTGAGCATTTCGGCACCGGGCATGGTTTCATACGGGTCTTAATTTTGCTACGCGGCTTATTGTTCGCTATTCTGTAGATCCATGGACGAGATCGCGCTATTTATTTTGCTATGGTTTCGTCCTCCAACTTGTTGATGTCGTGCTAATAACTTGCTAGAATATCTGTTGAGGTGCTTATCATTATCTTATGTGGCTATATATGCTGATCAGTATTTATCTTTTGTCACTATTCATTCATTATTTATATCTTATGTGACACTTATCCTGTATCAAGAGAGTTAGATGAAAACTCTCCATTACACATGCAGTGATACTCATTCCTCATTTATTCCTTAGTATCCCTTCCCAGTGGTAAAAATATAAATAACGATACTTGGAATACTCGTGGTTAAAATGTTACATCGGTATAATCTGTGCGCTTGCAGAAAACATTTATATTTATTAGAGGAGCAAATGCATTTTCCAATACCGCATCTCTCTGCCATGCTGGAGATGACAACTTGGCTTAAGTGGCATGAGAAGTGGTTAACTATTTTTGGTAATGACGTTAAGAGATGTCAACAAACATTTTTGGTGTCGTTGTCGGGGAAAGTTGATTAGATATCAAAAGGAATAAATGAGTTATCACTTGCATCACTAATGAGATTGAGAAAACATCAATTCTCTACTCATACAGCCTTACCCTTGATCTTTGCCTATTTTTCCTATCATTTTTATGCAAGGAAATGTATGAATAGGTTTGATCTTCCAGACAATTTTGTTGAAAATCCTGAAGCACTAATCAGAAGGACAAAAGCCAAGCTCAAGAAAGTAATAGAATCATCATCATTAATATCTCAGCTTGAAGCTTCATCCAATCAAGAAGATCATCAAAATATCGTTCGAGACTTGACACTAGAGTTTGAAGCCATGGCAGACAAGTCAATCCATGAGTTCTCAGCTCCCACCACGGACAATATCCTCACTGGACCTACTGCGAACATTGATCGGTCATTTGAGCTCAAGCCTGCGCTCATCAACATGGTGCAAGCAAGTCAGTTCTATGGGAAAGCACATGAAGATGCTAGTGCTCATCTCCAACACTTCTTGGAGATTTGCAGCACATTCACTATCAAGGATATCCCCAGAGACGCCATACTACTTTGACTTTTCCCATTCTCACTCTTGGGAAGAGAAAAGCAGTGGTTCTATGCAACCAAGGAGAAGAATACTACGTGGGCACTCTGTTCCACCAATTTCCTAGCAAAGTTATTTCCCATGGGAAAGACGAATGCTCTCCGTGGGAAGAATTCAAGTTTTCAACAACAACATGATGAATTCGTTCCAGAAGCATGGGAGCACTTCCAAGACTACATCCTAGAATGTCCCCATCATGGAATGGAGAATTGGCTACTTATGCAGACCTTTTATCATGGGCTCAACAACAGCACACGTGAAACCATGGATGCTGCTGCAGGAGGAGCATTCCTATCACTTACAATACCACAAGCCACAACTCTTCTGGAGAAGATGGCATCCAACCAAGGTTGGATTGAAGAAAGAACTCAAACTCGCAAGAAAGGTGGAGGTATGCACCAGCTCAAGGAGGTAGACATGTTGTCTGCAAAGCTATACCTTCTCATGAAGAGGCTCGATGAGAAAGTTGGAGAAAAGAAAGAAGTTATACACATTTATGACTCACACATAACCTATGAAAAGTGTGGAGATGCTGGACATTCAGGCAACCAATGTCCAGAATTGCAAGAGGACATGAACTACATCAAAAACAACAACTACTACTACAATCGTCCTCAGCAAAATCAAGGTTGGAATCAACAACAACAAAGGCCTAACTACTCAGGTAATTATCAAGGTAACAATTCTTATAATAATCCTAGTTTTCCACCTTTGAGAGAGTTAGTAGCTAATCAAGGAAAGTTAATGGATAACATGTCTAAGAAATTAGCATCCAATGATAAAATATTAGAAACTATAAACAATAGGATGGATAATTTTTCTGTTGCCATCA
Source organism: Microstegium vimineum (assembly GCA_022036555.1). Classification (NCBI taxonomy): domain Eukaryota; kingdom Viridiplantae; phylum Streptophyta; class Magnoliopsida; order Poales; family Poaceae; genus Microstegium; species Microstegium vimineum. Next base: position 11,383,555 of record CM039128.1, on the reverse strand, counting down.
AGAACCAAATTAGCTTTAATAAAATGATTGAATCTTAGCTAACCCAAATAGCTATTGTTGTTCCTATCACTAACCCCGGTATTCCATCACAACCGGAAGGATTAGAATTTGTAAATCTTGTAGACATATTTGATGCAGGTGCTTATTAGAACAACCCCACAGAAGAGTGGTATAAAGATTCTATGTCAACCAAGAAAGGAGATCCAGGACGACCCGTCATCCCAATCTCCATCGGCACCATGGACTTTCCTGAAGCACTTTGCGACTTTGGCGCAAGAGTCAATATCATGCCCAGAGTAATCTATGAGAAATTCTTTAATTATCCTTTATTAGATACAACCCTATGTTTGCAGCTTGCAGATCAGACACTGTGCTACCCAAGAGGAATACTAAAAGATATCCATGTCCAGATTGGTACCTCATACGTCCCAGCAGACTTCATGGTGATAGAGACCGGTGTTGATGAAGGGTCATCCATTATCCTAGGGAGGCCACTCTTGAACACTACTGGAGCTATCATCTACGCTAGCACTGCCAAGATCAGTTTCTTCATCAAAGGGAAGAAGAAGAAGAAGACATTTTCCTTCAAGAACAAGACCCTACAATCTCCTAAACAACCCCAACAAGAGCCAAGGAAGAGGACCAATAAGAGGAACAAGCAGAACAAGAACAAGAACAAGAACAAGAAGCAAGTATGGACAGAATCAGCAAAGATGGTCAATGCAATCCACAATAATCAAGATCACCAAATTAAGTCACCTCATTTGATCAAGAAAGACGACCTAGGTGTCCCAACCATTGAATGCACAATCAACAGATGCTCCTTCCAGAAGGCAATTTGCGACACCGGATCGGGCTTCAACATTATGGCTAAGTTGACCTACGAGTTTTTGTATGGCACAATGCCTCTGCATCCAACATACACCCAACTCCAGATGGTAGATCAGACATGCCGCATCATTGAAGGAATAGCAAAAGATATCCCCATCCAAATTGATGACCACTTCATCCCTACAGACTTTCTAGTCGTTGATATGAGAGAAGATGATTATGATCCACCTATCATCCTTGGAAGACCATTCCTAAGCACCACCAAAGTTATCATCCACATTGGGATAGGAGAAGTGCACCTACACTTCCCCTCTGAGAAGATACGTCGTTACTTTAATGCTAACTATATTATTGAAGAATCTAAGCAGAATAGAACGAGAAGAAGACATCGCTACCACAACCAGAAAAAGCAGAACACCAAGGACGGATGGGCAAACTATAAAGGAGAAGTGTCAAGATATGAAGAAAGATACCCTGAAGAAGAAGAGTCAATATACGCAACTCCACTCTCGAGGCCGAACACACCACCACCACCAAGGTTAGAAAATGAAAGATCACTCTATGACTACCCCAGGCACGAGAACGGAGAATCATGGGAAGAAATAAAGGTACTTCCTTTCAATTTTAAAAAGTATCCAAAAAAGAGGATTTGTCCTAGAGAGGCCACAACACCGACACGAGTGTGGAGAGAAAAAGAAATTATAGCAAAAGAAGAAGCACAGCCGGAGGCGCCAGCTACGTCGTCCGACGAGCCTTAGGACAACTAAAGCACGTAAGGAGTCCTGTTCGGACGACTTAAACCACCGAACGCCATGTCAAGAGGTAAAACTTGGTAGTTATCCATTTTCCCTCAATTATTTACTTTCCCTAAATAGTTAATCATGTTTACACTATCTTAAAAAGAAATAAAAATGTTTAAAACTGTTAAGCCCCATGTGAATAGACCGGTGGCATAAAACCCATAAGTATACTCGTTGTGGTGGCATAAAAATAAAATAAATATATTTTGTCTTATAAAATAAAAATATAAAAATATTGAGTTTATGATCCTGCTAAATAAAAACATCTATTATAGGAGGCTCGACATGATCCAGGCTAGATATTTATTACTAACACTTAATTAGTTCCACAAGCTTTGTTATCTATTTGAGCTTCACAGAATTCAAGGATCAAAGAAGAACAGCAGCCAGAGGACATCCTACCCACTATCAAAGTGTCTTGACAAGACAAGGACACCTCTACTACCTGCTAGTTACATCAGAAAAAATTACCTCAAAATCAAGCTTGGGGGAGAGCACCCCCACGTTCCATTACATCAGAAGAAATTACATCAAAATCCAGCTTGGGGGAGAGCACCCCCATACTCAGCTAAGTATTTCTATCTATCAGTTTTTATACCTATACTCTACTAAAAATAAAAAGACACATAATCATGAAAAACCCAATAAATAGTTTCCTGCTTATATATGTTTTTTGCTAAGTTTAGAAGTTTTCTAATAAATAATAGGAGAGAATAAAATAAAGTAGCTATGCTAAAATGAATCCCAATAATAAACTCTTAACACGGAGATAATGAATAGTTGCTCTACCGTAATTCCTTTCAAATACCTAGTTTTCAAATTTGAACTCTCTCTCAAGTTTAGGCATAACTATTATGATTTAAAATTTGCTCTAAACCTGAACTTGTGGGAAGAGTACCTGATCTAAAGTCTAAGTTATTGACGGATATGATATGGGAAGGTTTGAGTTGCTATTTATCTATTCCTAGAGATACTAGAATTCTGGAGAATTTTATCTTTTGAAAACCTTTAAAAATACTGCATGATGAGTTCATGTATGAAGAGAGTTTAAATTCCTACCATAGCCATATATACATGCTTACTAGATTAGGAAACCATAGTTTTTTACATACTAATTATGAGCATTGAGTGTGGTCAAGCTGTGTGACCCTTGGGAACTAGTCATGCGGTCTGAATCAAGATTCACGTACACTCCACCCATACACGCTGCTTCTATCCCAGAAGTATGCATCCACATACATCCACTCATTTCAATCTCTAGATCCACACAAAAATATTCTACTCCTAATCCGGGAGAGAATATAAACAAATATACATTCTCCTATTCCTATTTTTCCCTGTGAAATTAATGTTCCAGTCAACTTTTGCTTTATAGCTCTACAAGGATGAGTGCTTTGAAAAAAACATATGGGTAAATAAAAAGGGGCAAGTGTCCGCCAACCTCGAAAAATAAAAAAAAAGTGAGAAGAGAGGTAAAAATGGGCAAGTGTCCGACAGTAGCATTAGGGGTACAAGATACCCACCTGAAATATATATATATATATAATCAAGCATCTCATTCCTCCAAAGGTTCCAAATACAAATCCATCAAACGGAAGCAAAAGTAGAATTAGACTTTCACCTCTATTGTCATCATCACTACCACCATCATCATCATACACCATTCATTCGCCACACATGCACATATTGATTTGAATTATTAACTTGTTCCTTTGGATCCATGGTTTGACTATGCAACATATGTCTTGTAAGTATGTATTCGCTATATCCCACCTATAAGCTCCAGATAATATAAGCCTTAGTAGAAGTAGGGTGAGAGAGAAGGCAATACCACAATGCCTTATACCACAAATACCACATATCTGAGAGAAGGGCATACACCATCAATGCCTTGGTAAGGATCCAAAAATACGACAAAGGAGAGATTTGAGAGTCATACAAGGAATCTCTGAGTTTTATTTTCAAAATCTGCAAAAACTCCGGAGCTATAGTTGATCAAAGAGCAAGATACATGGCGCTTGACTTGACCATTCTATCTTTCAACTACCCAAGACAAAGGTGACGACTACAAACCCCATGGTGGAAGGTAAAATGAGTAAGTTTTAAGTCTTAATAGTTGATCTAACCCAGAGATGAGATCTTATTTGAAAGCATGTGTACCTGTAAGGCATGAAAGCATTGCAGCAACTCCTGATCCATCACTGAGTCTATCTTTGCTCAGGGAAGAGCAAAAGGTAAGCTTGGGGGAGTTTGTTGACGGTCCTTAAATACCAAATTCAACTGTCAACTAAACAAGGATAAGGATCTAAATGAAATCAATAGCTAGAAATAGGATTTATACTGACATAATTCCACGAGTTTTGGTGAATGTCTATTTCTGCAGGGGGGTATTAGGAAATATGGAGGAAAGGCCCACATGTAAGCATAACATAGAGATAATTATCATCCGCACGAAAAAGAATACTCAGAAGGGTCAAGAAGGCGCGGGAAGAAACGAGAGGGCCAGCGTGCCCAGGGGCAGGGCGCCCGCCCTACCTCCTAGGGCGGCCACCCCAGGCCAGTGGCCAATGAGGCTCTGCCTCGTGGACCCCCTCTCCACCTCCTTTGAGGTTGCATCTAAACCCTCCATTAAGGTCAATTTGATGATCCGACGACCGACGTTCGTTTGAGGATGCTATATAAGGAAGGCCCCCTGGCCCTAAGGAGAAGACCTAATTTTCATTTTTCATTATCCATCTCAAAAGGAGAAGTCCCTGATCAAGCCCTAGAACCGCCACATCAACTAGATCTCTAGTTTAGCATAGCTACATAGGATTAGAACTAGGAGGAGACAATCTTCGATTGGTTTTCGGATCTGTCAAGAGGATTCTTGGTAATTCTCTATCTAGTTCTTCCCTGTTCATCATTTGTTCTTCAATATTATGAATATGACTTTGCTCTACTTCATTATATTGTTTATGACTTTACTCTATTCGATTATGTTCTCAATTATATTGTTCTTAGTCTATTATGATTATATGCTTGGCTTAGTTAGATCTGATCTATATTCTTGTTTAGGATCATATAGCATTTATCCACCAGTACTATGGGTAAATGATAGATATTGTGTAGGCGTAGTGCCTAGACCGTATTTATCTGCGATTATACCCTATATTCTGGATCGTCAGGTAGATCGCAGGAGTGACAGTCCTGTTGAGTCTTTTGTAGTCCTCCTCCCGTTTATAGGGCAGGTAGAGCGGAACCATTACGGGGAAATGATTGTTGTGTTTCTCATCTTCCTTAGTAATCTCACTATGCATGATTATAATCTTATCTCGCCATGATTGCCAAGTATAATTGCACTAATCATAATATGCTAGACTGTATAGTTAAGAATGACTTAGGAAATAGTCTTGTAGTTCGTCCTAATTCCATGCTAATGACTTGCTAGAATATCTATTGAGGTGCTTATCATTATCTTATGTGGATATATATGTTGATCAGTGTTTATATTTTGTCACTATTCATTCATTATCTATATCTTATGTGACACTTATCCTGTATCAAGAGAGATAGATGAAAACTCTCCATTACACATGCACTGATACTCATTCCTCATTTATTCCTTAGTATCCCTTCCCAATGGTAAAAATATAAATAACAATACCTAGAATACTCCTGGTTAAAATGCTACATCGGTATAATCTGTGCGCTTGTAGAAACACATTTATATTTATTAGAGGAGCAAATGCATTTTTCAATACCGCATCTCTCTGCCATGCTAGGGATGACAACTTGGCTTAAGTGGCATGAGAGGTGGTTAACTATTTTTGGTGTCGTTATAAAAAATAGAAATCTTTCTACTTTTGGTAACGACGTTAAGATATGTCAACAATTACCGAGCTAATGACTAGTGGGTAGCGACCAGGGTAGGAGTGATGTGACCACTGGTCGCTTTTGGAGAAACCGATCTGGCGTTTCGCCCAATCCGGAGGGGAAACGTCGATGGTGGTGTTGCCGTCGATGTTGGCCTGATGGCATCGTCTGCCGTTGTCATCTGACTGTCCGCCGAATATGGGGAAGATGTGCGCGGCTGGAGTGAACGTATGAGCAGGTGGCTCTGTTGTTTCGGCTTCGGCGGGGCCGCCGTGTGGTTCCTTGGTCAGCTTGTCCTGGATGGCCTCTTAAGAGAAATGCACTCCCGTATGATGTGGTTTGCCTTCTTGTGTAGGGGTCACAGGACATCGAGGATATCCTTGAGCGTGTCGCCATGGGAGTGCTTCCGTCCAGCATTCACACTGGTAGGAACGAGCACTGCATGCCGTCGTGGAGCTTCGGGAGGAGTCTTCTCAGAGACGTGCGCGGTTGATGCGCAGGGGTGAAGTTGACGTCGGGCGATGTTGTCATTGGCACGGTCGATGGCTTCTATCAAATCGTCATGGACGATGTGGTTGAGTGTGTGCTGCGTCGCCATGACGGTGTGGTTCTCGATTGGAGAGGAGCTTGGCACGAGGTGCTGAGCAGGTTCCGCGACCTCTGAGATGGAAACCGTGCCATCGATGGTCCAGATCATAGATCCGATCTGGAGAGTGGCGCCGCTTGCGGGGATGGTCATGGAGCCGGGGATGGTGACCGCTTGACGAGCCATGGAGTTGTGGCACACACCACCTACCCGATGCGCCAACTGTCGATGAAATATGTGTCGTAGTGTACCTAGGTGGTACCCTACGGTACTATATTGTAGGCGAAGGTGTGGCGACGGCGGTCAAGCATAACACAGAGAGCGTAGACACAGCAGTTTATACAGGTTCAGACTGGCAAATCACCGTAATACCCTACGTCTTGTGTGCCGGTGGCTAGATTGATCTGAGAGATAGGTTACAATAGGTGTAGATGGATCTTTTTGAGGGGGGCCTGCTCACCTTATATAGTCGGGGAGCAGGGTTACAATTTCATTATCCTAACATATTACGATCGGTCCCTTAAGGCAAGGGATCTGAGTCTATCTCCTAGGATCTTCCTTGGTGAGCAAGGCTCTTTGGAGCCCCTGGCGAGCACGTCGGGCATGGTCGCGTGCTGCAGGGCCTCGCGAGCTGGGTCGTCCTCGGTTGAGAGGCCCATGTAGGTCTCTGGGGGTATACGGAGGTAATATCCCCAACAGTTACCGTTAATAGCAGCTCCACATATTTATCCAAATAAAATTCTTGACAAGATTGTGAGGATCAAATATGACCAAGTATCGGCAATATTTATATTATTTCTAAGGGAGATAACCAAGTATCGGCCATGTGCGCTTAAGCTTCTTACCACACGCTAGGATGCAATTCCTTCCAATATTTTCCATTGAGAGCACGGGCAACAAAGGACATTGCAATGACTCAACCAAATATGAATTCCTAGGAATCACTCTTGGAATTTTGAAAGGGCCTTCCCAACTTGGAGAACACTTACCGAACTTGTTATCATTTGAGCCAATAGGTAGAATTACCTTGCACACTAGATCGACAACTTGAAAGCTTTTCAACTTGACCTTCTTGTTATATGATTTTGCCACTCATAGCTTCTCTCTCATTAGAACTCAATGCTTCCAACATCTTAGCAGTGACCTCATCAATGTTGTCCATCAATTATGAAAATCAACCGCTGATGAATCATTTTTTATGACTAATCTGATGGCATCCAGATTTACCTCTATAGATAAAACAACCTATTGTCCATATACAAGCTCATATGGAGTTACTTTAGTTGCACCATGGATTGAGATCCTATGCGCCCAAAGAGCCTCCTACAACACTTCATGACATCTTCTAGGACTATCTTTAATCTTCTTCTTGATGAGCTTGATCAAAATTTTATTTGTAGACTCTACTTGTTCATTAGCTTGGGCATAATATGGAGGGAATTCAGCACCTTTATCTTATATAATTTGATGAACTTGAGATGATATAAAACAAGACCCTTGATCCGAGATTAATGTTTGAGGAATGTAGAATCTATGATAATGTGTTTGGTTATAAATTGAATTACCTCCACATATGTCATATTTTTTAGAGGTATTGCTTTAGACCAGTTGGTGAAATAATCAATAGCAACTAGCACAAAACCGATGCCACTTTGATGATGCAGGATGTGCGAACACATGGTGGATAAGTACCCATGTTGTTTAGTTTTGTGATGAGTGATTGCCCAACACTTGAGTGTTTCAGTTTGAGCGGTTTCTTCTAATCCTTTGCTAAAGCAAATGTGTGCCTGTCTATCGGCTTGTGGTGTGCAGGTGTTGTACCTAGTGACAGTGGTCAATGGCGTGGAGAAGGTCGAGCAGAGGCTTGGCGTGCCGATGGACTGAGAGCGGTGAAGGGCGGAAGCGGGGCTCGGACTAAGGGACCATGGGCGCCGGCAGACTAGCTGTGGTGGCTAGTGCTTGGCACTGGCGAGTGCGACAAGACATGGAGGTAGACCGAGTCGACCAAGTCAAGATGGTGGACGCGCGAGTCGAACAGAGGCTCAGGGGACTCGGAGTCCGACCGGGCGAGGACAAGGTGGCTCGAGTCAAGAGGTTTGGTGGTTTGGGCCTCAAAACCTAGGCGGAGCTTCCGAGGAAGCGGGGATGGCACGTGGCGGAATCCTGGAGGTTGGGTCGAGGCGACAGCAACTCCCGACAGGAAGCGGGGCCGTCCATTCAAACGAGTGGCTGAGAGTTATCGACTTGGATTACAATGTCTTAGGGCTAGGTAATTCGGTCATGTATCTAAGGGGGTCTTTTGGAAATATCCAAAGCCCGATAAGTAGGGGGTGAAGGGGTATCCCTCATCCCACCTCTTGAACCCTAGTCATTTGCACCACCTCTCTCTCTCTCTCTAGTTTATCTCTCTAGTTCATGAGGTCCCTAGTGTAAGGATTTGCACTTTGATTTTAAGTGGGAATCGGAGGCCTTACCCTCCGTAAAGCATGGTTAGTTCAATTTCGTGATTTGTGTCTCTGATTGTGCTTGTGATTTGTGTTCTTGCTCTTGTTCCCCTTTTTCCCGAAATTGATCATGGCTTGAGATCTTTGGCCATGAGCCGTTTCGATCGATTCCGTTTGAATCATTTTGTGCGGGGACGTGAGAAGATTGTTTGCACCGAAGGGTTTCCCTTGTTTCCTCACGATCACATAGATCGGGTGATTTGAAGTTCGTGTTCTTGTTCTTGCGCATTTTTTCTGAATTTCTTTTCCCCCCATTAATTCGATCCAAATTGAACCATGATCTCTTATAGATAGCTCACCAATAGTGCTGGGATCATGCCCACAAAATCTTGTTTCTATTGGTAAAGATTTGGTAGAGTTCTTGGGAAGTTTTGGAAGAGGGGATTCAAAATCACCTTGCTTTTCGCCTCTATCCGAAGTACTGCGGACAGTCCGCCATAGTACTCGCGGACAGTCCGGGCATCGGGGCCAAGGCAGGGCCTCTCTGCTCACGGCTGACTCAGGCACCGCGGACTGTCCGGGCTCAAGTCTGTAGCCCGAGCAGGAGCATCCAGAAACTTTGTGTTTCCGGTTTTTACACGGCGGACAGTCCGGCCCTTCGGCGCCGACAGTCCGAGACCCGAGCAGGGAAGGGTCCAGAAACTTGTGGTTTTGGAAGTTTGGCCGGCAGACAGTCCGGGCCATTTTGCGGACAGTCCGCAGTGAGCTGAGCAGTGTACGGCGGACAGTCCGGACCCAAAGGCCGGACAGTCTGAGAATCAGCAGTCTCTGTTGTTTTGCCTTGCTTCTTCCGTGGCCTATTCGTCGAGGTTTTCTTACCGCTCCGCTGCACCTTTAGGACCACTCCTAAGGTGTCCACCTACTCGTTAGGTCGTGTGTGAGTCGAAGTTTTCAAAGTTGCATTTTGGGTGTGATTTTGGGACAAGGGTCAAGGAATAGAAGTTTTTGAAAGGAATTTTTATTTGGCTCCCATTCACCCCCCCCCCACTCTGGTCGCCGTTCTCGGTCCTTCAATTGGTATCAAAGTCGGTTAAGGATCAATCCACCTTACACGGTTCTTGATCCGCGAAGGCGACATGGAGCGAGGTGCTGGTAAACCTCCCAACTTCGATGGAACCAACTTTGCCTATTGGAAGGTGCGCATGTCGGCTTACCTCCAAGGGCTTGACGCAAAGTTTTGGGAGATTTGTGAGAATGAGAACTACGTGGTTCTTGAGGCTCCGATCACCGATGCCCAGATTACGCAACATGCGTCAAACGCAAGAGCACGTAGCATTCTCTTCTCTTGTTTGTCTCTTCCTGAGTTTGAGCGGGTTTCGAGTCTCACTACGGCACGGGAGATCTGGCAAACACTCTTGAGATATCATGAGGGCAACCCTCAGATCAAGTCCAGACTCTTCGACACGTACCATAGAGAGTACGAGAACTTTGCTCAGTTGGCCGACGAATCTGTTGACGGGATGTTCACTCGCTTCCAATCTATCGTCAACAAGATGTGTGCTAATCGAGCCAACTTGCCTTATCATAATCATGAGATGCCTATCAAGCTTTTGCATGCTCTTGATCGGAAGGTATGGGAGATGAAGGTGGCTGCCATTCAAGAGTCACCGGGCTATGATGCCCTGACCGTGGACGAGCTGTTCAGCAAGCTCAAGTCCTCGGAGATTAACTACCAGACCCGGGCCAAGCATGAAAACCCGTCGAAACCCTCTATGGCGTTGGTTTCTAGCCCCGGCGGTACGTCTTCTTCCTCCTCTGACCCTTCACACTCTTTGTTCGCTTTGTCTTTGATTTCTGTGACAGAGGATCAAGTGGAGGCTCTTGGAGATGATGAGCTGGCTTTGGTCATCACCAAGTTCTCATGGTTTCACAACAACTGTTTGAACCGTCGGCGTGGTGGCTCAGCCAAGGGGTGCTACCGTTACGGTGATGAGGATCACTTCATCGCAAACTGCCCCAAGAAAGTTGTGGGTGACATCACCAAGTGCAAGGACAAGCGTGAGCACCACTTAGAGGGCAAGCACAAGCCCAAGGGTGGCTACCACCGAAGGTCCTCCAAGAAGGTGATCGACAAGGAGAAGGCCAAGCACCGAGCCTTCCTCGCCTCCCTCAGCGACATGTCGTGATAGGCTTCTTCTCCGTATCAATGCATGTTTTCCTGTTTAATCCCTGTAAAACACAGATTCACCAAAACTCGTGGAATATTATCCATTTAAACCCTATTCTATGGTGGTGATCACTTTTGTATCCTTTTCCTAGTTTAATTGATGGTTTATAATAGGAGTTAACTACCATCAACAACAAGCTAGCTTGCACAACAAAGTTACTCTCTAAAGCTTCTACCAAGCAAGGTTAGGCAAGGATGGGTAAGGGATCAAAGCAGACCCTAGTTCTCCACACTATGCAGAAAATATAGAGAAGTTGTTAAAAGGTAGAAAGATATGTTTCTTTATTATTAAATTGGGACCTAGCTTAGGGTCTACTCCCTATTCATAAAAGAATATAATTCTAGCACAGTACATACTAAACTATCTTCAGTTTGAATAACTATAAATAAAGAATATTTATATTTATAATTTCCAATAAGTATTGATAGATTCGTCATGGGATATAATTTTTTATGTCATCCTTATTTGGTGAACACAAAATTAGTATTTAGTATCTTATACAAGTGAAATACCAAAGTTAAAGAACATGGGATTCATCTTGAAGTCTCTATGGGTGTTAATAACTCGGATACTTTAAGAAAGACTACCATTTAAGTGGAAGGTTTAATATTGAGTACTACGTAATCTTCATTACCATCGGTTTTGGCCTCGCGGTGATGTAAGTAGCTGGTTATAATAATGTTCATCACCACGAGTTGGGAACCAAAGTTGATGATAGGTTATCACCGGTGGTTCATGTTACCAGGCGGCGGTGATTAGGGTTTCAAAAAAATCAAAATAAGATAAAAATAGCTAAAAATTATTTTAATCCCAAGAAGACCCCACCAACCAGTCACATTGTCGCATGTGACAAAGTTGTATTGTTTTTTGCGAAAAAATACACACACTACACGGTGGTGAGATTTGAAGCAAAGATCTATGTGCTTGTACATGCTGCTATAACCACTCCATCCTAAGTCATCTATGTCTATATGACATATTCATTCTTATAGTATTCACTTCTTAGGATTTTAAAATGAATCTTTGGGACTCTAAACAATTTTAAATGAAAAAGTCATTAACTACAAAGTGGTACTTCTCATCAAGATCTACATCTTTGGATTTGATTGTTTCACAATCCGAGGTCATTTGACATATTTGAATTACAAATTGTGAGAATGTAAGCTATACTTTCACGACCTCAAATGACTTCAAATAAAAAAGTCGTCAACTACAAAGTTGTTCTTCTCATCCCGATCTACAACTTTGGTTTTGATTGATTTTTTGTCTGATATAGTTTACAAAATTTCAATTTTAAAATGTTAGAACTTCAAATACAAATTTGACACCTTAAATAATTTTCAATTCAAAAAAATTACAACAAGTTGTACACCTCATCAAAATCTACAACTTTATTTATTGTCATTTTCCCATCTTAGGTTCTTTCTACAATTAAAATAAATAAATTTTAAATATGTCAACTTCAAACAACTCTGAACCGCAAATGATTTTAAATGAAGAACTCGTTAACTACAAATTTCATTCGACTTTGTTTGAAGAAGTTATGAATTTTGTTGTGTTGCAGCATAAGTCAAACCGTTGGTGAAAGTGATTTTTACGCCGATTCATAACACAAACTAGCGGTGAAAATTGATCAACCATCACTGCCGATCAGAACACAAAATAATAGTAATGATAGGTTAATTATCACCGCTAGTTCATGTTACCGGCCCATTTTCATCAACGATTTGCAACACGAACCGGCGGTGAAAATCTTTTCACCAACGATTCGTAACACAAACAGATGGTTTGGAGCAAACTGGTGGTGAGGATAAATTATGTAGAGTGGTTCCAGATGAAAATAATATAGAAAAGTTTTATTGCTATACAACTTATTTCATCTAATAAAACTTTTGTCATCTATGTTATTCCTTAACTTATACTCTATTTGTTTCTATATAATTATTGTTCTCATTCTCTGAAATAAATTTAATTAATTTTATATAAAAATATTAATATATATATATATGGTAACTAATTAATATCATTAAATAGATTGTTGAATTTATTTTTATAATAAATTTATTTGAAAATATAAATACAGTTAATATTTTTTTTATAAATCTAATCAAACTTATGTTAGAGAAAAAAACGACACATACATAGTAGCGACTGAGGCTGTCATGTCAGTTTCTTTAACGAAAAAAAATTGTGAAACCTTCATTGAGACGATCTGGGCTTGTTCTAAAGGCCAGTCTCGATGGAGGTGTCATTTGAGTTTCATTCGCATTAAATACGCTGTCACATACGGAGTAGACATTTTTTATGACATGACAGTGTATTTAAGAAGAGAGAGAAGAAATGAGTCTCATGGGGATGACACTCTCTTGGCACGAATACCAACTCTCTATGAGTAATGAAATTAAATGCATATGAAACTATAGAATGAAACTCTCCACTAAGAATGAGTGTTTCATCCGAGCTTGGAAACAACGTTACGAAACTCTTCATTGAGACTGGCCTAATCATTCACGTTCCAAGACGGTCCCAGCCTCGAAAGCTGCGTCCGGCCAATGGGGTACTTGTAGCACGTGCTAACGTGCCAATCCCACGAGATGAAGAACGTGTAGTCACATCTTGAGACCAGTTGTTCGTCATGGCGCTCGAGCTCCTCCGCCATGCGCTGGTGTCGCTGCTCGTGCTACTGGTGGTGGTTCACGCGACGCGCGCGCGCGACCCGCACCCGCACCTGGAGATGGTGACCTCCACGGCGACGGCGCGCTCGGTGGCGTCGTGCGCGAGCTGGCGTCTCGGTGTGGAGACCAACAACATCCGGGACTGGTACAGCATCCCGTCGGAGTGCCGGAGCTACGTCCGCGACTACATGTACGGCGACGTGTTCAGACAGGACTGCGCGGTGGTGGCAGGCGAGGCCGCCGCCTACGCCGAGGGGCTCGAGCTCGGCGGCGACGGGAAAGAGGTGTGGGTGTTCGACGTCGATGACACCACCCTCACCAACCTCCCCTACTACGCCGACACAGGGTTCGGGTACGTACGTGAGTGCTTTTGCTTGTGCGCGCAATTTTTGCAGACTGTGAGCTTGCTTCTGTTCTGCCCTGCGTGCGTGCAGGGCTGAGCCGTACAACGCCACCTACTTCGACGAGTACGTGGCGAACGCGACGGCGCCGCCGCTGCCGGAGGTGCTGGAGCTGTACGAGAAGCTGCTGTCGCTGGGCATCAAGGTGGTGTTCATCACCGGCAGGCACGACTACGAGAAGGAGGCCACCATCAAGAACCTCCGCGGCGCCGGCTACCACACATGGGAGAAGCTTGTGCTCAAGTACGTAAACATTTTTCAGCCGCATATCCCAACTCCCTGCGCCTCTTGTCCTCTTGTCCAATGATGTCAGAAAGATAGTTATCCACACTAAGCTGGATGAGTGGCTGGAGATTTCTATTGTCCTCTTGTCCAGTTATGTCGGAAACATAGTTATCCACACTAATGCTGGATGAGTGGCTAATTCATGGGTTAGACTGTCCCACGGGTAGAGAAGTCACATCTAATTTAGGTTGGGAATGGGTTTTAGTCCAGGTTTTCCAATAGAGATTATGGATGTAGCTTACCACCTCACCTACACAACACGTCTGACAATAGAAGAGACGTTTTCCTTTTGATCCAACCCATCAAAGGAATTTTAGTAACCAACCGGGATTAAAGGGTCCTTTAGTCCGGGTTGATGTTACACCTTTAGTTCCGGTTCATAATTAACACCAACCGAGTTTCTTTAATCCAAGTTGGTGTTACCAACCGGGAAGCCCATAAAACTTGAAACTAGGACGCTTACATTAGTCTCAGATACAAAATTTGTCGAGATTAAAGACAAAATTCGATGCGGACCAAAAGTTTATTGTCTACCAGCATATGTGTGTGTGGGGCTGAAAACGAATCCATACATACAAGCGACAACCGATGATAGGACTCGTAACTACCCGCAACGTCAGCACCGGTGCTTTGTGTGTGTGGGCCGCTGAAAACCATGTTGTGGGGGGCAACACCAGTTACATATGAGGGGACAGGGCTATCAAAAAATATGATTGTTTATTCTTTTAGCATCGGGGAACCTAGCTACATGCCTCTGCATTGCAATGTATCTACTCGATGCCCGATTAGTCTCTCCTTTCTCAGAAGCACGTTGTGGGTAGTCATTTTTTCGAGAATGTCGATTTCATTACTGATCAGACTTAGCTAAAACGCTGGTCACCAAAGCCTTGATGAATTGAGGTACATCATCCAAAGTGGACTGCATACCACTTGACAGACTCGACCCAAAAGTTGCAAGAGCATCGGCTACACTATATTCAGAACGTTGACACACAAACACTTTACAATTTAATTATAAACTCTGAGATCATCACACTCTAAATCTTAGCTATACCACCACCAAGTGCACCAAGACGATGTTCATTTCTTTCCACTGTTTTCTTTACGAACAAGGCATCAGTCTCTAGAACAATCTGGGAAATGCCAAATTAAGCTAGCTGCTTCCTATAGCCTAGCATGACAATCAACCAGCTCTGCATGAAAAGCGCTCTACAGGGCCGTTTCTCTTTGTACGTCGGCTTTCATCATCGTCGTCATTTCGTACAATAAATCCCTAGCTTCTAGTTCCTGTTTTACTTTCAAATGCACCATCGGAAATGATCTTGAACACTCCCGGTCTCCTCCATTTGTGTATGTTATGTGATTGGAACCTGATCCAGCAATAGAGTTGCTGTCTTGTTTCTTGTTTGCGTGAAACCTGTCATTTGTGGGTAGTCATATACAGTACACCAGAAAAAATGATTTTTTTATATACTCAGAAGGATTTCTACATGACTACATGGGTCAGCCTTAACCCATCACTAAAGTTGTTGTTCCCCGCCAAGTCCACTTGGCCCATGCTGGGCCTTCATGGGCCGTACGCAGTGCTACAGCTAGGAGGGCGTGCACTTCAGGGCCGAAATCACACGCCCTGCCCAAAAGGAAATACGCTCGGCCCTGTGTCACCTGTGTTGGTGCCTTGCAGGCCGTCGTCCCTGGGTTCGTCGGTGGTGCCGTACAAGTCCGGCGAGCGGCAGAAGCTGGTCGACGCTGGCTACCGCATCGTGGGCAACATAGGCGACCAGTGGAGCGACCTCATCGGCGTGCCGGAGGGCGACCGCACCTTCAAGGTGCCCGACCCCATGTACTTCGTCGGCTGAATTCATTGCACACGTACTCCAAGCTCCAATAACAGGCATGCAGGATATGTCATGTGATGGCATCATCAACATATCTTTGATCGCCACTCTCTACTTGCGCGGATGTGAATGTTTGTTACTATTTACTATGTACGTGGAACAAAGGTGCGTTTGGCACCATGAATCGATTCGAATTCTTGGAGAATCACTAGAATCTGAGGGGCTGTTTGGAGTTGATTCTTAGAGAGAATTACTCTCTGACTGTCAAACGTATTTTTCTAATAATAATTGATTCTCTATTGATTCTATGAAGTGTTTGTCTGAAATGAACTAAGAGGAGCTGAAAAAAGTAGTTTCATCTCATTCTGTGGTGATTCTTCGTACTGATTTTAAGAGTTTAGGCTAAACAATTTAAGAGAATCATTTTCAACAACAGAATCACTTCATCAGTGAATTAAGAAGCACAGCTGGAAAATCAGGAAGCACAACTCTACGAAACGAGCCCTGGAATATGTAGGTGTAGTGCTTCTGATTCATCATCTCAAATCTTGAAATGTTTCATGAGAGACCAGACCACTTATGTGCTAATAATAGCTTTCGTGATTCGTGAATGTGTGATTCGTGAGGTGGTTGATGGACCGAGCTCTGCTGGCGATCAGACCGTTGGGAATGCAGAACACTGTTTGTGCTGTACGTTGCAGGCTTGCAGCCAAAACAAAGAAAGAAACGCTAATACTCCGTGCCCTTATTTAGTTCCCTTTAAAATTCTAAAACTTTATAAAATTCTCTGACGCGTCGAATGTTTGGATTCGTATGGATAGAGTATTAAATATAGATAAAAAAAATAATTAATTGTACAGTTTATTTATAATTTGTGAAACGAATCTTTTGAGTCTAGTTACTTCATAATTGGATAACAATTACTAGTAAATACAAATAAAATGCTACATTTCAAAATTTTGTAAAATTTTTGGAAGGTAATTACTAATACCTGAGTTGCAGCCATGAAGTGACAGTAAAAATCTACCTACCACTTAAGAGAAACGCGCTGTTCATGACTACAACTAGTATGATTATTAGTTGTTTTGTAATATTAAATAAAGACAAATTTTACATCAAGACTATATCGAAAACTTTATTTTTTTTGGTAACTTTTTAATTTGAGATGGTTTATATCTGTCCAAACATTCAATATAAATTCTTTAATTAAATTTCAGGTACTCGCAAAAAAAAAATAGGTGTTGACAAATGTTGAATGGACACAGTTAACATCAAAGTTATAGTACTATTGATGACACTTACAACTTTACAGTTAACAAAAGATCGTTTATAGTGTCAAATATATAATATAAGATTTGTAAATGTGTAGTTAAAGGATAGCATCATTTATATAGTCACAAGTATTGCGTAGCTTAGATGGTATGGACACTTAAGAGAACGTTGAGGTCCTAAGTTTGAATCATTGAAAGACATCTTTTCCTTTTTTTTTTACTGTCTACTCTGGAACCTGACAGTGGTAGCAAAAGCTACAATGTCTTTTGTCCTCTATCGAATTCAATTTTGTGGTGATGTAAAGAATCTATACCAGTGTTCGAACTACTAGAGCACCACTCAAAAGTGAAGTGGTGTGGCATGGTCTCCATGCAAATGTACACCTATAGTCCCAACGTGGATTTTGGTGGACTAATGAAACACAATCGAAGAACTGATATGTTCACAAATTGGTTGAGTAGATTTTAAATGTATGTAATAAGGGACCGTATGTTATGAAAACCAACTAACTATGCAAACTATGTAAACTCTAATCAAACACGATTCTAATCTGATGGTCTTAGATGGAGGTGAGACAATTAAGCACATAAACCCTTCCACCCGTCCAATCTTATTTATTTTTTTTCAACTTAACCCCAGCATCTGCCGCCGTTTCTTCGACTCCCGCCGTCGCCCCTGTCCGGAACCTCTCGTCGCCGCCGCCACCGGCCGGATCAGCTGCTGCTGCTCTCCGACCACGCGTCACCACCCCACTGCCACTGGCCGGGAGGAGCCATGGCCGCCGGCCCTTTCATGTTGAGGCTGAGCGCCGCCTGCTGTTGCGCCTGCTGGCTGCTGCAGAGGGTGCAACGGCTGGTGCTTCAGCCTTCACAACAGTAAAGGACGGCCGCACTGACCTGCTCAGCATTCTATTTTTACCTCCTGCTCCCTCCAGGTCTCAGGTCTGTTTGGTTTTTACTGCATCTGCTACATGCAGTTTTACAATTCAGAGGGCGGGGGGAGGAAATTAAAGGGACTTTTTTTTAACAGAGCAGGAACTCAATTTTGCTGCATGCAGTGACTAAAAATCAGGCTTGGGAGAGGAGGACAAGAGCACAGCTGATGGCTTCTGATGGGGTTTCGTTCCATCGTCTGCAACTGCAAGAACAAGGGCAAGGAGGCTGGCATGTACAGTGCATACTTGCTTGTCGCCTTGATACGGAAATGGACGAGCTAACCATGCTCCGCATGGATTATATTGCATTGCCCGCGTCGTCAGCGTCAGCGTCGATCCATCGAGCCTGAAACTGATCAGTTGCTTTTACGATCATTGGCACTTGCCCGTTGCCACGGCGGCAGTGCGCATGATTACGCGCATTATATACTGCCGAATCTGAACCAGATGATGATGATGAACTTGGCCGGACCGCCGCCGCTGCACCCGTTCGGCGGTGGGAATCAGTAGGTGTTCCACCACCACAGCCAAGCAATGCCGCCGTCGTTCCTGGGAATGCAGCAGCAGCAGCACCCGAACAGGGACGAAGCCAGAAAAAAATTTAGGACGGGCTGAACAAAAATCTACAGTAACTTAACTATACCATGATCCGTCACAATAGACAAATATATAATAGATGGAAAACATTATAATATTGAAAACGTTGATTAATAATAAAATTCACAAAATACATGAAAAAGAAGGTAGTTCAGTCATACATACTGAACTACTTCAGGGGTTTAGCTCTCTATTGTTGTTGGCTCAGAGCTTGCGGCTCCATGGTTCGGCCAGCGGCAGTCCGCAGATCATCCCGTTCCACCATGTATGAAACGACAACGGTGAAATGTCGCTTCTTGAACGATGGAGTGACCAAAAGTATTAGTTATAAAAATAAAAAGTCATCGGTGTTAGAATTAAAAATAGTTTAAAAAAGTGTTAAAATTAAAAAAAATCTCTAGTGTTGCCTACCAGAAGTAGCCCAAGCTGGTTTTCCAGTGAGCTACCCTTTGGTTGAAGTCCATTGAGCCACATAGAAAATGTTATTTGGGAGCAGTTTTGTACTTTTGTGCCATGGTCTCGTTTCGATCGTGACCAACATGAGCTTCTAGCTCGTCAGCTTTTGTACATTCGCCAGACCTCATCTGTCTGATTATGCGGCTAGTTTCACTTCACTTACCGATCAACTCATAGCATATAACTCTCTTGTTGATCCTGTCTATTTTGTTACACATTTCATTGATGGCTTGAAACCTGAATTGTGTTCCATTCTGCTTGTTCAATGCCCCAAAAGTTTGGATGCTACTTGTACACTGGCATTGTTGTAGGAGGAGGCTGGCGGGTCGAAGGAGTTGACCAAGAGTGGTTATTCTTCTCCGTTCAAGTCCCATTGTAAGCCGGTATTTCCTAGTCCTCCACCGCCTATGACTAAGTTTGCTTCTCCAGCAAGTGTCTGAATCTGATTCCAAGATGGTGGCCCTTAAAACATATCGCTGAGCTTTGGGTTTGCGTTTTAAATGCGCTGCCAAGTGGACCAAGGATCACAAGTGTGCCCCTGAGATTTTGCATGTTGTCCAAGACCTCTGCGAGTCTGTGTCTTTTGCTAAGGATATGAACTCTGGTGAGAACATTGCTCCTCAAACTGAAACTCTGCTTATGGCAGCATCCAACTCAGCACTATCTGGTGATCCTGCTGCTCGTACCATTCAGTTTATTGGATCATTAGTTGGGCTACCTGAGTACCCGTCACTATTTTGGTTGATTCTGTTAGTACATCTTCATTTGTTTGTGACTCATTGGTTCAGCAGTTGAGTTCTCAGACTGGCTTGCCTGTTGCCTCATCAGTCATCTGTCAGTGTTGTTCGTGGTGGCATTCTTTTCAGCAAGGGAATTTTGCATAAATGTGACTTGGCATACTGACAATCATGCATTTACTTCAATTTTCAAGATTTACTTAAGCGTATGCGTATCTCAGTGCATATCTAGCACCTGTGGTTTTACTATCTACAACTGGAGTCAATTCAAATGAATCCGCACAATGGAAGGCGAGTGTTATGCAAAGCAAAAATGATTCAGGAACTCTTGTCAATTAGGAAAACGGGTTGTGTGATGGGATAGTGTCACCGACGAGATCTAGCAAGAGGAAAACGGCTACTTCAGATCAGGATTCGCTAGAGAAAGCAAACGCAATAAAAGCGAGGAAGAAGCTGGACAATTCTTCGTTAAAAGGTTCAATTCAAGGGAACTTACTGGCTACGGTAAGATGCAGCGGCATGAGGAGCTATGTGATCAGCTTCTTCTTGCGGGGCAACATTTAGAGACGTCCACTTTACAGTTTTTTAGTTCTGGTGGATGACTTACAAATAGATTTATTGGTTAACATTTGACTGGACCTTGCGTCCGTTGTGTTTTCTTTATGGCTGGATTGTGGCTGTTGAATCTTTTTGGAGTTTTGGTGTGGGTCTTGCTGGTGTCTGTAATTTTTGGCCTGATTCTACCCTCGGGTAGATGAAGTGGCCAGATAGTTGCTATCCATTATCTAAGAAAACGTATTTCAATTCATATCCGGGGATAATGTGCTCTGGCAATTTTACTTCCTCGTTGTGGCAGTGGACGCCCATGTATAGTATAATATTTTTCTCTTTTAACAAAATAATCAAAAACAACATCATCTACAAGCTTATAAGTCATAGAAAGGATTAGTGGAACATTGTGTACTACTCCCTCCGTCCCAAATTATAAGACGTTTCAAGAATCTTGAAGAGTCAAAGCATCTCAAGTTTGACCAATAATTATAGAGAAAACTATAAAGATTTATGATATTAAATAAACATGTTATGAAAATATAATTGATAACGAATCTAATAATACTTAGTTGACATCATTAATGTTATTATATTGACATATAATTTTGGTCAAAGTTGAAATATTTTGACTCTCCAAGATTTTTGGAACGAATTTGAGTCGGAGGGAGTAGATCGCTAGCACAGAAGCACCCGGCCTATGGTTGCGCAAGGCGGTAGTGCACATGTAGGAGTACGTGTAAGGTACATCTTACAAGATAGCAACACATCACATGACGAGCGAGCGAGTCAGCCTGGGCATTCGGTTCTCGGTTCGGTTTCGGTTCGGTTCTTGAAGAATTTCGGTTCGCAGAAAATAGGAACCGATCGGTTCCCAAATTTTTTTGGAACCGACTAATTCGGTTTCTCGGTTATTTCGGTTCGGTTCCGGTTCTAACCGAACTAACCAAAATTTCCAGAAAAAAATCAAATCAACAATAAATATATACGTCCAGATTCATAGCTAGAATTGTAATTTTTTTGGGACGAAGGGTGTATGTTTTAAAGCAAATTTATGCAACATTATATCTATTTTTAATATTGATAATTCATTAAGGGACATTAGCAATATATTAACACAAATAAGTAGCAGTTCAAATATGAAAATCACACATAAAACAAACATAATTATTACAAAATACAAATAAATAAAGTATAATTCATGCAATTCGGTTAATTCGGTTAACTGAGAGTAGGAACCGAATTTTCTTCGGTTATTTCAGTTCCCCAAAATCAGAAACCCGAATTTTTCGGTTTCGGTTTCGATTATTTCGGTTATTTTTGGCCAGGCTTACGAGCGAGAACGAGGAGCCCGCGCCCTGCACTGCACGGCCGGCCCATGAGCCGCTCGCTGTACAGGAGAGTGGCACGCTGGCTGCAGCACCCAACCAACCACTTCCGGCCCCCCGCATTCATGGCGCCATTAACACATCTTCCGAGATCCATTTCTTTCTTCCCAGCTCGAGTCTCCTCTTCCTCTCTAATCTCTCCCTCGCATCGCAGGCCGCCGCGCCTCACCCTCCTCCCCGTCGTCCAGCTCAAGAGGACAGCAATGCCTATGGACAGTCACTTGCGTTGTTGCAGCTGGCCGCCCAGTTCGTCAGCGACAGTACGCTGTCATGGACCGATGGATGGACGAGCAATGCGCCAAAGTGTCGATTAAACAACATACAAAATGGAGCACAGTAGTAGGAGTATTAACCAGCCAAGAAATCAAGAACCAACTAATATTCACCCATTAACCAGCCAAAAGGAATGAACAAGAGAAACAAAAAGAAAGGCGCCGCAAGGTTCCCCGGCAGATCACGGCGGCACGGAGACGGTGACCACGCCTCCGCCAGCGGCGCCAGGCAGGCCGAACGGCAGGCCCCCAACGCCAACGCCAACGCCAACGCCAACGCCGACGCCGACACCGACGCCAACAGACACGCCGGCCGCGTCGGCGCCGCACCCAGCTGGGCGGGCCCCAGGAATGCGGAGGCAGCTGAGTTCGCCTTCCCCGGGGAACCCATCGCACTCGGGCTGCGGCCGCTGCATGTCCCTTCCCGGCACACAGTTACCAACGAAGTCGAACACGCCGCCGCCGCTCCCGAGCTGCCGGTCGCAGCGCTGGCTAATCCCGGAGAAGAAGTTGAAGGACACGGAGAGGTTGGTGATCCGGCGTAGGTCGCACAGCAGGTCCGCCGGGAGCTCGCCCGTGAGCTGGTTGTGCGCCAGGTTGAGCACCTCGATCCCGGACAGGCACGAGAGCGTCCCCGGGAGCTGTCCCGACAGCGCGTTGTAGCTCAGGTCCAGCACCTGGATGCTCGGGAGGAACCCTAGCGCCTCGGGCACGCAGCCAGTCAGGTTGTTGTTCAGGAACAGCACCTCGCGGACCCCCTGACCGCCGCCGGCAGCGAAGTCGTAGGCCGCTGGGACGGCGCCGGTGAAGCGGTTGTTGGCGAGCGTGATGACGGTGGCAGGCGACGCCCAGAGCGTGTCGGGGATCTGGCCGTCGAACTGGTTGTTGTTGAGGAACACGGCGTCGAGGTCCTTGACGAACACCTCGGGTGGGAGCTCTCCGGAGAAGGAGTTGAAGCGGAGGTCGAGGTAGACCAGCGACGGGATGAGAAGCGTGGACGCCGGGAACGGGCCGGAGAAGAGGTTGTTGCTGAGGTCGAGCTCCGTGAGGTACTGCAGGTCTTTGAGCGCGTCGGGTACGGCGCCACCGAGGCGGTTGCTGTTGAGGTGCAGGAAGGTGAGGTGTGCCAGGAGAGACACCGCGCCGGGGAGCGTGCCTCGAAGGTTGGCGCGGTTGAGGTCGATGCCCGCGACTACCACCGTCGACGCCGCGGTGCTGTCGGGCGGCGCGGAGCAGTACACGCCTTTGTAGGCGCACACATTGGTGCCTTGCCATGACACCAGCATGCCCTTGGGGTCGTCGGTGATGGCCGCCTTCAGCGCCTGTAGCGCCGTGTACTCCTGGCTCCGCGGGCTCGATGTGGTGGCGGCGCCGGCGTCAGGGCTAGGAGGAGGAGGGGGCGTGCCGTGGATCCAGGCGGCAATGGCGGGGCCCAGGCCGAACTGGGAGGTCGGGGCCGGGGTCAGTAGTAGTAGGAACACGGCGGCGGCGGCGACACGGGCGGGGAATGGTGGTGGCCACCGCCTGCTCATGGCTGCCTGCTCTCTTTTTGGCTGTGGGATCTGCGGAGAGTGCACTGCTGCCCTGCCGCAGAGTGATTCTTGTGACAGAGAACGGGACGGTGGGTGGGGGAGTGGGCGCCTGGGCGGAGCCGGAGGAGGCTCAGAGGTGATCAGCTCAGCTCAGCTCGGCTGGTAATACTACATTGATTGATCTCCTCTGTCTCGCCGTGTTTGCTGATACATGCTCTCTCTCTCTCTCTCTTGCCCCTGATGGATGAAACACAAACCACAGCTGGAACTGGGATGTGATGGGTGTAGGACTGCCTGACTCATGGCGCTCGACAGCATTGCTGTGTGTGTCCTGTTACTCATGTGCGGATAGCATCATATATACTGTAATAGTAACTCATAAAACCGAACATACGGTAGTTTCAAAAAAAAAAAAAAAAACCGAACATACGGTGAAGGTGCGACAGCAATAGTTTACCGTAGCAAGCTTGAATTTTTCTGTTAACCGGCAGTTTTCGAGGATGCGAAGGTGCCAATTAATTCCGCTAACATACTCCCCTATCCAAAAATAGCTGTCATTTTTTGTGTTATTTTTTGTTTTCTTACGATAAATTTAATTAAAATTATAAAAAAAATACATATAACATTTATATTTTCAAATAAATTTATTATATAATAGATTAAACGATCTATCTAATAATAATATTAATTATGTATCATAAATATTAATATTTGTATAAAATTAGTTAAAACTTTTTCTCGGATAGCAGTGAAAACCACAATTATTTTGTGATGGAGGAAGGCTTGGTCGCAACAAACAAGGTCTTGGATTCTGAATGTCATTCCGGCGTGACCATTTTGGACCTAAAGTGATGTTACAAGTATTTTGATCTTTCGCCATTATCAGAAAGACGGGAACACATCTAAGCTATGGATGCATGCTATTGTTGGAAAAGGCGCACCAAAGTTTCCATGGGTTGCATGGATAGCTTTTTCTTTTCTCTTTTGATGATGCGATTGGATTGCATGGAGAAGTTGGCTGACCGTTCTATGTCTCAACATCCAAAGCTAGTACTTGCATGACCACAAGGGGAGGTCCTCCAAGAATCACGTGATATCTTATTTCCTGTAAAGAGAACCAACTGATTGTTGTTGCAGTACACCTGAAACCTGATACATCATACTCCGTAGACTATACGATTACGACCTGACAAAAAACAATATCCTGATCAGGGCGACACTGGTGCATCGTATAGACTGGGTGTTTGTTATTTACGACCTGCAGCAACAATCATCAAGTCGGGCACTAGCCAAAACACAACCCGGACACTTGAATAGTTGAATCATCCTAAAAACATAATCAAATTTGATCGGGTGTGCGGTAAAAAAAAAATACTATCTTACATCAAGCTTGGATTAAGTTAAGATCGGGTAAAAGAAGTGACAAGTTTTTTTTTTGCACGTCCTATTCACTTGGATTATCAGTCTGCCTTATTAGTCATGGACATTATTTTTATCTCACAATAAAACAGCTAAAACAGCATTTACCTACTTATTGACCACAAAAACGATCAGTTGAACATGCAACATGCTAACGTTACTCCAAAAATGATCAGATGAACACGCAGAAACTAATATTACCCCAATTGAGCAATTAATATTACCCCAATTGAGCAGTTAAAGCTCTATCTTTACATGCGACCTAATGTTACCCCAATTTCTACTTCTGTTCTTATATTTTTTGACCGAACGGGACCGGAATCGGGGAAAAAACGAAATTAAAAATGGATAGAGATATGCGGAAATACGGAAATAAACAAATACGAACAAAGATCGAATGAAGAATCGGAAAATTAAATTAGAATAACATGACCAAATTTTCTTAAGTATACATGAACAAGAGCACAAAATAGTATACACGTATGAAGTTATCGGTCAAATATTCACTAACATGCCATGTGTTAACATGTTAACATATATAATTTGTGATTTGTAGATTTATAAACATAGAAATTTCTAAACATATCTCATTTGAGATTAAAAACGAGATAAAAGCGGAATAAATACGGATTAATTCCATATAAAAACGGAATTTTACGGAAATGTACGGAAAAACCATTTTCATAAATACAGAAATGGGATAAAAAAATACATAAACGAACTGAACAAAGTATAAAACAGAACGAGTCGGGAACGAGATTTTTTCTATCCGTTTTCAACACTACTAACGGACGATAAGTGGGCAAAGATTGGGAAACATACAGAGAGAGAGGAGTGGGGTTCACAAGCAATGAAGGCAACTATACATGCACGTGACTTCCTCCATACTAAAAAAGGTTGTCATTTAGGATAGATTTTAGTCAAACATTGGGAATATAAATCATGAATAACTTTTAAGTTGTTTAGATTAAAAATGTAAAAATCATATTAATAGATTTATCTTGAAAAATACTTTCATAAAAGTATATATATATATATTATATTTCAATAAATGTTTTTAAAAAAATAAGTGGTCAAAGTTATTGTGTTGTTATGTTTGATTGGGCCACTTTGGGACCTGATGCCTACACCCTCTGAGTTTTTATCTCTCGGTTCATTAGGCTCGTTACTACAAGCTAAAATATTAGCTTGGCTTGTTTAAAAAGTATAAATGGGTCTAATCAAGCCAAGCCACTGACTAGTTGAGTGGAACGAGTTATCGAGCTTAATAGGTTTTTGTTTAACTCTATCAGTGTGGCTTCCTTCTCCCTATGCAGATCTCCACCACAGCCGTAATAAAAGGTGATAAAGATAGGAGAATTTTTTTTTAAAAAAAAGGAGTTATATGATTGGTATGTGGTTCTAGAAAAAATAGACCTTATGGCTATTGCAGAATTACATCTAGAAAAACATAATCCTCGAAAATTGAAAAGGCCTATAGAATAGAAATCTTAAGTAGGAACCTATTTTAAGAGCCATTTGTTGGAGATGCTCAGCATACCTATAGCATCAGGAGTCTTTAAACCGTCCCATTTAACTTTCCCATCCTCATCCTTCCATTCATTGATTACTAATCTGACCCGGGACCGTAAAACGGATAGCTTTTAGGCGTTCGATCAACTCCGAATTCGTGCTAGCACTTTATGATCAGTCCTAAGAAATTTACTTATTTGCGATAGTGCAAGCACACACGGTTCGCAGGTGTGAGAAGGGGGCACCCACGGGACAGTACAAAAATGAATTAACCGTCCCCTGTAACACATGAATGCACCCCATCTTTCTCTCACACACAGCGCGATAATTGAATTTTCCTGAAGTGCTAAATGTCAACCCTTTGCCGCTGTGCGTGTGGAGGCCCGCTGACAATTTCTTTTGCCTTTTCAAATCATATTAAAGACACGCACACATCACCCTATGGACCATCACAAGTTTCAGACATGCTTTCCTGGGATCTGTTAGTTGTGTGATCCGTGAACAAACACGGGTCAAACTAATGTATAGATTCTGATCCATCGTTGTCCCAAAAAAATAGTAATTTTGTGTTACCCAAATTTTGTAATCTATAAATTGCAACAGCAGTGATATGTGTGGAGATTTTATATGTTTCAAAAATAAGTTGTTTAAATCTTGTTGATAAATGAAATTTAAAAGGTCGACTTTAACTTTATCCAAAGAGTGCATCAGGTGTAATTAACTAATCTGGTTCTGATTGAAATAAGCTGCATAGGATATAACAGTTTACAAATGCTGTCGATGGAGAATTGAATACTAATACGTAGAAATATAATCATATTGATTGATTTTACTATGTTCACCCTTTCATGACTACATTTTCATATTTTTCTTTGGTACAAGTAAATTTCATAACATATAGCTATTCTTATTGAAATAACAACATATTTTTTGCAGATATTACTAGCCAAACTATCATATTATAGACCACTAGACCACGGCCTTGGATGTTATATCACACAAAGAGTAAATGTTTTATGTATGAATTTAGTGACTATAATTAATCAAAAAAATTATTATATTTAATGTCTCGCTCTTCGTTTCCTCGCCCTACCTATTTGAATACTCTATAATCCATATTTGGTTAATATATTTTACAATTACTAATAACATACAAACTCTATCCATTTCTAGCGACTTTTCCAATTAGTCACATATGTAATGTAACGCGTTTTTATCCTTTGAATAGCATCTTTAGAGATTTTAAGATGTTATTAGTTAAAAACTTAGTTTAACTTATATCAGCTCTTGTTACACTTTTTTTACACCATAAATCTGTATTTTGGCTTTCAACTTTTTATGTTTTTAGTTCAATGTTTACTCCAAGAGTTTCTAGTGCGTCTTGATTTTTTTTATTTGGTTGTCTATTATTTTATTAAAAAGGGATTATAGATCGTAAATAGACTCAATTATTAGCTACTACAATCACATAAACAGTCATTTCAACCTGCATCATGGCACTTACTTAAGATGATGAATTTCATCGATGAAAGAACACTATATGTGTATAATATTGTTTTATAAAAAACTAGAGTGCTTGAAAATACACTACCAGTATTAAGTAGTCAAAATGCATAAACTGAACCAAAGTAACATATTTTAAACAATTATAATTTAAATATAATTATTAGTGTCATTGGTATGAGATCCCCAAAGAAGTTTTTTTTACAAGGATCCCCAAAGAAGTTGACATCGGACTGTCGCATTAGTGCTTGTCTGTTGCATGTTCCATGCCAAAATGGAGGCTGTGTCTTGAAGTAAATTGTTTTTTAGAGGTTTGATTTAAAATATATTTTTATATTTAACTGAAATTATATATAGAAAATTGTATAAATATTCATAAGACCAAATGAGCATATTATGAACAAAATATTTTATGGCCTATGATACTAAAGTAGTGTTATAATTTTGTTTCTGCATATTATCTGAAACATAAAAAAAAGTTAACTTAAGACAACTATAGAAAATTTGATTTATCTAGGGACGGTGGGATAGTTATCTTCATGACAAAGCCATCATCACAGTGTTGGCATGAGATCAGATCCAAATTGGAGGCGTTCATCCGCTCGATAATACAAATACAGATATGAGAATTCTAAAAACATAAACAAATGTCAGAAACCGGTGTTTTTACGAAGCTACTAGCTCCATGCATGGATTATGAATGTTTCTTCGAGTCTTTTGACTTCCACAGATCCACTGCGTGCAGATACAACATTTTACGCCAAAGCACGACCTGATCAAAGCAAACTTGTTGACCAACGGTGAATGGCCATTGAACACCTCTCTGTGACTGTGAGCCTGCCTCCTGCGAGACCAAGACATCCATTTCTTATTTGCCGGTCGCCCGGCCGTCATTTTTCGCGAACGATTTCTCGGCCGTCTTCACGATCGAGCTGCAGTTGACCTGTGGCCAGCCTGTGGGGAGAAGAGGAGCTGCGCCTGCACGCAGCAGCAGAGCCTGCGTCGCCTTGCCATGCGCTGTCGTAGCGCTGAAGGAGGGAGTGAAGGTGTCATGGCATGGATGCCTACTGGTTCCTGCGTCTGCACGTGGCTGCAACCTGGACACTGATTGAGTGATCGGAGACGGAAAGAGGCCTCTGTGAGTGTCTATTCTCGCCCTCCAATAATGGGCGTGCCAGATGGAGCAGAGCCCGGGACCTCCATGGCCGGCCTGCTGCCTGCTAGCCAAGCTGGAGTGGAGCATGGCATGGTACAGTGTCTCCTCAATTCTTGCGAGCCTTTTGGAAGGTAGCGAAAAGCCAAAGACTGATTGATTGTAGTCCCAATCATGGCATCATCAGCTGTTCTTTTGGAAGGTAGAGAAACGGAACGCTCCAAGGTGGGCAGAAAACCCTAGTAATCCATGTCTGAGCAAGCGTGAGATCCTGGTGTATCTTTGACCACTATCTTTTCTTCTGCTCAAAAAAATATTTTTTCTTAGAACTTTGTATATCTGAGCAAGCGTGAAATCCTGGTGTATCTTTGACTGAATAACGGGCCATGTCAGGCCTGGTGTATTTTAGTGGACTGTGCCATGTTGTCCGGCGTGTCTGAGCAGCCAAAAATCTATATGTGCAGGTCAAGAAATATGGCAACAAAAAAAAGATTGTTGGGTAGGAGGTGTGTTTGTTTTGTTCGGGTAAGAAACACTGGAAAAAATTGGTCAGAGGCATATGGTTTTTTGCAAACATCAATGTTTATGGATTTCTAGTTTCTGTGGGTGATAATAAACCGATTGATTCTGTTTTGTTATGAGAAAAAAATATTATACCAAGGCAGATAAATTAGGTAGATAAGTTCAAACAAACAAGACCATAGATCCACAGGAAAGATGAATCAATTGTTACCAACTGAATTTGTTGGATGTAAAGTTTAAAGATTAATAACTTAGGCAGATAGAATGATTTAAAGTAAGAAGTATTTTTAAATTTCTTCACGTTTCTATAAGTGTAGATTTGTGTGTAATAATGGTTGATGGTGGCAATCTAATAGTTGTTGCCCGCGCCACATAGCCACATAGGACTAGGGATGACAACGGTCGGAAAACCCCTCAGCCGTTTTCTACTTCTACATTTAAATACGAAAATAAAAACGAAAGCGATAAATCCAGACACAAAAACGAACATGAACTAAAGAAATATCAAGAATTTTGAAAATAAACTAATTCGAGCATAATTATGTCGAGCACGGTCGATATACGAAAAATCAACACAGAATACTAACCCATAGACCATGTGCATAATAATTAACAAGTGCACGGCCAAGTGCATAACGATTAATAAGTGCTACAACTTTTATTTAAAAACTATCTCCATTTAACAATTTTTTTCTAAGACGAGAAACACTTGTACGCGATGATTAATATACTGGTGAAACTTTGTTTAATTTTTTGAGCATCCTAACAATCTCAAATGAACAAAACTTCAAACTAGAAATTTGTAAATCTCGCTGAGAGCTATAAATTTTATAGAAAAAATTATCTTTAACCAAGATCATTAGAAAAAGGATATTTTTTTCTAAGGTTGAACTTCTAATGGACCAAAAATGATATAAACCGTATTTCAAAAACAGGATATTTCGAATAAAATGCGAAAAAGTAAATAATGGTTGAAAAACACATGAATCATTGTTGTTTCATTTTCAAATTTGATATTTCATAATTCTATAAATTTGATTTTTTTTTCGAAAGTATGATTTCATGTGAATCAAATATAGAAAACGGTGTGGTACAGTACAAGATTTATTCCGACCATTTTTATCACTGATCAGGACGTAGCACGAGTCCAAACTCCAAAGTACTAGCTGCGCTCAGTGGGCCGTTTATATATTTTTCTTTATGAATTCCGACCAGTCCAACGGCCATGCACACACTGGGCTTGGATGCCAGGCCTGGCCAGCTCCGCCTCACCTCAGTATTGTAAAAGTCTGGCCTAATTTCACTCGCTTCAACTAGTAGCAGAGTATTCGTGAACTGTGAGCATTTGACTTGGTATCCGTTTAGCTGGCTGATAAGCCAGATGATATTGTTTTAACTGTATTATTATGAGAAAAAACACTATTTTAATGATTGATAAGTCAAAATGGAGCATTCGTTCCTATGAAAGTAGAGTATTTCACTATTAATTGATTGACACAGTCATAGTCTGCTAAACTCATGAATCCAGACACATATTTGCCAAAACACGAAGTACATATACATTCGAATAAGACACATTAATATCTTGCTAAACAAAAAAAATTTGGCGCTAGTAAAGACATGTATTTCATTAAGTAGAAATAGAACGATAAAGTTAAGCAATACAAGGATTACCTATGAAAATCCATAGGCACAAACGAACAACAAGAAAATACGAGGGGAAGTCCCTCCATCACAAAACACAAACTGACTGAGCCTACAACACATTGGTAGTGTATAGTAACGAAGCATGCTTTCAACGGTAACGGCTTCAAAAGCAATCGTCCGGGGAAGAACAAGCATCCTTGGCAGCAAATCATCCACCAAGGTAGCCCATACGACAACAACGGTAAAGTATCCGTTAGAGAAGAAACCACGACGGCCTAGTATTTTCCTAAACTGCACTACAACAGCAAAGCATGCACCAAAGACGACAACCTAGTAACGTGGCAGTAAAGCATCCGTCATAGACGACGACCATCGAAGCTAGGCTATCATCACACCCTTAGCAACAAAGCATCTTCCTAAG
Source organism: Microstegium vimineum (assembly GCA_022036555.1). Classification (NCBI taxonomy): domain Eukaryota; kingdom Viridiplantae; phylum Streptophyta; class Magnoliopsida; order Poales; family Poaceae; genus Microstegium; species Microstegium vimineum. Next base: position 11,351,698 of record CM039128.1, on the reverse strand, counting down.
GGGGGATCAACGAAGCACCGACGACAAAGCATTGCCAAGCAACAACGACGTCAAGGTATCCATCCAAGTAGAGTGATAGCGGCAAAGCATCTGCTATGGAGCAGCAAATGACTACAATAATATTAGCCAAAAGTTGGACAAACCAAAGCGAAGAATAGTATGAAGCACAATCAGGCACATTAGAGCAAGGAGCAACTCTAGGCAGAGAAGCGAAAGGGGTAGAGGCACGACCACAACAGTGCTCCAACGATGACTTCATGAAAGGGACCGACATCCACAGACACCATCGTCGTTGATAGAAGCACATAGGGTTTTCATCCTAGAACCCGCATTGGTGACACACAGAGAGGACAAGCTTCAATGATGCCTCCAAGAAGGAATGGCGCAGACTACGCCATAACCGCGGGTTGGCCCAGAGCAAGAAGCTAGGCAGGGTAGACACCCATGCCCAATACTCTACACTGTGGGTTGGGAGGGAGAGCACTGCCATGCCAATGGGTGCTCAGTTAGCGGAGTCGAAGTGGGCCATCTCAAAGCCCACTGGAGGCCAACCGCTTGGAGACCGTTGCCCAATCCATGCATGCTGTGGAGATGGCCACGACTGTCGCAGGTCAGCCCTAGCCAGTGATTTGTTGAGGAGGATGTCGCCAACGAGACGACGCGGGCCTCCGCAGGTCACTACTCGGCGGGCGCTGGCCGGCCTCGGCCCGCCGAAGCCGCCAAGCCATAGCCACAACATAGAGGCAAGCAGTTGAAGCACCAGTGACCACAAAGCACAAAACCATGCGAGAGGGTGGCCGGATCCGACCCCAAGCTGCTCGGATCTGGCCCACCAGCTGGCTAACCTGCCGAAGATGCTCGGGGGAAGAGGCAGGTGATGCAGGAGTGGGAACGTGGCAGATGGGAGGAAGCATAGTGTAACAATGACCTTTTTGAACTGTCGTATGCCTGTGGGCGGCGGCGGCTAGGAGAAGATAGGTGAAGAATCATGACCCTAGTTGGTTTCGGTGATTAACGACAATTAGCGATTATTATGGCTAACGTGTGTTTTGCAGAGGCTATGCGTAGCTTAGCCATGGTGATCAAAACGAATGGGCATTAATGGTCATCACCTAGCCCCCAAGATGGATATCGTTTCGAATTTCAAAGAGACATGATGAAGACCCTAGAATGATAGGCTAAGTGTCATAAGGTGATGAAGGGCACTTAGAAATAGATAGGGCTTCTATTTGATCTTTGACCGTACTATTAAGAGGGGTTAAGACTAGTAGCTTGACTTAGGAAAGCTTCATGACTTAGGTGTGGTGCACACTTGACTTCCTTAGCTCTAAGCAAGCCTATGGTGACCGTAAGATAGCCTAGAACAACTTCCATTTTCATCGCAACGAAAAACGAAGTTGAGAGGCCTGTTTTCTGGGCGACGGACGCTCCTGACGGAGGCGTCGGACGCTGGGTGGTTGAGTCCACAGCGTCCGTCGGCCTTCCAGTGGCCGTGTTTTCTGGCTAAGTTCTTCAGGGTCCGACGGATGTTGTCCGTCGGTCAGGCGTCGGACGCTTGGAGAGCGTCCGTCGGCCTTCCAGTGAGGGTGTTTTTCAGCCCGAACCAGAGTGCAGCGTCGGACGCTGGGATGAACGTCCATCATCCCTATGACGGAGCGTCCGTCGCTGGGAAATCGTGTCAGAGATAGCCGTTGGGCAGGGCGTCGGAGCATCCGTCGCCTAGGCGTCGGAGCGTCCGTCGCCCAAACTTTGTGCAGAACTAGCCGTTGGGGCATGCGACGGAGCGTCCGTCGCCTAGTCGACGGAGCGTCCGTCGCCAACTTAAGTTGCCAGCCCGAGCTAGTTTTCTAAGGGGCTATTTATAGCTCCTCACACTTCTCTCCCACCTGGCCTTTGCTCATTTGAGTTGCTGAGTTTGTTGAGAAGGTTGGGAAGAGAGCAAGAACCTTAGAGTGAGAGAGTGATTCGCGATTTCATCCATCCTCTCCTCTAGTTCATCCAAGAGTTCAAGTGTGCATCCTCTAGTTGTGAAGCTTGAGTGAGTCAAGCGAAGATCAAAGCTTGTTACTCTTGGTGATCGACATCACCTAGACGGTCCGGTGGTGCTTGGAGGAAGGTGATCGCTGGAGGATTGTCGGCGGCCCTTCTCCATCGACGTTGTGATCGGTTGTGGGCGATTCACCGAGCCGGAGTGGCGAAGAATCAGCCCGTAGAGAGCACTCATCCCTTGCGCGGGATTGAGGGGGAGCTATACCTTGCGAGGTGCTCCAACGAGAACTAGGGGGGAGTGTTGACTCCTCGATACCTCGACAAAACATCGTCGTGTCAAGCATCTCTTTCCTTAGCTCTTTCTTACCGCATTACTTTCCGCATTTGTCTTTCAATTCATACTAGAATTGTGTAGGAAGTTTTCGCTTTCTATTAGGCACTAGGGGGTTAATTGGCTCTTTATAGGTTTAATTCTTGTTTAGAAATTAAAAAAAGTCCAATTCACCCCCCTCTTGAGTATCTTGATCCTTTCAATAGGAGCAGGGCACTTGGCGGCATAGGCTAGTGCCCCCCGGGTCGTCTGTTTGGGGACTTTGGGGGGATGAGATCATGTTGATGTCTTTTTCTTATCACCTCTGTCCCAAAAGAATGTAATTCTCGCTTTTCGAGAAGTCAATCAGTTTGAACTTTGACTAATTATATATAAAAAAAGTACTAACATCCGTGATATAAAATTAGTATCATTAGATTAGTTATAGAATATATTTACATAATAAAATTATTTAGAGACATAAATGCTAACACTATTTAAAATAAAGTTGGTCAAACATAAGATTGTTTGACCGACATTGTTCCCATAATTACGTTAATTTAGGGACGGAGGTAGTACTAAACAATTCAGAGGTACCTTGTTTACACATGCAAAGGAATATAATTCTTGAGGGTTCAAGGACGGAAAGGGGAAAACAGTAAAGAATCTAGTGATTTACAGAGTTTATAAAACACCTGACATAAATAAACAAAATCTCTTAAAGCCGTTCAGGCACATAATCCATTGGTGCGTCAAATAATAAAGAACCCTAGAATAGTACTAACTTTTTTCGCTTAGCAACATGAAGATAACAAGACAACACAGCTGGCATGTGATGCGACAGATATGCCTTTGTACATAATGGCGTTAGCACATTAGCTGCAGCAGCCAGCAGTCACCACCTTTAGAAGATGAACTACCAGCACCTCCAGATTAGCAAGCGACTGCATATCCAATTTTGATACCGTAAGACTACAAATTTGACAAAAGATGTAGCATAACCAGTTCTAACTTCTAAGTGTAGGAGCAGGGAATAAACATTTCAAACATTGATTTCAATGCAAGTGCTAACTTAGATCATTCTTCCATAATTGCTTTCACAAAGATAAAAAAAATCCTGGTTCTGGATGTACCTTATGTGCAGTGAGTTTCACTTATAATCCCTAAGTGTGTACCTACAGTAAGAAATAATTAAGGACATGTTTGGTATAGTTTATAATAGCTTCATTAGCTGTTGTCAGCTATTTTTTTTTGTCAAACATCTATTTTCAAAACAGCTATATTTTTCCACTCTCACAAAGACAATGCGATGAAGCTGAAAAAAGTAAGCTTATTTTAGCTCTATCTCCCCCATTCCTTTCTCATATACATGCATGAAGTTGTTGGTGAAGATGTTTTTGTCAAATATTTTTTTAAAAATAACTCAACTTTACCTAGAAAGTTGATCATGAAACTATTTTATAAAAAAACAGCTTCTAGTCAAGAAACAGGAAGAACAAGGTCCTGGTCACTAAAAAAATCATAGGCCACAAGAAACAATCAAGTATACTCAATTAGAAAGGATAGTGCTTTCTTTTGCATCACTGATTGAGCAGCTACATCAAACTGAAAAAATATCCTTCCAACTTAAACACAAACTGAGTTTGAAACTGGATGTATACTCAAAATCTTGAGCATTTTCTGAAAAAAATGATTATGCTGCCTGCAATACCGACAATTTTGATAGGTAAACCACCCAAGCTAAACTCTAGAAGAGATTTTCCCACCATAAGTAAATACTGTATTTTAGAATAACGTCATTAGACCCAGAGTAGTTGTTAGTACGCACCTTTGTTTCACTAGTCATTTGAGGTCATACTAACCAGGGCCTTAGGTAGACATCTTTTTTTTTCCTGTTTATCCAAGGACATGATTAGAATAACATTAGCTGCATTGTGGATACTGACTGAATTATGGCAAATCACCTTTAGATAGATTCATTTAATGGAGAGCCGTTTCCAATGTCAAAAAGAGAGAGAAAAAATAGTAGGATGAGGGACTTTCTTACCCTAGTGATGGACAACGATCGCGAGAGCGACTCTGCAACTGTGAATGACCAAATGCAGAGAACGGCATGGTCACTCAACTGCTGAGAGGATAATGGGATCAGGCAATCAGCCTTTTCGCTTTGAGAGTATAATGGGATCAGGCAATCAGCCCTTTCACTCTGTTGTGTTAGAATAATTCATTCAGTATATACGTCGTTTGCTCCATGATTCAGTACTGCTACAGCGAAATGCCTGCATACTGGGAACGAACGAACGAACATGTATACATGGCATGTGTGACAACAGACAATAGATTTGTCATCAAGAAAAAGATCGCTAGGGAACTCGAGTCATCGTTATCTCCTACAAAGACAAACATTACAATCCCTAAGGAAACAAGGAAACAGACAAAAACATTGCAATCCTCCCATTCCTGTCTGCTTCAGTCACGGATCTGCGAGTGAGTTACGAAATACTAGTAAATTAACTTCGTAATTGCATCATCTCGTCTGAAAGCATAAGAGACGTTTCTCCTCAGTTTCAGAGAACAGAGTATGGACTGAAGTGAGTCAGAGCAGTGGAGAGCAGGAGACGCAACTGAATGAAAGCATCGATTCTTCTAGAAACTAATAAATCAGTTCATCCAAGAACCGAATTCAGGCCAGGCCTCCGAACATGAGCAAAGTACTAATGAAGAACAACAGAGGAGATGATGATGATATCTACAGACCCTGCACGGCCCGTGGATCGCCCAGTGGCTCCGTGCTCTGTGGTGCTAGTAGCAGCTACATACTCGAGAGCACGAAACCTAAACCCCACACATGATCATGATTATTCAACACGATAATCGAACTGAGACCGAAATTAAACAGCTAGATCGAAGGACTTGTTGGTTGTTGCGGGTGATGAGGCGATCGACGGGGCCGGGCGGGCGGGCCGAGGGGCCGGCGAGAGGCCTACTCGTCGTTGTCGTCGTCGGCCTTCTTGGCGGGGGCGCCTCCCTTGCCTGCGCGGCCGCCGTTGCTGTTGGCGTTCTTGGAGGAGATGGGGCCGAGGTCCTCGTCGGCGTAGCCGTCGGCGCCCTCCCAGGTGAACTTGCCACCGCGGCCGCCCTTCTTGGCGTCGCCGCTCATCCCGGTGGCCGACTTGCGGTCGCTGCGGTAGTCCGCGGGGGCCTTGTGCGGGTTCCGGCTCTTCTTGCCGCCGTCCATCGCCGCTTTGGCTGCTGCTCCGACAAGAGGATGAAGATGGGATGGGGACTGCGAATGGAAACTGCTGCTGGCCTGGGTGTTCCGCGGCTTGTTTTGCGGATCGGGTTTTGGGAGGGCTTTATTTATAGACGGAGAAAGGAGGAAAGGGAGATGAATGATTGATGGGGGATTTTGGGGTTTGCTCGGTCAAGATGCTGACAAACCCCACCTGCATCAGTAACGTGCAGTAGCAGAAGATAAATTTTGGTCATCGAATCAAAGTAGTAATAAAAGTTCATCAAAAAATGATTATATTTATATAAATACTTTTTAAATAGAATGAGTGATCAAACTTAAAGTTAAAAAAGTCAAACTATAATTAATTTAGAACCGATGAAATACTATCTACTTTTCATCAAAGAGCCAAAACGGCAAAAAATAAATGGTATCAAATTTGATTTTCTCTCTCCGGCCCGTTTTGCAGTAATAAACGAAAATGGGAAAGATTATACTTGGGGCTTACGGACATTGGATTGGAGGTCGGGCCAGCCTTTTTGTACACTCATCACACTACATACTGTTGTCGTTTAGTACGTACAGTCCCTATCACCTTACTTGGGCGTTACGAAGGCTATACTAATTGAATTCACTGCTCTATTTGAAAAGCATGGTATCCATGAGTTTGACTCTGATGCGGCGTTCAACAATTGGACCAATGTTTGCAAGTAGTACACGAGCACAAATCTTTTTTCTTGATCCTGAAAAAAACTCCCACGTCTTTATATTATTATTAAGACAAAGAAAATGTTTTATATACAACAACACGCTTTAACGACGTTTGTTCTAAGTGATCATAATTCATAAAGTAGGTCACGTCCCCGGTGTACAGATCTTCTGGTGCTAAAATAAATGAATTTGCAGTCTTAGCACCACATATCTCGTTGGGTTCATCGTGTCATGGTCTTGGACTTGGACCTGAGACGGGAAGGAGTGCCCGAACCAGGGGGGAGCTTCCCAGCCTCAAGGACTGCACTGCGGAATCAAGGAACGGCCGCTGGAAACAAGGTTTGGGGTGGGGCGGGTGAGGACGTGGTTTTCTCGGACGGCACGAGGACTGCCTGGGCACGGCGGGCGATTGACGATTAGGATAAGATCAAGCGGGTCGGCCGGTATGGCATGACGCAAATGCACATGGCACGGCAGGGGACACCCAAGGACGGACGGACGGACGGATCAAATCAAAACTGAAAATATTTAGTCGCGTCACGTGGGAGAGTTGAGTGTGTGAGGCGATTGGGTACGGCCGGGTTCCATGACCATCAATCACGTTGCCACAGACAACCATTACAGCCAGGCAGGACGCAGCCACCCTGCCGTTTAGTACACTGTACCGTACTACTCGATTCTCTTTGACCCGATAGCCTCCCTCACCTGCAACCGCCCGGCAAGAAAATCCAAATCAATTGAGCACCAGCCCTACACCTGTCACAAAAATAAACTAATATAATCTTACATCAGTTAACTAAAATAAAAAAAATATAATCCTTTTGACTTCTGTGTTAGTTGTTTGATTCTCTCGGTAGGTTACGAAGATCTTATGTCAGTCTCTAACATTAAAGTTTCATTCGCATTAAATAAAATGATACAACAATAGAGATTTTACATGTATCAAGAAAAAGAGCGAACATAAATATTTTATGGAGATGAAACTACCGAACGGTGTTTCTAACATGTTGCAAACCACTTGAAACCTCACTGAAAGGTGTTTGTTCGTTTCATGGCGTGCGCACAGGGAGGAAAAGAATTCCCACGTTCCAAACATGATCATAAGCTTTTTGCTTGGTTGGTGGTGCAACGTGTGATAAATCAACGGGACCGGTTACCGCTCCGAGGAGGGTGGAAACGGCGATCCGGATCGATTCACAGCATGATACATTACAGCTGCACATCCTAAATAGAAAGTAGCGTTACCCATTTACGACGTAAACATGTCACAAGGTGAAAACATCGAAACAAATAGCTTCTAAATTTGATACATTGTTTTCTATCTATCGGTTGTTTGGTTTCCTTTACTCCGTTTAGAGAAACATTATCGTGTTTTGCTTTGCACCATCAAACTATGTGTTGGCGTACTCCCTCTGTATCCTAATTAGTTGACGTTTTGAGTAGCCACACGGTCTCCCAAACACAACTTTGACCTCTTATTTTTATAAAAATATTTATGGAATAATGACACCGAGGAGGGTGGAAACGACGATGCGGATCGATTCACAGCATAATACATTACGGCTGCACATCCTAAATAGAAAGTAACGTTACCTATTTACGACGTAAACATGTCACAAGGTAAAAACATCGAAACAAATAGCTTCTAAATTTGATACTTTGTTTTCTATCCATCGGTTGTCTGGTTTCCTTTACTCCGTTTAGAGAAACATTATCGTGTTTTGCTTTGCACCATCAAACTATGTGTTAGCGTATTCCCTCTGTATCCTAATTAGATGACGTTTTGGACATCGACACGGTCTCCTAAACACAACTTTGATCTCTTATTTTTATAAAAATATTTATGGAATAATGACACCGAGGAGGGTGGAAACGGCGATGCGGATCGATTCACAGCATGATACATTACGACTGCACATCCTAAATAGAAAGTAACGTTACCCATTTACGACGTAAACATGTCACAAGGTGAAAACATCGAAACAAATAGCTTCTAAATTTGATACATTGTTTTCTATCTATCGGTTGTCTGGTTTCCTTTACTCCGTTTAGAGAAACATTATCGTGTTTTGCTTTGCACCATCAACTATGTGTTGGCGTACTCCCTCTATATCCTAATTAGATGACATTTTGGGCAGCGACATGGTCTCCCAAACACAACTTTGACCTCTTATTTTTATAAAAATATTTATGGAATAATGATATATGTATACTTTTGAAAGGATCAAGATGTCTAAGGGGGGGGGTTGAATTGGGCTCTTTTTAATTTCAAAACAAGAATTAAACCTGTAAAGAGCCAATTAACCCCCTAGTGCCTACCGCTTGTGTGTTCTAGCTAGAAAGCGGTAACATGGCAAAGGTAAGTGAAAACTTCCTACACAATTTTAGTATGAATTAAAAGACAAGTGCGGAAAGTAATGCGGTAATAAAGAGCTAGGGAAAGAGATGCTTGACACGGCGATGTTTTACCGAGGTATCGAGGAGTCAACACTCCCCCCTAGTCCTCGTTGGAGCACCTCGCAAGGTATAGCTCCCCCTCAATCCCGCGCAAGGGATGAGTGCTCTCTACGGGCTGATTCTTCGCCACTCCGGCTCGGTGAATCGCCCACAACCGATCACAACGTCGATGGAGAAGGTCCGCCGACAATCTTCCGGCGATCACCTTCCTCCGAGCACCACCGGACCGTCTAGGTGATGTCGATCACCAAGAGTAACAAGCCTCGATCTTCGCTTGACTCACTCAAGCTTCACAACTAGAGGATGCACACTTGAACTCTTGGATGAACTAGAGAGAGGATGGATGGATTCGTGAATCACTCTCTCTCTCTAGGGCTCTTGCTCTCTTCCCAACCTTCTCAACAAACTCAGCAACCCAAATGAGAAAAGGCAAGGTGGGAGAGAAGTGGGAGGGGCTATAAATAGACCCTCTGAAAACCGCCTCGGGCTGGCATTTTAAGTTGGCGACGGACGCTCCGTCGACTAGGCGACGGACGGTCCGTCGCATGCCCAACGTCTAGTTTCTGTTCATAATTGAGGCGACGGACGCTCCGATGCCTAGGCGACGGACGGTCCGACGCCTCTGTCTAACGGCTAGTTCTGACACACTGTTTCCAGCGACGGACGCTACGTCACTGGGCGACGGACGCTCAGCCACAGCGTCCGACGCTGAGCTCTGGCTAGGGTTTGAAAAACACCCTCTCTGGAAGGTCGACGGACGCTCTTCGCAGCGTCCGACGCCTGACCGACGGACAGCGTCCGACGCACCCTGAAAAACTTAGCCAGAAAACAACCTCTCTGGAAGGCCGACGGACGCTGTGGACTCAACCACCCAGCGTCCGGCGCCCCTGCCAGGAGTGTCCGACGCCCAGAAAACTCTTTTAACAACTCCGTTTTTCGTCGCGATGAAAATGGAAGTTGTTCTAGGCTATCTTACGGTCACCATAGGCTTGCTTAGAGCTAAGGAAGTCAAGTGTGCACCACACCTAAACATGAAGCTTTCCTAAGTAAAGCTACTAATCTCAACCCCTCTTAATAGTACGGTCAAAGGTAAAAAGTGAAGCCCTATCTAATTCTAAGTGCCCTTCATCTCCTTATGGCACTTAGCCTATCATTCTAGGGTCTTCATGTCTCCTTAAGAACCGAAACGATATCCATCTTGGGGGCTAAGTGATGACCCTTATAGCCCATTCTCCTTGATCACTATGGCTAAGCTACGCATAGCCTCTGCAAAACACACGTTAGCCATAATAATCTCTAATTGTCATTAATCACCAAAACCAACTAGGGCCATGATTCTTCAATCTCCCCCTTTTTGGTGATTGACGACAATAGAACTTCGAGTATGGATAAGAGTTTTGGTTAAGATTCAAGGGTGACTTGGAATGGTTGAGCAAGGGTTAGTGAAATTGTAATGAAGCATACTTGCTCACCCAAGCCAAATCACAAAACATGGTACTTATGAGTATGAATGAAAAAGCAGTACCTCATGATATTCTCAAAGGATGTATCGGAGTAAAGCGCGGAAGCTCAAATATCGTTAAGCAATGAGATATATCATGAACCATGAGACAACTCACAAGATATATTAGAGATAAACAAGAGTTTGTCACATGCAACCATATATACATCAACCATCATCACATCACACATATAGACAAATGCATAAAAGAGACATGATGAAAGAGTACGGGGAAATAAAGCATACAAAGATCCAAATCCCTCCCCCTATCTCTATACTCGACCCTCTCTCCCCTTTGGCGTCTAGCACCAAAAACTAAGAGTCTGGGGCTGGAGAAGAAGGCGAAGTGGCGGCAGCTCTGCGATCCAGCATGATGAAGTCCTGAAGATCGGACTCGTCTGACTCATCTGATACGGTCTCTGCCGGTGTAGGTGCAACTGGGGTGGTCTCTGAAGCTGTCACTGGCACCTCTGGAGCTGCGGTCGCAACTGACTCCCCCTGAGGCTCTACTGGTGCCTCTGACGGTCCTGCCTCAGTGGTAGCGGGCCTGGGGGCCCGACGAGTGAAAACTCGAGGCGAGGGGGACGGTGTCACTGCTAGTGCCACTAGGGACACTGCCGCTGCAACCTCTGCAGGCTGAGTCTGACCGGGGGAGGACACTGCCACTGTAACCTCATCTGCAAGGGATATGGCATCCGTCTGAACGGCAGCTGGAGGTGTGGTGACTGTCTGTGCCGACTGCTCGGGTGCGATCTCTGACGATGCAACGGAGGACTGGTGAGTGCCCGTCGCCGGAAGATCCACTGCAGTCTCGGGAGCTGGTGTGACCTGCTGAGGTGCTCCTGGGGAGTCTTCTCCCGTGATCTCAAGGTATGAAGCAGACAGATCTCACGAGGCCTCTGCTAGTGTAGTTCCCCGGGTAGGAGTGAATCCTGTCTGGAACTCGCCGGGTGAAGCTATCCAAGAGGACACCTGGGTCCTCGGAGTCTGGTACTCTGGAGAAGCTGCTGGCTGGAAGGGAGGTGTAGCTGGTGCCTGACTCTGCTGTCCTCTGGACGGTAACGCTGGAGTGGGCACCACAACTACTGGAGGCTGCGGTGGCGGAGAAGTGAACTGCTGCTGCTGAGAGACGGCGGGCAACTGAAAGTGTGGCGTGGAGGTCTGCCCGGAGCTAGAGGCCAGAAGACGCTCAAGTAAAAGAGTCTGAGTCTTCTGGATCTCTGCCTGCTGTAGCTGATAGGCTAGGAACTGGTGCTGGAACTCATCCTGCCTAGCCTGTGTCTGAGCCTGAGCTGCCAGCTGCTGCTCAGTGAGCCTCCGTAGATCTGCAGCCTGTCGTCTCTGCTCCTCTGCCTGACGAGACTGCTCCTCCTGCATCCTCGAGAGTATAGTGAGTAGGGTAGCCTCTGAAGAACTGGAGCCTGGAGCTGCCGCAGCTGTTCCTGACCCACCTGCCTCGTCGTCATGTGTCATCGGTGCATACTCACGCACGGGCTGGTAGTCCTCGTCAGAGCTGTCAGAGTCGAGATCCTCTCTAAATACTGTCTCTGCAGCTGTATCGATCTCGGCGTCCAAATCAGCTAGCTCGTCCTGAGCATTCTGCTCAACTGTCGTATCGGTGACCTCGGCTGACTGTGGTGGCACTCCGGCCTGCCTAGTGCCTGGTCTGTAGGCTCTGCTGGGGCGAGGCAGCTGTCCATGGGCCACAAGCTGGCTCATCGAGTAGACGGGAAACTCTGTAGCTGACCTCGTGAGGGTGACTCTCATAACACCTGACCCAGTCTTGGCAACTATCAAGTATGAGATCCAATGTGCGAACTGTAGCTGCCAATGGCCTCTGAACCCAGCAGCTATGATATCCTCGAGCTCGCTCACTATCAAATCCCAGAGGTCGAACTGCTCTTTCCGAATAATGTGAGCTAGGAGCCAAAGCTGAAGACGAGTGATAGTATCCCTAGCTCCAATCCTAGGTAGAATAGTCCGTCTGAGAACCTCGTGGAGGATCCGAGCCAGAGGAGTGAGGTCACGTGGCGTACGGCTCGAACCCTCAGTGAACGGCTGCTGAAAACACGGACTGACAAAGTCTGTGGATGGCACTATACCATCGTGAGGTCGGCGAGGGGCCTCCTGATCCCCATAGCAGAGACTGTGGATCCTGGTAGGTGAAGATCCGAGGTGAAAGAGCTCTCGGAACCTGGCAGCTGTAACCCTGAAGTCACGTCCCTGATATGCGAAGTGGAGGAACTCGTGATCAGGTGAGATCCACAGAGAGGCATAGAACTGGTAAACCCACTCCTTCTGATATGCCCCTGAGCGTCCCATCAAGTCTGTCAAACCCTGAATGTACTGGAGATGCTGCAGGATCTCTGGACCACCGACCCCCTCAATCTGAGTAGATGGGCACACCCTGTGGGCCCTGAGAGGAGCATCGGTGTCAATGTATGCTCTGTAGAAGTCCTCGTGCACTGTAGTATAGAACTCTCGTCCTGCATGGGGGTCCCTCTGAGGTGGGAACCAGGACTGAAAGTCGACAAACCGAAGCAGCTGGACTTGCTTCGCTGTAAGTGTCATGACCTGGTGCCTCACTGGGTCTGGGAGTCTGGGTCCTGGAGGGCTAGGTGGTGCACCTGAGCCTCGGGAACGAGTAACTCAACGGCTCATCAGCTCTCCAATAGTAGAATGGCCCGCGGCCTCTGTCGGCTCAGTCGCTGGGACTGGCTCTGTCGCTGGTGCCTCTGAAGCCTCGACGGGCTCTGACTCTGGAGGTGGAGGGGACTCACGACGCGCTCCACGGTGAGGCGAGAGCCTCAAGCCGGCGCGACGTCCTCCTCGCTCCGCTAACTCAGCTGCCTCTGCTACTGCAAGCGCGGCTACCGAATCCGGATCCATTGCTGGCCTCTTGCGCTTCCGAGAGATGACCTTCTGCTTTCCCTTCCCGCGGTCAGTGGGTGGACGCGGTGGAGGTGGAGGGTCACCACCACTGCCGGGGACGGGACCGGCGTTCTTTGTCCTTGCCATGTCTCAAGTCTGCAACCAATCCACTAACAGGAATCCTCAACCAACAAACCATAAAAACACTGACCCAACTGCCCCTGAAACCACTAACAAACCTCAGAACCAAACAGCTGAAAGAGTGGCACGCCGGCCCTGGACTGTCCTCGCGAGGCTTTGCCTCGATCCGTACTCGTGGGCTTTGCCCCGAGTTCACTGACACTGCCCACTTTCTGATCCTCTGATCAACTGACCAACTGACCCTGCTCGTCAGAGATAGATAGAGATATATAAACCATAAGCAATTAACTAGAGGTAAGGATCTATTAGAAGCATGAAATTAGGAAAGAATAGAATCGATGATATCCACTGCCATACCTCGAGCCTCTGACCAAACAGGGAGATGAGAGAAGATTCCCCGATCGACCAACCGCAATCCGCAATTCGCACTAAACCAAGACATGGTAGAGGAGTTTGTTTAGTGTTGGCAAGGAGATGGAAGAGGTGGAATGAAATTTGGAAGGAAAGGATCTGAGGAGGTTAGGGTTTGCAACCTTGATCTGCAGCCGTGGGCGAAGGAGATGTCAAGCAGGACCTTGAAGGAGACCCCCAAGGTCACCAGACGCTCGTTCACAGGAAGAACGCAGGGGAGCGGCGGCGCTTTGGGAAGAAACCCCTAGCGCGGCGGCCTGAGCAGCTGGAAAGGGTGCCGCGGTGGTGCAGTGGAGAAACGGCGGCGCAGGGCAGCGAAGGGGGGTGTGGCGGCGCAGTGCAGAGAGGATCTCGCCGGCGGCGGGATGGAAACGGAGCTCAGCGGCGCTGGAGAGGAACTGCGGCGCGGCGGTGAACTGAAACGGATGGGAGAAACAGAGAGGAGATCGGGGGTTTTCAAAAAAAATTTCGCCGATTAGTTCACGACAGACGCTCCGACGCGAGGCGACGGACGCTCCGTCGGTATGCGACGGACGCTCGGGGAGCGTCCGACGGCATCGTCCGTCGGGCTTCCAGAGCCGATTTGAAATGCCCAGCCGCATTGACCGCGACGGACGCTTGGGAGAGCGTCCGTCGCCCTGTTTGCGAGCAACTTTGATCTCCAGACGATCGCGACGGACGCTGAGGCAATTGACACCGAGCGTCCGTCGGCAGCGTCCGACGCCTTAAAAATAGAATTTTTCAAATTTTCTTTTTGCGTCTTTCTCCCAACCAAGTTCCAATCCCAATAAGATCCAAATAACACTTGATTGGACTTGATATGAGAACCATCTTTCAAACACTCATTTTCAAATAGTTTGCCGTAGGCTTAAATTTAGTTTTTAGCTCAAAATATTCGAATGGAAGCGCCAAGGAGACATCATATGGCCACAAGAGGGGTAGAAGAGTGATTTGAGCTTGGAATGCTCCCCCTAAGTGGATTATCATAGAGGATGCTCAAGAAACTTAACGGAAGAGAAAGGGCAAACAACACACATGCATATGCTATGCAATACGAAAAGTGAATCTAGGTTGCTTGCAAGTTTAAACCGCGGTTAAGCTTTGTCACACGCTTTGAGGGCGGTTATCTTAACCGCGTTAGCCAAGCCTATGCGCATTACCATATTAAACATGTTATATTACAAATGAATGCAAGGTTCACACAAGATCATCTTTTAGTGAAATTAGAGTGATCAAGCACATTTAACTCGCTTCTCAACCTACAAAAGGTTGTTTCATCGAGTGGTTTAGTGAAGATATCCGCCAATTGCTCTTCACTCTTAACTCCAACTAGTGTTATGTCTTTCCTAGCCACATGATCTCTAAGAAAGTGATGGCGAATATCTATGTGCTTGGTACGAGAGTGTTGAACCGGGTTGTTTGCAAGTTTTACGGCGCTTTCATTATCACACAAAAGTGGAACTTCTTTTAAAAACACGCCGTAATCAAAGAGTGTTTGGGTCATATATAAGATTTGTGCACAACTTGCTCTCATGGCAATGTATTCCGCCTCGGCGGTTGACAATGCCACACTATTTTGCTTCTTTGAGGACCAAGAAACAAGTGATCTTCCTAACATGTGGCATCCGCCGGAGGTACTCTTCCTATCAACCTTACACCCGGCGTAATCCGAATCGGAATAGCCAACTAGTTGGAAGGGAGCTCCTTTGGGATACCAAAGACCCATGCTAGGGGTGTGCCTTAAGTACCTAAGGATTCTTTTAACCGCACAAAGATGCGACTCCTTAGGGTTTGCTTGAAACCTAGCACACATACACACACTAAACATGATATCCGGCCTAGAAGCGGTGAGGTAAAGTAAACTACCGATCATAGAACGATAGAGAGTTTGGTTGATCGGTTTACCTCCCTCATCGAGATCGAGATGCCCATTGGTAGCCATTGGGGTCTTGATTGGCTTGTAATCCTCCATCTTGAATTTCTTGAGCACATCATAAGTGTACTTCTCTTGAGATATGAAGGTGCCCTCCCTCGATTGCTTCACTTGGAAGCCTAGGAAGAAGGTTAGCTCGCCAATCATCGACATCTCGAACTCCTTGGACATCAATGCACCAAATTCCTTGCTATGACCTTGGTTTGTTGACCCAAATATAATGTCATCGACATATACTTGGCAAACAAAGATCTCTCCATCTAGCACCTTGGTGAAGAGTGTGGTATCCACTTTCCCGATCTTGAAGCCCTTCTTGAGTAGGAAGTCCCTTAGCCTCTCATACCAAGCTCTTGGAGCTTGCTTCAATCCATAGAGTGCCTTGGACAACCTATACACATGATTAGGATAATATGGGTCTTCAAACCCGGGAGGTTGTGAGACAAAAACAAGTTCATTAATGAAACCATTAAGAAAGGCACTCTTCACATCCATTTGAAAAAGTTTCATTTTATGGTGTGAAGCATATGCCAAAAGGATACGAATGGCTTCTAGTCTTGCAACCGGTGCAAAAGTCTCCCCAAAATCCAAGCCTTCAACTTGGGAGAACCCCTTTGCCACCAATCTTGCCTTGTTTCTCACAACCACGCCTTGATCATCTTGCTTGTTCCTAAACACCCACTTGGTGCTAATGATTCTTGCTCCTTTGGGCTTTTCTACTAGTGTCCACACTTCATTCCGGGTGAAGTTGTTCAACTCTTCGTGCATGGCGTTCACCCAATCCGGATCCGCAAGTGCATCCTCCACACTAGAAGGCTCAACAAAGGAAACAAAAGAGTGATGTTCAACATAAGAAGCAAGTTTAGATCGAGTTGTTACCCCCCTTGATGGACTCCCTATGATGAGGTCTTGAGGATGTGCTTGAAGCATAGGTGTAGATCTTCTATTGATCTCTTGGGAAGGAGGTTGCGGTGCTTCAACATTGCTTGCTTCGGCCTCGGCTTGATCTTGAGGGATGTGAGTGTCTTCTTGAGCTTCCCTCACTTGATCTCCTTCATCAACTTGAGGCGTGTGAGGTGGAGAAGGATCTTGATTTGCTTCATCTTCAACTTCTTCCACCTCTTATGGGTTGATAGCACCAATTGGCATGTTCTTCATTGTCTCCCTCAAGGGTTCATCACCTACATCATCAAGATTTTCATGCTCTTCTTGAGAGCCATTAGTTTCATCAAACTCCAAGTCATACGTTTCTTCAACTAAGCCGGTGGCTTTGTTAAATACACGGTATGCCTTGGATTTAAGTGAATACCCAACTAAGAAACCAATGTCACATCTTCTTTGGAACTTGCCCAAGTGTTGGCGCTTCTTGTAAATGTACACTTTGCAACCAAACACTCGGAAAAAGGATAAGTCCGGTTTCTTTCCATTTACAAGCTCATAGGGGTCTTCTTGAGAAGCCTTTGGACAAATAGCCGGTTGGCCGCATAGCATGCGGTGTTGATTGCTTCGGCCCAAAACTTCTTGGGGGTGTTGTATTCATCAAGCATTGATCTTGCAAGAGTGATAAGTGTCCGGTTCTTCCTCTCTACTACACCATTTTGTTGAGGAATATAGGTGGCGGATACTTCATGCTTGATTCCAACTTCATCACAATAGTCTTCAATCTTGGTGTTTACAAACTCGGTCCTATTGTCACTTCTTATCTTCTTGATCTTCACATCAAACTCATTTTGGGCTCTAGTTGCAAACTTCTTGAATATTGATTGAGTTTCTCCCTTGTCTTGAAGAAAGAACACCCAAGTGTATCTAGAGTAGTCATCAACTACCACCAAGCAAAAGAGATTGCCGCCAAGGCTAGCATAGGTGGTAGGTCCAAAAAGATCCATGTGGAGTAGCTCTAGAACTCTTGAGGTTGACATGAAAGCTTTGGTTGGATGAGTGTTTGCTACTTGCTTGCCGACTTGACATGCACTACAAAGTTTGTCTTTCTCAAACACCACATCCTTCACACCTCTAACCAATTCCTTCTTGACAAGCTTCTTCAAAGTTGACATTCCCACATGTGCTAATCTTCTATGCCATAGCCAACCCAAAGAACTCTTGGAGAAAAGACATGTTTGCAAACTAGCTTCATTTGAGGTGAAGTCCACTAGGTAGAGATTGTTGTGCCGAAACCCTTTGAATATCAATGATGAATCTTCAATCTTGGACACAACTACCTCATTTGGAGTGAAGAGACATTGGAAACCAAGATCACATAGTTGTCCCACCGATAGCAAGTTGAAGCTCAATGATTGTACTAGCAAGACATTTGATATTGATTGATCATTTGAGATTGCCACTTTGCCTAGACCTTGCACTTTGCCTTTTGAATTGTCCCCAAAGGTAATCTTGTCTTGCCCTTCACAATCTTCCTCAAGTGTGGTGAACATCCGGGAGTCACCGGTCATATGTTGTGTGCATCCACTATCAATCACCCAATGACTTCCACCGGTCTTGTAGTTCACCTACACACAAGCAACTTGGAGTTAAGCTTGTTGTTTGGGGACCCACACTTGGCGAGGTCCCATAGCCTTGTCCTCCAACTCCTTAGCAACCCATAGCACTTTGGGCTTGTTCTTCATCTTTGGACCGAGAAATACAACTTGAGGTCTACCCTTGGAGTCCTTGTTGATGATGAAGTGTGCATCATGAGCGAAAGGCCTTATGTGCTTGGACAAGGTCTTTGGGGGTGGGGTCTTGCATTGGGATTGAAGGTGACCCTCTTGACCACATCCAAAGCACTTCTTGTGTTTGGGCTTTGGTGTGTCATAGTTGCTTCTCATAGCCTTGTTCTTGTAATAGTTCTTGGCTTCTATCTTGACCTTGGCCTTCATGATTTGGTTCTCCTTGAACCCAATACCGGTCTTATCGGTCTTCATGACAGTGTTCATCAAGAGCTCACTTTGAAGGTTGTGGCCCTTGGTGAACTTCTCCAATCCACTTGTAAGCTTGATCTTCTCAACCTTGAGCTTTGCATTTTCCTCTTTGAGAGACTTGATCAAGGTCATTGCATCTTTGTCATCTTGTTTGGCCGACTTGATAGTGAGTGGCTTGCTTGCCTTGAGGTTGATTAGCTCTTCCTTGAGCTTGGATTTTTCTTGCCTCATCTTCACATAGTCATCATGCTTGTCGGCCTCAACTACCTTCTTGCCCTTGCACTTAGCATTTTGCTCACTAGAAACTTCATCAAGCAAGTCCTCACAAGAAGTAGCTATATCACACTTAACAACCGGATTAATAGCAACATGTGTAGCAAGATCATTTGAAAGCAATTCATTAGCTATCACAAGTGTGCCATGTTCATTTTTAACTTGGTTGTAGTTATCTTTTAGCAAGTTGTATCTTGATTGGAGCTCTTGTGTTGACCTCTCAAGCTTATCATGTTTCTCATTTGCTTGTTTGAGTGAGGCTTTGAGCTCCCTAGTGCTAGATGAGAGAGATTTGTTCTCAAGCTTCAATTCATCATTAGCACTAGTCAAGTCATCAAGCTTAGCATGCAAGTTACTATTTGCTTTCTCTAGTGATTCACTTTTGCATTTATACTTCCTAATGAGCTTAGTGTATTTATTGCAAATTTCAATTAGCTCATCATAGGAAGGTGCCTCAAACTCATCATCACTATCATCACTAGAGCTAGCCTCATCATCACTATCCTCTTTTTGTACCTTTTTGTCACCTTTAGCCATGAGGCATAGGTGTGTAGAGGATGAACCCGGAGATGATGGAGGGGGTGGCGGTAGAGTAGATGAACCAATCACCAAGGCGGCCACCTTCTCTTCTTCACTTTCATCTCCGGATGAGTCACTTGAGTCTTCAATGTCGGTGAGCCAATCACCAACAATGTAGGCTTTGCCATTCTTCTTCTTCTTGTGGAAGTTGAAGTTCTTCTTCTTCTTGAATGGCTTGTCATCCTTCTTATCCTCATCACTTGACTCAACCTTGTTGCTCTTGTTGTACTTGAACTTGTTGTTAGCTTTCTTGTTCTTGTACTTGTCTTTCTTTTCTTCGGGACAAGCATGAGCCAAGTGTCTAAGTTTGCCAGAATTGTAGCAATCCATCTTGGAGAGGGGCTTTCTTGAAGATCTTGTGAAGATTTTTTTCTTCTTTGAGTCAAACTTGACTCCATTCTTGCTTAGCTTCTTCAACATCTTGGTTGTTTTCTTCACCATAAGAGCGAGATCATCATCATCATCATCATCGCTTGAGCTCTCATACATGACTTGCATCTTGTGCTTCTCCGAGGAGGATGCCTTGAGTGCCAAGTCCTTCTTTTCCTCCTTCTCTTTTTCTTTCTTCTTGGAGGAGGAGGATGAGCCACCATCACCAATCTTCATGTACATCTCATGGGCATTGATCTTTCTCAAAATTTGTGTTGGTGTAGCGGCGGAGAGATCTCCTTGGTGAAGCACCGTGACGATGTGGCCATACTTCTCAATGGGCAAGACACAAAGAATCTTGCGTACCACATCGGCCGGTTCCATTTGGTTGAGACCGAGCCCATTCAATTCCTCTACAATAATGTTGAGACATGAGTACATTTCATTTGCATTTTCATTTGCATGCATAGAGAAAGAATTGAGCTTAGCCATAATCAAGTGATAGCGTTCTTCATGCTCACTCTTTGTGCCTTCGTGAAGTGCACAAATAGTGGTCCACAACTCAAATGCGTCTTTGGCATTACGCACTCGGTTGAAGACATCCTTGCTAATGCCACGAAAGAGTATGTTCTTTGCCTTGGCATTGTGCTTTTCAAAGTTGAGGTCCTCCGCGAAGAGAGTGCCTCCCTTTATGGCGGCTTTGAGCACGCCCACGTCAACGGCCTCTAAATAGGCCTCCATACGAACTTTCCAATAAGGAAAGTCGTCTCCATCGAACATGGGAGGTGGTCCATCCCCATGGGACATCTTGCTCTAGGCGGTGAAGCCTAATTTAGAGCAACCTAGCTTTGATACCAATTGAAAGGATCAAGATGCCCAAGAGGGGGGGGTGAATTGGGCTCTTTTTAATTTCTAAACAAGAATTAAACCTGTAAAGAGCCAATTAACCCCCTAGTGCCTACCGCTTGTGTGTTCTAGCTAGAAAGCGGTAACATGGCAAAGGTAAGCGAAAACTTCCTACACAATTCTAGTATGAATTAAAAGACAAGTGCGGAAAGTAATGCGGTAATAAAGAGCTAGGGAAAGAGATGCTTGACACGGCGATGTTTTGCTGAGGTATCGAGGAGTCAACACTCCCCCCTAGTCCTCGTTGGAGCACCTCGCAAGGTATAGCTCCCCCTCAATCCCGCGCAAGGGATGAGTGCTCTTTACGGGCTGATTCTTCGCCACTCCGGCTCGGTGAATCGCCCACAACCGATCACAACGTCGATGGAGAAGGGCCGCCGACAATCTTCCGGCGATCACCTTTCTCCGAGCACCACCGGACCGTCTAGGTGATGTCGATCACCAAGAGTAACAAGCCTCGATCTTCGCTTGACTCACTCAAGCTTCACAACTAGAGGATGCGCACTTGAACTCTTGGATGAACTAGAGAGAGGATGGATGGATTCGCGAATCACTCTCTCTCTCTAGGGCTCTTGCTCTCTTCCCAACCTTCTCAACAAACTCAGCAACCCAAATGAGCAAAGGCAAGGTGGGAGAGAAGTGGGAGGGGCTATAAATAGACCTTCTGAAAACTGCCTCGGGCTGGCATTTTAAGTTGGCGACGGACGCTCCGTCGACTAGGCGACGGACGGTCCGTCGCATGCCCAACGGCTAGTTTCTGTTCATAATTGAGGCGACGGACGCTCCGACGCCTAGGCGACGTAGCCTCTGTCTAACGGCTAGTTCTGACACACTGTTCCCAGCGACGGACGCTACGTCACTGAGCGACAGACGCTCAGCCACAGCGTCCGACGCTGAGCTCTGGCTAGGGTTTGAAAAACACCCTCTCTGGAAGGTCGACGGACGCTCTTCGCAGCGTCCGACGCCTGGCCGACGGACAGCGTCCGACGCACCCTGAAAAACTTAGCCAGAAAACAACCTCTCTGGAAGGCCGACAGACGCTGTGGACTCAACCACCCAGCGTCCGACGCCTTTGTCCGACGCGACGGACAGCGTTCGGCGCCCCTGCCAGGAGCGTCCGACACCCAGAAAACTCTTTTAACAACTCCGTTTTTCGTCGCGATGAAAATGGAAGTTGTTCTAGGCTATCTTACGGTCACCATAGGCTTGCTTAGAGTTAAGGAAGTCAAGTGTGCACCACACCTAAACATGAAGCTTTCCTAAGTCAAGCTACTAATCTCAACCCCTCTTAATAGTACGGTCAAAGGTAAAAAGTGAAGCCCTATCTAATTCTAAGTGCCCTTCATCTCCTTATGGCACTTAGCCTATCATTCTAGGGTCTTCATCATGTCTCCTTAAGAACCGAAACGATATCCATCTTGGGGGCTAAGTGATGACCCTTATAGCCCATTCTCCTTGATCACTATGGCTAAGCTACGCATAGCCTCTGCAAAACACACGTTAGCCATAATAATCTCTAATTGTCGTTAATCACCGAAACCAACTAGGGCCATAATTCTTCAACTTTTATGAAAGTATTTTTCAAGGTAAATCTATTCATATAATTTTTACATTTAGAATATCAACAACTTCAAAGTTATTGATGATTTATATTCCTAATGTTTGACTCAAAGCTTGTCTAAAACGTCATCTAATTATGATACAGATGGAGTATGTATAGTACCGAATTTTATCCGCTCAAGAATACCTCTTCATCTTCTTTTTTCTAGCCATTAATTTTATACTTATAGTATATATTAGGTTCTGATTTTGTTGTTGCTGCCAACTAACACGTAAACTTGTCATTGTTTAATAGTAGATTGTTTTTTTGTAAATTATCCTCTTATAGTTTGTATTTTTAATTTTACTAGATTTTAACTAGTAATTTTGGGAGCAAAATGTGCGGTCCTTGAAGTTGACAAGAGATGTCATCTAGATCCCTCTACTTTTAAAAATCAACTCTAGGTCCATGAGATCCAAACAAGCTCAGATGAAGACAAACTTTACATCAAAATTACAGCCCATCACACGATCTACAAATTTATAGTTGAAAAGTTTTTAAACTGAAACTATTTAGGGTCCCAAAATGCTATTATAAGTATGTAAATTTTGAATTTTGAAATTTAAAATGATCCAATAATCTCGGATGTTGACATAATCTATATAAACATTATAGGTATCAATAGAATCTAAAAAAATATAGTTAAAACTTTTTTATTGGAAGTCGTTTAGTGTCCTAAATATACGTTTTAAGTTTATAGATTTTAAAATAAAAAACTTAAAACACATATTTGAGATACTAAATGAGTTCAAATAAAAAACTTTTCAACTATAAAGTTGTATATTGTTTTGATAACTATAACTTTCATATAGATCATATTAACATGCTAGATTTGTTGGATGATTTTAAATTTCAAATTTTGTGCACTTATAATAGTATTTTGGGACTCTAAATAGTTTCAATTTAAAAACTTTTCAACTACAAAGTTATAGATCGTGTCAAGAGCTATAATTTTGATATAAAGTTTGTCTTCATCCAAGCTTGTTTGAATCTACTCGGACCTAGATGATATCTGAAGCCAAATTCATGGATCCAGATTTGACATTTTAAAAGTAGAGAGATCTAGATAACACATCTTGCCAACTTCGAGGACCGCCAATGTATTTTGGTCTAATTTTGGTA
Organism: Microstegium vimineum; assembly: GCA_022036555.1. Classification (NCBI taxonomy): domain Eukaryota; kingdom Viridiplantae; phylum Streptophyta; class Magnoliopsida; order Poales; family Poaceae; genus Microstegium; species Microstegium vimineum. The sequence goes on along the minus strand of CM039128.1, from coordinate 11,328,378 downwards.
TTCTTTGGTTGTAGACAAATGTAAATTGCCACCTATAAGTTGTTAATTGTCTTTATGTTATAAGGTATATTATATTATATTTTTATATCTTTGTGTAACCATCCCTAAGTTAGTGCGAGTACTTGCTTAGCTAGAAATGGAACGATTAGAATTCTAGTGAAATATCGGATGACAGGATGGGAAATTCCGGGACGACACGGAGAGAAACCCTACCTTTTCTAAACGTTGTTTATTGTTGTTGAGAATCCAAAAACAATTTTAATTCTGGCTATGACTAAAAAAGGCAAATTGATTAATATGTATGGTATAGAGATACAATAACACGGCCGATCAGGCTGTGCAACATTCTAAAGATACGATAACACAACCGATCAGGCTGTGAAACGTTCTAAGAGGGTGTTACGCCACGTCATAGCTGCGGCTTACCACGGTAGTCCTTGTGTTTGTTTGGTTGGTCAATTAGGGGGGTGTTTGGTACCTTGCATCGGAAGGCCTGGCCGGCTGGCCTGGCTATGGCCAGCCAGATCCTGGTCCAAATGGTAAATACGACCGTGTTTGGTTACACGTACGAGCAGAGACGAGTAAGTCGAGGACATGTTTGGTTTGCCTGTACACGAACGTTTTGTGACACTGAACACCGGGACCGGTCACTCCATCGCGCTCCAGCGAGCCAGACTCTGAAAAAACGTTTCCCCATATCGTATCTCCAGAGTCTGACCAAAGTTGCTTTAGATCTCGTGCTACACAAACTCGGAGACTAGACCAAGTGCATCAAACACGATCGGCTGTTCCTGGCCCGTTACCAAACACCCCTTAGCAAACCTGATGCAGAGTGTGGCGGCTGGATGCTATTAGCCTGGCCATAGTTTTGTGTGGCCGGCGTCCAAACACGACCTAAATCCAAAACTCTGTCTAGTGGTCGTAGCACGACCAAAGGCCACCTCAGCATCCAGCCGCGTAGCACGACCAATCGCCTGCTCCGTAGCGCGCACACCTACGTGTCGGGCCATCTTCAACCCTCCGATCGGAAATCAACGGTGCGTTTGCCTCTCTCCTCCGGAAGGTTCCCGCAGGCGCGGCGACCTCGGTTTCAACCCCTGCTCTTCTTCGTTCTTCCTCCTCCTCCTCCCAAAGCTTCGAACGGGACGACGAGAACAAGGAAGCGGACGCGAGAGGAGACTAGACCAGGGGAACGTCGAGGCCTCGGATCCATCCACCCGTGAAGATGTCTTCGCCCGCCGAGTGAGCCCCCTCGACTCTTACAGCGGTTTCGTCTGATTCCGAGCTTCGATCTCAGATTCCGACGCGTAGGTGTCGTATGGTTCTGTCCCGTGATTCGGGTTGGGGATCGCTAGAGGAATTCGAGCTGAACTGTTTCTAGTAATCGATGGATTGTACTAGCTTATCCTGGGGTTGCGACAGTGGAGGACTGTGGTTGCGGATTCGTGGTGCCGTGCCACTTTGGCCCCTTAGGGTTCGGTTTCGAAATTGTTCTGGCATTTGAGCTGATAGGTTCATGTTCGTCGGTGCTGTATGTTGCTTGACTAGTACGGCGTGACATACATATACCTCGCCTTTGTACTGCGTATTTGTACTGTCACGAGATGAAGGGTTAGTTATCGCTGATGATAAATAGTCTTTCAACTTGGAAGTAGAGTTGAGTGATCTATTGACTTTACCCCATAAATATTCTAGTACCTGATTTTGTTTACTCAGTTGGAGCAACAAGCCCCTCAAACTTTGTAATCTTTGGCTTTAGTAACAGACTAACAGGCACCTCAAACTTTCTAACCTTCGGCTGGAAGGTTGGATGGATGTGTTGGTGTTGACAATATCAATATGTAATGTTTACAATAATTTTTTATCAATTAGTTCCATGATCTTTTGTGCTGTATACTTAGGGTTGTTGGCGAAAGATAATTACTGGTTTCTGATTAAGGGTATTTGAAGCATCATTATTGATTACTTTAATTCAAAAGGAAGAACTGGAGTGTGCATCACCTGATGTATAGAGAGTCTATAAAGTAATAATGTTTTGCCACTTTGCTGTTGTCGAAATCTACAAATGCTCCTGGCTTTTCTTTCTTCTTTTGCTTTTTCAAAGTGGGCTGACAATATAATATGTCAAGAAGACATCCACTTTGATGTTCTTTGATGATCGGGCCTTTGACAATGCTACAAAAAAACTTGGTTAAAAAGATTGGTGTTGGGAGTAAGAATACATAGATCTGGCCATCTCACCATTTTTGTACTGGCTTAAATGATTGAACCAGTTTGGCCAGTTTCCTTCACCCTGTGACTCTTTAACTCTGCTAAATTATTTCTATTTGAATTTGTTAATTGAGGCACGGGATTCTGATATGGGCTTTTGTCTCCACACATTTTGAGCCAATTTATTTGCTGTGATTTTAGTACTCCACTCCGACCTATTATAGTGTGCCATCCACCAAACACCAATTGAGGAGGCAACTACCTACACTCTGCTTCGGTTGTTGATTTGACTATTAGCAGTCTCAATTGTGCACCGTTTGATCTTTGCCTGTTCTAATTATACACTGACCAAAATCATGAACACTATACTATGAAACAGCTACTTATATCCAATGAAATTATTTGCAACAATCTGTATCCAATCTGGTTTCATCCCTATGTCAACCTTTTACCTACCTCCACCCACCTCCATACACACAAAAAGACACCACCACCCCCAAAAAAATCTTGTTGTTTGTGCAATCTCGGTGTATAGCTATTGCCTTCTCATTTGTCCAGTTCTTTCAAACTTATATCCTGTATTTCCGTGTGATAAATATTTATTGGTGTGTAGTATACAATCTATGCATAGCGACTTAATGAGGCAAAGTGCACCGTCACGTGTCACTAACTTGGAATAATATAGCAAAACTTTACCTTTGTTGTTGTGCTTACATTTGTAATTCCTTCGAATCTTGATCGTATTACTTAAACTAATGCATTTTTCATCTGTTTACTATTTCTGCTTTGTTTATTAGTTGAAAATTATCACTAGTTTCTGGAGGACTCAGTGCTAAGAAACAAGTGTTATATATATATATATATAAATCCTTTAGGTTTGAAGCTGCTTTGGAGGTATGTTCACTTAGTTACCTTTTTCAGGTACTACAATTCACTTCCACCTATAAGCAAGGCATATGGAACATTGTGTTTCTTTACCACAGTGCTAGTTCAGCTCCAGATCCTGATCCCAGAATTTATTTACTTAGATTACTACTTGGTGTTCAAGAAGTTTGAGGTTGGCTTCTGTTTCTGTTTTCCCTTATCCTAATTGCATCACATCGATACAGTTTAATATTATTATTGCTTGGTTTCGACTGCAAAACATTGTAAGCCTCTATTGGGTAGGATGTTGTAACATGACGGATTATCTTTTCTGATAATTAAGGGGATGTTATGTTGCTCGAGTTTGTTTTGGGATGCCTTGCATTCCACCCTGCTATATTTGATGTTTTTGAACAGATCAGATCACTTTTGTTTCAATTTAATATATTCTCCAGTCTGTCATGTACTTAAGCCTTGAATCTTGCACATTACATTTTTTGCACTCCTGCACCATACGTTCCTATTTTTTTTTTTAAAAAAGATGAACCTTGCAGATTTGGAGGCTATTTACAAGTTTCTTTTTCCTGGCACCATTTTCCATGAAATTTGGTATTCGCCTTTTGATGATGTAAGTTAAAGTTTTGCTGACTACTGATTATAACATAGTGTTCCTATAAAAATATCTATAATTGTAAATTAGCTTTGGTTGTTTGGAATTGATTTATATGTTTTGGCATGCAGAGCAAGGTATGGTGTCATGTTGGAAAAGGGTGCATTTGATAAGCGGACTGCAGATTTCTTATGGATGATGATATTTGGTGCCATTTCACTATTGGTATGTCGTAGTTTTTACTTTTGCATTTGCAATTTCAGATTTGACCATACCAAGAGACGAATTATGGAACTTCTACTAAACTTGTGTACACTCTGTATTGCTTGAATCAGGTGTTGTCTATTATTCCTCTATTCAATTCTTATTTCTTAGGAATACCTATGGTCAGCATGCTCCTTTATGTCTGGAGCCGAGAGAATCCAAATGCTCAGATAAATATATACGGCCTCGTCCAATTGAGGGTATGTAATGGAATTACCATCAATTGCAATGCCATTATTGTGCTGCTCAATTGGTGAATAGGTCATAGGCTTATAAGGATGGGGATGGTGCTCCAATGGGTATCTGCGGTTCTCCTCTAATTTAGCTCAAAAAACTAATTAGACGATTCCTTACTTTATTTTTGCATATACAGTTCATTAAGTTGAACTAGAGGAGATCCGTGGATCGCTGCACCCCCATCCTTTGTGAAGCAGACCTGTGAACGTATGATTAGTTGTTGATGTACTCTTCTTTTGCAGTCCTTTTATCTTCCATGGGCTATGCTCTTATTGGATGTGATATTTGGGTCAGCATTAATGCCTGGACTTCTGGGTATCATGGTTGGACATCTCTACTACTTCTTTGCAGTGTTGCACCCTCTTGCCACCGGAAAGAACTACCTCAAGACTCCTAAATGGGTGTATCCTTTTGCATGGTCATGGCTAAAGCATTCTCTCATTTCCATATACATCTAAGATCAATTTCTGCGCTATTGCTACTTTATTTTTGAATATCTCTGCTTCTTGTCTCCTTAACCTGCTGCACTTGCACAGACATAAGATTGTTGCTCGATTCAGAATAGGCGTGCAAGCAAACTCTCCTGTCCGGCCACCACCAGCCAATGGCAACAGCGGGCCTGGTGTGTTTAGAGGAAGAAGCTATAGGCTCAATCAATAGATTCACCTGGAGAACACAGCTTGCAATGTGATTCCTGGTTGGAGTGGCAATGTAGAAGAAGAGACCGGAGCATAGTAGGGTCAACCAGGATTAAAGGTTACTCTTAGATATTCTGTAAAAGAAAACCTGGCCTTGTTGCACGGAATGGCGAACCCTTTCTTTTGCTGATTTAGTTGCTAACAATATTCATCGTCCGTGTTTACACATGAATATAATTCTGTAGTGACAATTTTTGTACACTTATGCCGGAGTTATTGTTTGCCTCTTTTTATAGTAAGGATAAGGAAAAACAAAAGTTGATGATCTTGCTCAGGCTGGCGCAGTTGGGCCTTACTGGGCAGATTTGTGCAAGAACAGCTGAAGGCTAGGTTGTCATTATTATCTTTTATTCTTTTCCTGGGTTTATTATCACCTGGCTCAGAAAAATGCCGTTTAAAGATGTTTTCGTCACTGAAGATCGGAGTTCGCTGATAATATCGTAGAGAAAAAATTAGACTTTGCTGGATAGTATAGGATTAAGGGTTACGTCGTCATACGTCAATGACGTTGAGATTTGAGAATAATACGGCTGTAAATTTCACCTTGTATAGTTATCATCATAGGTATTGAGAAGTCCCCAATGCAGTATTGAGTCGTTGAGCAGGACTCAATTCTTTCTGCGCCATCTCAGATTTTTCGAGCATTCATCGTTATCTAAACTTATTTTAGATATATAAAGATGACACTGAGCAAGTTAGCCTGCAGTGCCCCGGGAAATCAAATCTTTTGTTCGTTGTGCTGAAATTTGACTTATAATGATTTGTTACGAGAGAAAACACTTTTTGTTTGCTCAAAAGTAACGATGACGAACAGAGCCAATTCAGTTCAGTGACTCCGTGAGCTTGGATTTGATTTGAATTCCTTAGGCACCACTGAGAGGATCTAGAGCTTGTTTAGTTGGAAGTCTAAATGACTTGCTTCGAGCAAAGTGGTGCCGGGCAAGTTAAAAGTTATTCATTTGATTGGAAGCCTGACCGAGAAAGCTAATGAATAGCAATAATGTATTTTCTTGTCTACCGGAGAGGTAACTAATTCATTTTCTACCTCAAAATAAAAACAGATAAGTGGATTTTTAAAATTTATAACATGCTTAAATTAATGTGTGTTTTTATTTATCTTTGTACAATTAACCTCTACTTTTATAATCTGATTAACCAAATCTACTTTTTTTCACGTGTTTAATATTAGATATCATGTTTAATAAGATTGAATAGGAAATAGATTTCTAGTTATCAACCCGATATGTTTGACTAAAGGATAGAGTGACAAGAGATCGCTTGAGCTACTTTTGGCTGTGCAGCGGCTGTGGCTTATTGTTCCAAACTAGAGAATACTGTAGCACAATACTATTGCTGCTGCAGCCAGCTGAAACGAACAGTGACAAAGCTTTTACACAGAAATAACGCTCATTAAGATGTGTTTCATGATTTTCACCGTGCAAGCACCAGGCGCTTGATTTTGATGGCCTGGCGGTCTGGCGGAGGATCCACTTGCCTCGTAGAGGCAGCTAACCAGGACACAAACCAAACATGTCACAGGCATGATCGTCTAGGCAGAATTGCTCCATGCTCCTAACCAAACAAGCCATTCTGCGCACTGGATCTTGTTGGTCCTCGATTAAAACTCAATGTTTTCTAGCTGCCCGTGACTGCAATTTTTCTTTTCACAAAAGTTACAGTTATTCCGAATTAACCTTCATTTTTGACCTGGCCATATAGCAATGGATTGAGTCGATTCTGGTCTGCAGAGTTTTTTTTTATTTAGTTGTTGCTTACACCCTATTATTATCGTCGTGGGGGATATATAGTGCTGGAACACTACTCCAAAAAGTGTGTGTTGGATTTGGTCCTTTTGTTACCATCTGACAACGAGGATTCAAGGTTTCTCTATTTGAGTTATATATATAAAAAAGGTTTTTTTATAGACGAATATGATTTGTAGTGCCAATTTGTGTACAATTCAGGACCAAGCATGATGTTGCCTGAATCATTGTTCAGGCAACAGAGCCTTCATTTGCTTGTGCTGGGCTATTTTTCTGGAAGCTAGTTCAGTGTTGTTTGCAGGCCCACTGAAATATGAGCCCTGCATAGGCCCATGCCAATATTGTTGGGCCGTATTAATGGGTACGTTTGAGCAGGCTGAATCATAACGGGCAAGGTAGCGTATGAGACCTATTCCTCTTTTTTTTTTTTTGGGGGGGGGGGGGGTGGCGGGGGGGTCTTATTGTCACCGGTCATATACCTGGCATTTAAAATACCTTTCAAAGCGTTTTCTATCACATATATAATCAGAGTTTGTTACAGGTTAGTACATGGAAGACCTTGAAAGAGAAGCTCATTAGAACAATGTACTTCTGTCAGATTTGGATGTTCCAAATGCAGGGATGATTCCGTGAGCACATCTTCGATTCCTTCTGCAGTTAACATTATCTCAGATTCTCTGGCATTCATCATGTAAATTTATTTCAAGATGCCATTACGACGCCGAGTATTTGAGCATGCTAATAAACTGTAGTGCGTAGGGAAAACAAACCTATTGCAGCCGAGACTTTCGGGCATCCATTGCAGGAGTTCAGTAACCAGGATTTTAATTCCTTTGGCGAAGGCACACCTGCAAAGAATCCATTCTGTCAAGTGTCAAGTGATGTTAGCAGGTGCATCAGGCAGTGGTTTCTAAGCACCCCGAGATTACAATTTTTATTACAATATTCCGGATTAATCTCCACAAGTGACCTGACTACATAGCAATAGCTTGAAAAACTGTGATTTCGAGTTTACTGGCGCCCTTATTATCTTCCAGAACAAAACTGCGTCTGTGACTAGATATGTATTGCGCTGAACTCTACTCCAAATGAATTGAAGAGTGTTTATATATATCCCGTCAAAGGTTACAACTATTATTCATTTACCTTTGCCAATATTGCCATGCATGATGATGTGATATCAGACTTCTTCTTTCTTCTTTTTTTTGATCATATGATAGCAGAATTCTGATAACACAACATTTATGCCAATGAAGGCTCTGTAGTCCTTTCAGGCTTCGTCAGTAATGATACTCCTTAAGCTTTTAATTCCTGCTGTCCCCTATGACCGTACGATCGCTTACCTATCTATCTCAGCAACTTAAATATATGTGTCCCTTAGAACCAGGACACAGGCCGGTCTCTCTCTTACCTATCCAGAGAAAAATGCAGACTTGTTGGATGTGTAAATCTGAACCCTGGAATGAAATGGGCAGCCACTGCACTGCATGGTAGGAGTAGTATATGATTTCATTTGATTGATGCAGCAGCTAGCCAGCAGGGGGCATGCATCAGACTTGCGAGGGGCTGGGCCTATGCATGGCAGTGAATTCCATGTTAGGAACTGCGAAGAATGACGAAGAGAACTGGGCATTCAGATTTCACAGGCTGACGAATGTTTGCAGGCCCCAGAGGCAGTGAGGCACTATTTCGTCCAGGATTTCCTTTTTTTTCACCATTTAACTGATCGTATTGGCTGTTGCAAAGTCTATATACTGTTGTACTCCTTCATATGCCTTCTGCTGTGCACAAGCAGGGAACTGTCTTTGAAGGGGTCCCTCGTCCGAGACAATTGGCAGCTGTATGTGCATCAGCAGCAAAACTATTCATCAGGAGTACTGTCTGTGAATGTTTCATTCAAGTTTGCATAGTGATTTAACATATTTCGGAAGGTATAGTATTTTCAAGTCTTGGTACTCACTGGTTGGACATCTCCTACAGCTGATTTTCTAATCAGTGTTCAGTGATTTAACACTCTAGTAACTGATTAACCCACCTACACCACTCAAGAGCCAGACTGTGTTCCCTCAAAAAAAAGAAAAAAAGAGACACTGTGGGGACAGCTTCATTTGTTTTAAATTTCAGTATTGCAGACGGAGAATCAGCACTCTCTTTTCGCCCACTGGCATGGAGCAATTGCTGAGCTCTAAATTTTTATAGTACTGTACCACACTGTGGTGATGGCACAGTGATACCATATCACAGAGCGTCAGGTGAATATGAACGAGTACCGTAGCTTGCAGTCTCTGAGAGTTGCTTGATCTCTCTCTCTCTCTCTCTCTCTCTCTCTCATCCACACACACCCACACCCACAGTAGATAAATGTAGATAAATGTGTGTAGGGCACAGGCATAGAACATTGGCAGCCAGAGCACAGACTGATGAATATATATATATATGTAGCAATGTAGCATGTGCTTGTTTGGATCATTTTGCGTTTTCAGGAAGCTCACTCTCACTCTCACACTCTCCATGTGAAAACTGGCCTTGCCTGCAGAATGCAGATGATGATGAATGCATGGCCGAATGCGCTACGCCGCTGCGCTCAGATGATGTCTCTGCATCTCGTCTTTTGTTTGGATGATTCCTCTTGGTTCGGATGCAGTGATTTGCGATTCGCACGGCTCGTTCGTGCTCTCGTCCCTCCTCCTTTACTCCCAGACTTGAGTAGGGGGGTTATGATGTTGCTGCTGCTGCTGCTGACGAGTGACCATCCTTGGATAATGCTGCTACGGACGATTCCACCGCACTGCAACTGCTGCAAACACACTACCCGTACCAATACCATAGCATGTGGCCGTTAATAGGGGTGTTGTGGCTTTTTGTTGCTCTACTGTTCTGAGAAACACAAGACACAGACCGTACGTACTACGAGTACACCGCACAGGAAAAGTAGGGCAGTGAATCGGATTCATTCCGTAACTCTTTTGAAACATGTTCTGTTCATTTGCCGTCCTTAAGTTCAAATTTGAACATCCTTAAGATTAATTACTAGAACTGATGGATGATAGATAAGTGGAGAGGCGCATAACTTGTACCGTCTCGGATACCATGATATAGATACAGATAGGAAACACACGATACTCCCTCCATCTTTTTCCCAAAAATCTTGAAAAATTAAAATATCTCAAGTTTAATAAAATTTATATGATAATATATTAATATTTATGATGCCAAAGTACCATTAGATTTTTCAACAATTATATTTTTGTATAGCATACCTATTTAATGCCATAATTTTATAATTAATTTTGGTCAAACTTGAGATACCTGAACTCTTCGACATTCTTAGAATAACTTATAATTCGGAATTGCGGGAGTACAATTCAGTTACCCAGCTTAATAACAAGAGATACATATAGCCGGATGGGGAGCCAAGAAGGAAGGCCCACGAGCTGAGTACTAGTATCTATATGCGAACAACTAGACTCACTTAATTTCAGTTCTTTGGAACACAAAATTTTGGTGACTTAAGGTAGAATAGTATCAAAGTGCATTATCACTTGAAATTCTATGGTGTGTTTAGTTGGATGACTGCCTCCCAACCAGGCTTCAGAAAGCCACATTCAATTGTTTTTTTAAACTCGCCTTCAATTGTTTGGTTGTCTATAAAGAGACTAAAGACAGGCCCTAATAAACCACTTTAGAGGCCATAGCAGGCTAGTAAAGAATGCAGGGATGGCCGTTTTTTCATGGCCAGGCTTGGCTTAGCACACGGTCGTGTTCTCCTCACCGCCTCCGTCATTGGTCACCCCTCCATGTTCACCAACGTCGGTTACGCCTCCACCGCTTGATATCTCGTGAGACAAGCTCACCTGCCCACAAGGAAAGAGGAGCTCTGGATGTCGTGGACATCCTCAAGCGGCAGCGCGCACATCATGGTGCCCCTTGACGTGATCCTGGAGATCCCTGTTGGAGGTCCTGAGTAGCGTGGCAGGTCGCCTGTGACTCGTGCATGACAGACTCTTTCGTGCCTACCTCCTTTATGGTGTCCTGCTTCGCTGACTTAGGGGAGCCCTTCTTTGTATCCTTGGGCTCGGTCAGCGTATTTTTCGGCCTCATCCTTGTTAGCTTTCGTCGTGGCCTCATGAAAGCATCTAGGCCCCTAGAGTTTAGGTGATTAACAACAATGCAAGATTACTAGGACTAATGTGTGTTTTGCAGAGGCAATAAGAAAGTTAGGTCATGGTAATGGAGAATTGATTGGGCTATCAAAGGTATTGGTGCCCCTAAATGGAATCATTTCGGTTTTCAAAGGATTGGCGAAAAGGTTGAAGCATAAACTAAGTCTAAGTGTCGTTTGGAGTTGAGAGATACTTAGAGTAGTTTAGCACATTTATTTTACCTTTGGCCGTACTATTAAGGGGGTACTATCTAGTAGCTTGACGTAGGAGAGGCTATGTGATTAGGTGTGGTGCACACTTGTTAAAACTAGCACTAGGCAGCTTTAGAAAAGCTCTTAGATCTTTGTGACCAACTTCTATTTTTGAAGTATCCGAATTCGAGCAAGTTTTGGCTCTTAGAAGAGCTCTGGACGCTAAGGGAACCTAGGGTCCGGACCATTGGCTATGCGTCTGGACCCCTAGGGTTTGCTCAGAGTATGTCAGGTTGTCCAGACACTGTGAACAGTGTGGGTCCGGACCATTGGGTGCGTCCGGACCCCATCCAAAGAGTTGCCCGAGAGCTCAACTAAGTCCGGATGCTGTCTAGAGTGTAAGGTCCAGACACGTGCAAGCGTCCAGATCCTACACAGAGAGTTACTGTTGACGATCCTTAAGTACCAAAATCAACCGTCAACTAAACAAGGAAAATGATCTATATGAAACCAATAGCTAGAGATAAGGTTTATACTGACAGAATTCCATGAGTTTTGATGAATGTCTATTTCTACAGGGGGATATCAGGAAATATGGAGGAAAAACCCACATGTCATGTTTACATAGAGATAAACATCATTCGTAGAAACAAGAACACTCTAAAAGAGTCAAGAAGGTGCAGGAAGAAACGAGAGGCCGAGCGGGCCCAGGGGCAGGGCGGCCGCCGTACCCCCTAGGGCGGCCGCCCTAGGGCTAAGCCCAATGAGGCTCTGCCTTGTGGGAACACCTCTCCACCGCCTTTGAGATCACATCTACACCCTCCATTAAGGTTGATTTGATCCAACGGTTGATGTTCATTTGAGGAGGCTATATAAGGAAGGCCCCCTGACCCTGAGGAGAAGAGCCTCTCTGACCTAATTCATTATTCATCATCCATCTCAAGAGGAGAAGACCTTGATTAAGCCCTAGAGCCACCACATCAACTAGATCTCTAGTTTAGCATAGCTATATAGGATTAGAACTAGAAGGAGTCAATCTACGATTGGTTTCCAGATCTGTCAAGAGGATTATTGGTAATTCTCTCTCTAGTTCTTCCTTGTTCATCATTTGTTCTTCAATATTATGAATATGACTTTTCTCTACTTCATTATATTGTTTATGACTTTACTCTATTCGTTTATGTTCTTAGTCATATTGTTCTTAGTATATTATGATTATATACTTGGCTTAGTTAGATCTGAATCATATCCATGTTTAAGATCATATAGCGTTTATCCACCAGTACTATGGGTAAATGATAGATATTGTGTAGGCGTGGTGCCTAGACCGTATTTATCTGCGATTGTACCCTACATTCCGGATCGTGAGGTAGATCGCGGGAGTGACAGTCCTGTTGAGTCCTTTGTAGTCCTCCTCCCATTTGTAGGGTAGGCAGAGCAGTACTATTACGGGGAAGTGATTTCTATGTTCTTCATCTTCCTTAGTAATACTCACTACACATGAATATCTCTTATCTCGCCATGATTGCCAAGTGTAATTGCACTAATCATAATATGCTAGACTGTATAGTTAAGAATGACTTAGGAAATATCTTTGTAGTTTGTCCTAATTCCATGCTAATGACTTGCTAGAATATCTGTTAAGGTGCTTATCATTATCTTATGTGGCTAATATTTATGCTGATCAGTATTTATCTTTTGTAACTATTCATTTATTATCTATATCTTATGTGACACTTATCCTGTACTGAGTGAGATAGATGAAAAATCTCCATTACACATGCAGTGATACTCATTAATACTCATTACTCATTCCTCATTTATTCCTTAGTATCCCTTCCCAGTGGTAAAAATATAAATAACAATACCTGGAATACTCATGGTTAAAATGCTACATCGGTATTATCTGTGCGCTTACAGAAACACATTTACATTTACTTAGAGCAATTGCATATTTCAATACCACACCTCTCTGGCATGCTAGGGATGAGAACCTAGCTTAAGTGTCATAAGAAATGTCAACAAGCATTTTTGGCGCCGTTGCCGGGGATAGGCATTAATCTACTTCTTGGTAACGACGTTAGAAATGTCAACAGTTACAGAGAGCAAAATTCCATCTGGACGCTGTCCGGATTCAAGGGTCCGGACACCATCTAACGTCCGGACGCCTTCATCAGTAGTGTTTAGTATAGTGAGCGTGTGAGGTCCAGACACATGAGTAATGGTCCGGACCCCACCCTTCGAACACATCCGGAGGTACGCAGAAAGGCCTATTTTGCTTATAACGGCTAGGGGTTTATGGGGGGGGGGGTAATTTATACTCCTCCATCAGCCCCTTGGCCTTACTCTTTCCCATTTGGATAGCTGAAGAAACCTTGTGAGAGTGCAAAGAGTGCAAGAGCCCTTGTGTGTGAGAGAGAATTGAGATTCCAAGTGTTCATCCTCATTAGTTGCTTAGAGATAGAAAGTGTGCATCCATTCAATCACTAGACTAGCCTTAGTCAAGTAAGAGTTAGTGCTTGCTACTCTTAGTGATCGACATCACCTACACGATTTGGCGGTGGCAAGCTTGATGATCATCCGATGGAGTTCCTTGTAGATGACCCAAGCTCGATTGTGATCGGTTGTGGGCGATTCACCAAGCCGGGGTGGCGAAGAATCGGCCCGTAGAGAGCACTTAGTCCTTGCGCGGACTAAGGGGGAGCAATACCGTGTGTGATGCTCCAACGAGGACTTGGGGGGGAGTGTCGACTCCTCGATACCTTGGCAAAACGTCATTGTGTCAACTTCCTTACACCCTTCTCCTTCTCTATACTTGCAATTACTTTCAAGCATTACTTTCATTGTCTTTACTTGCCTTATATCATGCTTGACTAGAATTGCATAGGGTGTCTAGTTTTACATTGATCATCTAGTTACTTGTTTAGCTAGTATCACACTCACATGGCACTAGGGGGTTAATTGGCTTTGTTAGGTTTTAATTCTTGCTTAGAAATTTAAAAGAGCCCAATTCACCCCCCTTCTTGGGCATCTTGATCCTTTCAATTGGTATAAGAGCCGAGTACTCTTGATTTAAGCTTAACCACTTAGAGAAAGATGTCCCATGGGGATGGACCACCGCCCTTCTTTGAAGGAGATGAGTTTCCTTATTGGAAAGTGCGTATGGAGGCCTACCTAGAAGCCTTAGATGTTGGTGTGCTCAAAGCCGCCACTGATGGTTTTCCTCAATCTAATGGAGAACCCTTCGGTGACGAGGTTCACTATGAGAAGTGGAATGACAAGGCCAAAAACACACTTTTTAGCATTGGCAAAGATGTGCTCAACCGTGTGCGCACATCCAAGAACACTCATGAGTTATGGAAGAACATTTGTGCTCTTCATGAAGGCACAAAGAGTGAGCATGAGGAGCGCTACCACTTAGTCATGAACAAGATGAATGCTTTTACTATGCTTGCAAATGAAATGTATTCACGCTTGAATGTTCTTGTAGAAGAATTGAATGGACTTGGGCTAACTCAAATGGACCCGCTGACGTTGTGAGGAAGATTCTTTGTGTGCTTCCAATTGAAAAGTATGGTCATATTGTGACGGTGTTACATAAAAGTGATCTTTCCATATCAACACCAACTCAAATCTTGGGAAAGATCAATGCTCATGAAATGTACATGCACATCAACAAGGAAGAATCTTCATCAACCACCAAGAAGAAGGATTTCACACTCAAATCTAGCCATGATATGGGCAAGTCAAAGGTGGTGGTTGAAAGATCAAGTGAAGAAGATGATGACACAAACATTGCTCTAATGGTGAAGAATACCACCAAGATGCTAAAGAAGCTAAACATGAGCGGTGTCAAGTTTGACTCAAGAAAGAATAAATTCTTCACTAGTAGCAAGAGGAAGCCAATGTCGGAAATGGATTGCTACAATTGTGGTGAACTTGGCCATCTAGCTCATCATTATACAAAGCCCAAGAAATACAAATACAAGAAGAAGTACAAGAATGGCAAAGAAGAAAAAGATGAGTCACGTGATGATGACAAGAAGGTTGAGAGGCCCTACAAGTAAGCCTGAGCGTTCGGGTTACCCGTTTTTTTTCGGGTCGGATAATTCAGGTAATTCAAAATTCAGGTAATGAAAATTACTACCCAATATTAGCTCTGAAAAAACACTACCCGAAATTTTAGGTACCCGATAATTCGGGTTCGAGTTCGGGTATTACCCGATATACCCGAATTTACAAAATTCAGCAAACTAAATAAAATTTGGTAGCATTATACATAATTTCAGCAGCAATTGTATAGAAATTTAACAACAATTTGTAGAGAATCATTTATTATAGTTATTTTGTTCAAAAAATAGAGAATTATATTTTAATAAAGTGATAGGTTCAAGTGTTCAACTAACAACACATCATAAATACAAAAACACATACAAAACTTTGGGTAGTTCGGGTAGTTTGGGTATCCGAGGATATTACCCGAATTACCCAAACTAATTTCGGGTAATCAAAATCACTATCCGAATTTAGGATCGGGTACCTCGGGTTCAGGTAATTCGGGTCCGAGTTCGGGTTCGGGTATCGGGTTTTTTTGCCCAGGCTTACCTACAAGAAGAAAGATGGCTTCAAGAAGAAGTTCCAACACCAAAAGAAGAAATGTGGCAAGGCATATATTGTTGGTGATTGGTTGACCGACATTGAAGACTCAAGTGATTCATCTGATGATGAGAGGTTGGTCGCACTTGTCATTGGGACTTCATTGCCTCCTCCACCATCTTCATCTTCTACTACCACATCCTCTACATACCTATGCCTTATGGCCAAGGGTGACCGGAATGTACAATCTAAAGTAGAGGAAAGTGATGATGATAGTGATGATAGTGGTAGTGATAGTGAGGATGAATACCAAGGCCCTTCTTATGATGAACTTGTGAAATTTCTCACTAATTACACTAAAATTGTTAAGAAGGAGCAAGCTAAAAAATGAAAAGCTTGAAAAAAAATGATCATTTGCTTGCTAAACTTGAGAAACCACTAATGCTAGTGATGAGCTTAAAGTTGAAAACAAATCTTTATCCTCACATGCTAAGGAGCTCAAATCCTCTCTAAAAGGGATAAATGAGAAACATGATAACCTAGAGAGGACAACACAAGATCTTAGAGATAGATGTAGCAAGCTTAAGGAAGAGTAAACCGAAGTAAAGATGAACTATGATACTCTCTTTATTGCAAATGAATATCTTGGTTATGATTCACATGGTGGTACTAACCCCATTGTCAAGATTGACATTGGCACATCTTGTGATGATTTGATTGTTGAGCCAATTGTGCAAGTGCCTAAGTGCAAAGGCAAGCAAGTGATTGTGGCAGATCACTATGATGACTATATCAAGATCAAGAATGAGAATGAGAAGCTCAAGCAAGATCTTATCAAGCTCAAGTCAACCAAGTCAATATTGATTGAGTCATAAGATGAAGACCATGATGTGTCACTTGAAGTTGATATGCTTAGAGAAGAGAACAAGAGGCTAAAGATTGAGAAGAATCACCTTGCCATTGGAATGGGGAAATTCACAAAGGGCCACAATCTTCAAAGTGAGCTCCTCATGAACACCGTCATGAAGAATGACAAGACCGGAATTGGTTACAAGTCCGCTCAAGTGAGGAAGGCCAAAGCTCAATATCAACAACAAGCCAAGTACTTCTATCAAGCAAAGCCAAAGCCAAAGACAAGGACATGCTTTGAGTGGGGGAAGCAAGGACACTTTGCTCATAATTGTGTGACACCACCTCTACAACCCTTGCCCAAGCACACTAGGCCATTTGCATACAGTGCTCACTATCTCATCAACAAGGATGCCATGGGCAAGCCACAAGTTGTGTTCTTAGGACCACCTAACAAGAATAGACCAAAGACATTATGGGTTGCTAAGTCACTAGTAGAGAAGGCAATGGCCCCCCGTCAACAATGGGTGCCTAAACAACAAGCTTGATCTTTATGTGTGTAGGTGAACTACAAGACCAGTTGAAGTCATTGGGTGATAGATAGTGGTTACACTCAACATATGACCGGTGACCCCTGGATGTTCACCTCATTGGAAGAAAATGTCAATAATTAAGACAAGATTACATTTGGGGACAATTCAAAGGGAAAGGTCAAAGGACTTGGAAAAGTGGCAATCTCAAATGATCATTCAATATCAAATGTCCTGCTAGTTGCATCATTGAGCTTCAACTTACTCTCGGTTGGTCAATTGTGTGATCTTGGTTTCCAGTGCTTATTCACTCCAAATGAAGTTGTTGTGTCCAAGATAGATGACAACCAAGTTATATTCAAAGGGTTTCGACGCAATAACTTCTACCTTATGGATTTCTCATCAAATGATGCCAATCTCCAAACATGTTTGTTCACTAAGTCATCACTTGGTTGGTTGTGGCATAGAAGGCTAGCTCATATTGGAATGTCTACACTCAAGAAGCTATTGAAGAAGGAAATGGTTACAGGAATCAAGGATGTTGTGTTTGAAAAGGATAAGCTTTGTAGTGCATGTCAAGTCGGCAAGCAAGTTGCCAACACTCACCCCCACAAAGGATTCATGTCAACATCAAGAGTTCTTAAGCTACTTCACATGGAGTTATTTGGACCTACAACATATGCTAGTTTGGGTGGCAACCTCTTTTGTCTTGTGATTGTGGATGACTATTCATGATACACATGGGTGTTCGTTCTTCATGACAAAGGGGAAGATACAAGATCATTCAAGAAGTTTGCCAAGAGAACCCAAAATGAGTTTGATGTGGAAATTAAGAAGATTAGAAGTGACAATGGCACCAAGTTTATCAACACAAGAATTTAAGAATATTCTAATGAAGTTGGGATAAAGCATGAAGTGTCCACTATATATACACCACAACAAAATGGTGTGGTTGAAAGGAAGAACCATACATTAATTACACTAGCAAGAACTATGCTAGATGAGTACAACACCCCAAAGAAGTTTTGGGCCGAAGCTATCAACACCGCATGCTATGCTTCAAATAGATTGTTCATCCAAAGATTCTTGAAGAAGACACCATATGAGTTGCTTAATGGAAAGAAGTCGTATGTATAATTATTTAGGGTGTTTGGGTGCAAAGTCTAAATCTACCAGAAGCGTCGACATCTAGGGAAGTTTCAAAGAAGATGTGATATTGGTTTCTGAGAGTTCCCCATGTGTTTGGTTTTGAGTAATTGATGAAACCTACCTAAGTACTAACCTTGGATCTCTAAGTGTGAATCATGATATATGTTGGTACATGCCATGTGATGGAGCAAGATGGATCAAGGTGTGGATTGCATAAGCTCTAGCATGGAGGAGGAAATGGAAAAGGAATTCAAGACAAAGGTGAAATAGGAATCCTTTTTCGGTTTGGTGATCAAGACACCATAGAGGGTGTGATCACATTTAGGATAGATAGTCGTACTATGATGAGGACATCACCATGCTGGACACGTCTACGCCATCGTCTTTTCCAAGTTGCAATTCATCTCCAACTCAGGTGCCACGTCGACTTCGAGTCTATTTCGGAGTCCAGGACCAACAAGGAGTACAACGGACGCCCAGGATGCATATGTACTCTGTTTTCGATGATTCACCCACGGATGGAAATATAATTTCATAAGAAAACCAATGGCGTTGGTTTGAGGTCCAACCTCCTTCTGAGTCATCAGGAAACGTCGAAACAAGTCAGCATCCAGAATCTGTTCCGGTGCTACGTCACCTATTTTGGGCCAACATTGGCCATGTATCGAGTCAGGCCTTAAGCCCAAGTTGTGGGCGCCCCCCCTGGTCGCCTCCAACCCTAGGACGTCTCTCCCTTATATTCCACGTAGCCGCTGCAGTTGAGACTCGGGTTTGGTTTTAGAGTTTAGTTTTCCCTTGACAAACTGAATCGTTCATTGTAACTATGTCGATTAGTCCTTTTACAGTGATCCAGGGCCCCTCGTTCTTGATCTCCTCCACTGTGTCGATTAGTCCTTTGGAACCGAGTTCTTGAACCCTTTATTTGATATTCACGACATTCATATTTGCAATTTCATATTGCGTGTTTATACTTTCTTGCTTGTGTTCTTCGATTCGCTTGCAGGAAAAGCCTTCTTGGCGAGGACAATCAAGTTGTGCTTGGTTGATAACCAATGGAGCAGTGGTGTTATGGTTGCAGGGTTTGAATCATGTCTAATTTGAAGCTGGATCGCCAATGTAGAGTTCTCCACGGATCAAACTTACAAGTTACCTCACAGAAGATCGGGCCATTCCTCATCATACTATCAAGGAGGGAGCTCTTGTGAATGATTGCGGTTATCATGTGCCACTAGGTTCATATGCATTGCATTAAAATCATTGAACTAGTTATACAACCAATTAATTCCAAGTAAAATGTGAACTAAAAGCTAACACACGTGCACAAGTGGTGAGATCACTTAGTGTTAGCTCTTGGAAGCTTGGAGAAGTGTTTGGGTAGCAAGAAAGAGCTTCGGACTGAGGTCCGGACGCTAGGGTGTTGGCTGTCCGGACCAACGCGTGTGCATCCAGAAGCACACCCTAGGTTAGCTCGACTGAGGAGAGAGGTCCGGACACCAGTTATAGTCCGGACGCGGAGCTCCGGACACTGAGTCCAGGGTTTGGCGCTCTCTGTATCGTTCTGTAAGAAGGTCCGAACACTGTCTGTTGTCCGGACGTTGATCTCTGGATAAGCGACTGGAGGAAAGAGGCGTTTTGGTTGCTCTCTGTGTTGGGTCCGGATGGGGCGAGCGATGGTCCGGTGTCAGACTGTTCCTCGCATCTGGAGCCACGTGGCGAGCAGAGGTGCACACGGGATAAGAGCCGTTTTTATGGCAGGCGACCGGACCTATGGCCGATGGTCCGGACAGCGCTTTGCGCGCGTCTGGAGGCTGCGTCCGGAGAAGGAACAGAGAGTGTTGACTCTCGGCTGATGAAGCGTCCAGACGCTGTTGATGTTCTGGACCTTCACTATTGCTAGTGTCCACAGGGCGCAGAGGCTCTGTTTTGAGTGGAAAACGGCTAGTTGTGAGTGAGGGCTATATATAGAGATATGGCTGGCCCTTTGGAAAAGCTCTTGCACATTTTCATCACTCACACACTTGTGCTCATTTGTGAGGGCCTCCACCACTCATCCTCTTGACATAATGGACATATTCTTGAGAGATTGAGTGAACCAAGTGCATTGCTTCTTTGATTGCATTCTAGTGGCACTTGGTGATTGTCATCATCGTGGGAGCTCTTATTATTCTTGGAGGTTGCCACCTCCTAGACGGCTTGGTGCGACGAGGATCGTTGAGCGGAGGAAGGTGTTTGTCTCTGGCTCCAATCGGTGGATTGTGAGGGGTTCTTGAACCTACACCGCGTGAGATTCGCAAAAGGTATCTCTGTTAGGAATATGCCCTAGAGGTAATCATGTAGATGATTATATTCCGATTGTATCCATGATTAATAAAGTGTTCTTTGAATATCCATTATAGACAACTAGTATTGATTGACAATTATGTGAATTGTTTGTGGAACTCAATTACCTGAATGGTTATTCTAAAAGTTATCCCTGATCGGCATTCTTGTAAGAGCACACTTGAATATTAGACCAGCACATGTATTAGTTGATGGCTATGTTTCACAAGTCATAGACATGGAGATGTCAAACTAATAATGTGGGCACATGTGAGACATGTAGGCTGGACTGACCCAACAAGAGAAAGTCTCTATTCATGTCATGTACGTTATGTCCTTAGACCTGAGATTGTGGTATGTACTCAAGATGTGAAACGATATACTTAGAGACTATCAAACGCTACTCCGTTATTGGGTAGTTATAAAGGTGGTCCTTGGGTGGTCGGGAAACATGCTATGAGACATAGACAATCAAGATGGAATTTGCCCCTCTCTTCGTGAGAGAGATATCACTGGATCACTCATGTGATTGGATCAAAAAATGCATGACCATGCTTGGGTTAAGTGTTAACCCACGAGTTGAACCATATATCGAGTGGCAAAGGGAATAACTTGTACATGGTCATAGTGGTTCGTCTGATATGATCATAGCGTATGCATAGGAGTTGACACGCCTTGCTAGAGGCCGCTATCAACTATTGGTCGAGTAAGAGTACTTGGGCCATGTCTATGTATGCGTGAGCCCATAGGGTCGCACGCTTAAAGGGCTGGAAGCCTAATTCGGGTTGGACCCGAATTAGACTAGGTTTAGGGTTACTAATGGGCCTCCACCGTGGGAGCTCGTCAGGACGCCTATATAAGCAAGGGGTGGGCGCGGGGCGAATTGATCCACGCCTTTTGGCAGCCGCCGTCGCCTCCCCACGCTCGCGCCTTTTGCTCCTCGCGGACCTAGCAGTCCGGAGGCGCAACGCTTCCTCCCTGTACGTGTGGGATTCCTCGGAGGTGCTGCATCTGGAGCACAAGGACGAACCGCGCGAAGGGGACGTTGAGACGGACGACCACGCAACTGCACTGCCTGCTGCGACGCGCACGACTACATCAAGTCGTCTTCCGCTGCACCTGCGCGTCTAGTGGTAATCCCGTAACCTATAACTAGCAGTAGATCCTGGTTTATGAGGTCGAAAAGTTTTTTGTTTTCCGGCTAGCGTAGCAACCTCGTATTCCTACAGTGGTATCAAAGCCGTTACTGCCTCGTTATAGGTTCAGATCTTAGCATATGGTGATATGCGGGTTTTATGATGAATCTCAGACTTTGGTTCATGTCTTGCTGCGATGGTATTGCATCAACCTACTCGTACCGGTCGGAATTCCGCCATCCGAGTTAACAGATACAAGTAAATCCAGTCAGGGCGAGTTGGAGATCAATTAGACTGATCGAATTGAAACCTAGGTCATAAGCCGGGCGCATGTGATGCACGTCGGGAGTAGATGCGATCTATGTAATCCCAGTCAAATTTTAGCTGATGAGATCAGTCTGATGAGATTTTCATAGTGATTCCATAGATGCGATCTATGTAATCCCGCTTGGTGTCTGCCGTTGCTATCTGCTATAGCGCCTAGAATTGTTCTACGCCTAACTTGTTTTTGCAGGAGTTGATGTGGTTGGTATGGCCTATGTGATTGTATGTAATTTTCATGCCCTGCGTGACATGTAAGCAACACGGCTGGAGCCATATGTGTTGTCTTTTGATGTATTGGCCTGCGTGCCATCTTGTGATCTTGCGACTATATAATTAGTATAGCTTGCGGTAAGATAGTTCTTGGAGGACTTATCACAAGAAGGATGTCACACGTGGATCATGGAGATGAAGATCACCATGATGGGCAAGATGATGGAGATGGAGATCACCATTATTTAAAGGGCCATACCAAGTCACTATGTGTGAATATGATTCTCATTTTGTTCTACTTTTGTTGTTCGCTATTATGTTTTCTCTACATGAATATGATAGTAAAGTAGAATGATCCCTCAGCAATGTTTAAGTTGAATGCTTCCCCAAACCTTGCACTGTCACGTGTCTTGTACGATTGGTGGTGGGTCTATGAAATTAGGGTGCCACTGATCTTCCTTGACTAGACAGGTTCATGTCGGACACTTACAAGCATAAGGTTTGGTTACTTGAACAAGGTTATCCTAACGGTTAGGGACCTTGAAGCATGGGGAGGTTGAGCGTAGCATAGAGATGCTGCCCAACAACAAGAGTCATATGTGATATGATTAGCAAAGTGTTGCTTACCGATCTACCATGTCTTCTAGCGGTGATGCTAAAGCTCACTAGTTGACTTGTTAGTTGTGGGTCTTGAATCACTAAGTATCAATTGAGGGATATTGATTTTAGTGGGAGTATGTTTTATTTTGATATAACTTACTCCTTCATGGATACATTGTCTTAGTATTTTGCATTACTTTTGTTGTAGATGGCTCCCAGTAATCAGCCATTTACTTTGCGATCAATTCTTGAGAAAGATAAGTTGAATGGAACAAATTATGCGGATTGGATCCGCAACCTGAGAATTGTTCTCAGGGCTGAGAAAAAGGAAGATATTCTAGACACCCCATTACCAGATGAACCTGATGATAATGCACCTACTACAGAGAAAACTGCTTACAAGAAAGCATGTGATGCTGATCTTGAAGTGAGTTGCCTCATGCTTGCTTGTATGGAACCTGATCTACAGATGCAGTTCAACAACAATCATTCAGCGAATGATATGATCGTGGCGCTTGAAGATATGTTCCAAACTCAAGCGCGGACTGAAAGGTTCAATGTCTCTAAGGCGCTTGCAGAAACCAAGCTGGCTGAGGGCGCACCTGTAGGGCCACATGTAATCAAGATGGTTGGTTACACTCAGAGGTTGGAGAAGCTAGGCTTCGCAATTGGCCAAGAGTTGGCAACTGATTTCATTCTTGCGTCTCTTCCGCCCAGTTATGGAAACTTCATCTCGAACTACCATATGCATGGGGCGGAGAAGGGCTTGAATGAATTGTGTGGCATGCTTAAAACAGCAGAAGCTGATATCAAGAAGGCATCAGGCAGTAGCCATGTGATGGCGGTCCAAAACAAGCCTAACTTTAAAAGGAGGGCTGGGTGGAAGAAGAAGGCGAAGGCTAAAGATGAGATCTCTAAGCCAAACCCTCCTCCTGCCAATGGACCAGCTGCTGAAGCAATATGCTTTCATTGTAAGGGGAAAGGTCACTGGAAGAGAAACTGCAAGCTGTACCTGGAGTCCTTAGAGAAGGATGGCGGTAGTAAAGGTACTCCCGCTGCTTGTACACTTGTCATTTATGTTACAGATATTTTTCTCGCTGATTCTTACATTAACTCCTGGGTATTTGATACCGGATTGGTTGCTCATATTTGCAATACGATGCAGGGAATGGTAAGAAGTAGAAGCACGAGAAGAGGCGGAGTTGATTTTCGCGTGGGCAACAATGCAAGAGTTGCTGCGTTGAGCGTTGGGACGATGCAACTTCACCTCCCGTCAGGATTTATCATGGAGTTGAATAATTGTTATTTTGTTCCTAGTTTAAGTCGAAACATTGTGTCACCTTCATGTTTGATGAAGGATGGTTATTCATTTGCGAGTAAAGACAATGGTTGTGTGATCTCAAAGAATGACATGTTTGTGGCTTTTGCATCCATTATGAATGGATTGTTTATTTTAAATCTTGATGATACACCTATCTGTAATGTTAATGCTAAAAGGCCTCGGCTTAATGAGTTAAGTTCTACATATATGTGGCATTGTCATTTGGGTCATATAAGTAAGAATCGCATGAAGAGGCTCCATGATGATGGTCTTCTAGCTTCGTTTGATTTTGAATCATATGAGACATGTGAGGCTTGCCTACTAGGCAAGATGACCAAGGCGCCATTCAAAGGATTTCCTGAGAGGGCGTCTGACTTGTTGGAACTCGTACATACTAATGTATGTGGACCAATGAGCACGACAGCTAGAGGTGGATTTCAATACTTCATAACTTTTACTGATGACTTTAGTAGATATGGATATGTCTACCTAATGAAGCATAAGTCTGAAACATTTGAAAAGTTCAAAGAATTTCAGAATGAAGTAGAGAATCAACGTGGCAAGAAAATTAAAGCCTTGCGATCTGATCGAGGAGGCGAATATTTGAGCCATGAGTTTAGCAATCATCTAAATAGTTGCGGAATTGTTCCACAACTTACGCCACCTGGAACGCCTCAGAGAAACGGCGTCTCCGAGCGACGTAATCGGACTTTGTTGGACATGGTTCGGTCTATGATGAGCCAGTTAGACCTACCACTCTCATTTTGGGGATACGCTCTAGAAACAGCCGCTTTCACATTGAATAGGGTACCGTCTAAGTCCGTAGTCAAGACACCATATGAGATATGGACTGGTAAGAGTCCCAGTTTGTCTTTTCTAAAGATTTGGGGTTGTGAAGTTTATGTCAAATGACTTATGTCGGATAAACTTACACCCAAGTCGGACAAATGCTTTTTCGTGGGATATCCAAAGGAAACTTTAGGGTATTACTTCTACAACCGATCAGAGGGCAAAGTGTTTGTTGCTCGGAATGGTGTTTTCTTAGAGAAAGAGTTTCTCAACAAAGAGAAAAGTGTAGAAAAGGTGTATCTTGAAGAAGTTCAAGATGAGCCAATAGGAGATAACTCTACGAGTGATGCTAATGTAGCAGAACAAGTTGAGATACCTGTGGCAAGAGAAACACCACAACAACCACGAAGGTCAGCAAGAATCCGTGAGGCACGTGGGGAAGTGTTGTTGTTAGACGATGACGAACCTGCAACCTACGCGGAAGCAATGATGGACCCAGATTCCGAGAAATGGCAAAGTGCCATGAGATCCAAGATAGATTCCATGGGAAACAATCAAGTTTGGAACTTGGTTGACCCGCCTGATGGGGTTAAACCTATTGAGTGCAAATGGGTCTATAAAAAGAAAAGGATATGGATGGAAACGTTCACGTCTATAAAGCTCGACTTGTTGCAAAGGGTTTTTGGCAAGTTCAAGGAGTTGACTACGACGAGACATTCTCGCCGCTAGCGATGTTTAAATCTATCCGGATCATTCTAGCAATTGCTGCTTATTTCGATTATGAGATTTGGCAGATGGATGTTAAAACAGCCTTTCTAAATGGAAATTTGGACGAGGACGTGTATATGATACAGCCCGAAGGTTTTGTTGATCCTAATAATGCTAGAAAAATATGCAAGCTACAGAAATCCATTTATGGGTTGAAGCAAGCATCTCGGAGTTGGAACATTCGTTTTAATGAAGTGATCAAAGGGTTTGACTTTCGTCAAAATGAAGGACCTTGTGTTTACAAGAAGGAAAGTGGGAGCGCTGTTGTATTTCTAATCTTGTATGTGGATGACATACTATTGATTGGGAATGACATTCCTATGTTGCAATCTGTAAAGACTTCATTGAATAATAGTTTTTCTATGAAGGATTTAGGAGAAGCAACATACATTTTGGGCATCAAAATCTATAGAGATAGATCAAAGAGGCTTATAGGATTAAGTCAAGAGACATACATTGACAAGGTGTTGAAACGGTTCAACATGGAACAATCCAAGAAAGGGTTCTTGGCTATGTCACATGGTATACGTTTCAGCGAGAAGCAGTGTTCTTCGACAGCTGATGAGCGGAAACGAATGAGTAAGGTTCCATACGCTTCGGCAGTTGGTTCCATCATGTACACCATGATATGTACTCGCCCAGATGTCTCATATGCTCTAAGTGTTGCGAGCAGGTACCAAGCCAATCCAGGTGAGAGTCACTGGACGCTTGTTAAAAACATTCTTAAGTACTTGAGAAGGACTAAAGATGTGTTCCTAATCTATGGAGGTAATAAGGAGCTCGTTGTAAATGGTTACACCGATGCTAGCTTCCAAACTGACATAGATGATTCACAGTCTCAATCAGGTTTTGTGTTCACAAAATGTGCAAGATACATACGGATTTGAATGTTGCAGATCCTTTGACAAAGGCTCTTCCACAGCCTAAGCATGAGGCACACTTGAGGTCTATGGGGATTAGACATCTAAGAGATTAACTCTAGTGCAAGTGGGAGACTGTTAGGAATATGCCCTAGAGCTAATCATGTAAATGATTATATTCCGATTGTATCCATGATTAATAAAGTGTTCTTTGAATATCCATTATAGACAACTAGTGTTGATTGACAATTATGTGAATTGTTTGTGGAACTCAATTACCTGAATGGTTATTCTAAAAGTTATCCCTGGTCGGCATTCTTGTAAGAGCACACTTGAATATTAGACCAGCACATGTATTAGTTGATGGCTATGTTTCACAAGTCATAGACATGGAGATGTCAAACTAATAATGTGGGCACATGTGAGACATGTAGGCTGGACTGACCCAACAAGAGAAAGTCTCTATTCATGTCATGTACATTATGTCCTTAGACTTGAGATTGTGGTATGTACTCAAGATGTGAAACGATCTACTTAGAGACTATCAAACGCTACTCCGTTATTGGGTAGTTATAAAGGTGGTCCTTGGGTGGTCGGGAAACATGCTATGAGACATAGACAATCAAGATGGAATTTGCCCCTCTCTTCGTGAGAGAGATATCACTGGATCACTCATGTGATTGGATCAACAAATGCATGGCCATGCTTGGGTTAAGTGTTAACCCACGAGTTGAACCATATATCGAGTGGCAAAGGGAATAACTTGTACATGGTCATAGTGGTTCGTCTGATATGATCATAGCGTATGCATAGGAGTTGACACGCCTTGCTAGAGGCCGCTATCAACTATTGGTCGAGTAAGAGTACTTGGGCCATGTCTATGTATGCGTGAGCCCATAGGGTCGCACGCTTAAAGGGTTGGAAGCCTAATTCGGGTTGGACCCGAATTAGACTAGGTTTAGGGTTACTAATGGGCCTCCACCGTGGGAGCTCGTCAGGATGCCTATATAAGCAAGGGGTGGGCACGGGGCGAATTGATCCACACCTTTTGGCAGCCGCCGTCGCCTCCCCACGCTCGCGCCTTTTGCTCCTCGCGGACCTAGCAGTCCGGAGGCGCAACGCTTCCTCCCTGTACGTGTGGGATTCCTCGGAGGTGCTGCATCTGGAGCACAAGGACGAACCACGCGAAGGGGACGTTGAGACGGACGACCATGCAACTGCACTGCCTGCTGCGACGCGCACGACTACATCAAGTCGTCTTCCGCTGCACCTGCGCGTCTAGTGGTAATCCCGTAACCTGTAACTAGCAGTAGATCCTGGTTTATGAGGTCGAAAAGTTTTTTGTTTTCCGGCTAGCGTAGCAACCTCGTATTCCTACAATCTCTAGTGGATTGCACGTAGCTTGGGGATCCCCATCTTGTGTTGGTTGTGCGGCACCCGGTGATGGGTTTGGCTTGTGATTGCCAATTAGCACGTGAACCTCCAAGTGGGTGTATCGCTACAACGAGGACTAGCTTGTTGGCAAACAAGTGAACCTCGGTAAAAAATCTTGTGTCACATTGTCTCTACCGAGGATTCTTATTGTGATTGATTGGTTATCTATTGGCTCATCTCTTCGCGGGGGTATAACCCTCCTAACTCTAGCTTTGCATTTCATTCTTACATTCTTGCAAAGTAGAGTAGCTTAGCTCTTCTAGCTTGTGTAGCTTTGTTTAGAGCTTTCTAGGTTGCTAGCTAGTTTGTGTGCTATAGTCGTTTTCTTGATAGTAACTAGAATTGGTAGGTGGCTTGCCTAACCGTAGAGCTAGAGTGAACTTGCTTAAACCGTGTTTTATTCTAACAAGTTTTCTTAAGTGTTGTTGTAGAATTTTTAATAGGCTATTCACCCCCCCTCTAGCCATTCCTAGACCTTTCAGTTTCCTAGTTGGTTATTCTTTGAAATCCAAAGCATACCGTGTATTTAACCAAGCCACCGGTTTAGTTGAAGAAACGTATGACTTGGAATTTGATGAGACTAATGACTCCCAAGGATTAAATTAAAATCTTGATGATGTAGGTGATGAACCATTAAGGGAGGCTATGAAGAACATGCCTATCGGTACAATCAACCCAAAAGAAGAAGATCAAGTGGTGGTTGATGTAGAAGGTGATGCACATCATGAACCATCTCCACCACAAGAGCCTCAAGATGATGATGATAAAGCGAGGGAAACAAATGAAGATTCTTTCATCCCTCAAGCTCAAGTGGAGGCTCAAGCTCAAGATGTTGATGCACCTAATCCTCCTCCTCAAGTGGTTGATAGAAGATCCGCACCCATACTCCAATCACATCCACAAGAACTCATCATTGGAAGTCCTTCAAGGGGAGTAATGACTCGGTCCCAAAAGCTTGCTTCATTTATTAAACATCACTCTTTTATGTCTTGTGTTGAGCCTACATGTGTAGAGGAAGCGCTTGAGAATCCGGATTGGGTGAATTCCATACATGAAGAATTAAACAACTTCACCCACAATCAAGTGTGGACTCTAGAAGCAAAGCCACAAGGTGCAAGAGTGATAGGAACTAAGTGAGTGTTCCGCAACAAGCAATATGATCAAGGACAATTGGTTAGAAACAAGGCAAGACTAGTTGCAAAGGGGTTCTCCCAAGTTTAAGGCTTGGATTTTGGGGAGACCTTTGCACTGGTTGCAAGACTTGAAGCCATCTGTACCCTCCTTTCATATGCATCACACCATGACATGAAATTATATCAAATGGATGTGAAAAGTGCATTCTTGAATGACTTCATAAATGAACTAGTCTATGTTAACCAACCTCCCAGTTTTGAAGACCATAGATATCCTAGCCATGTTTACAGGTTGTCCAATGCGCTATATGGGCTCAAGCGAGCCCCTAGAGCTTGGTATGAGCGTCTTCGGGATTTCCTTTTCAAGAAGGGATTCACTATTGGGAAGGTTGATACAACATTATTCACCAAGAAGCAAGATGGAGACATCTTCATTTGTCAAGTATATGTTGATGACATTATATTTGGCTCAACAAATGAAGATCATTGCAAGGAATTTGGTGATTTGATGTCGAAGGAATTTGAGTTGTGCATGATTAGAGAGCTTACATTCTTCCTTGGGTTTCAAGTGAAGAAATTGAGAGAGGGCACATTTGTATCTCAAGAGAAGTATACTAATGATGTGCTCAAGAAGTTCAAAATGGAAGATTGTAAGACAATCAAGACCCCAATTCCTAAAAATGGACACCTCGACCTAGATGAGGGAGGTAAACCAGTTGATCAAACTCTCTACTGTTCTATGATTGGTAGCTTGTTATATCTTACCGCATCTAGGCCCCAATATCATGTTTAGTGTGTGTATGTGTGCTAGATTTTAAGCAAAACCTAAGGAATCACACTTAAGTGTCGTAAAAAGAATCCTTAGATACATAAAGCACACCCCAAGCATTGGCCTTTGTTATCCCAAAGGAGCTACTTTTCAATTAGTTGGCTACTCCGATTTGGATTATGCCAGTTGCAAAGTTGATAGGAAGAATACCTCCGGAGGTTTCCATTTGCTTGGTAGATCTCTTGTGTCATGGTTATCTAAGAAACAAAATAGTGTGGCTTTGTCCACCACCGAAGCGGAGCACATAGCCGCCAGAGCTTGTTTTGCACAAATCTTATACATGAAACAAACTCTTCTAGACTATGGCATAGAACTTAAAAGTGTACCACTTCTTTGTGATAATGAGAGTGCGGTAAAACTTGCAAACAATCTCGTTCAACACTCTCGCACCAAGCACATTGATATTTGCCATCACTTTCTTAGAGATCATGTTGCAAAGAAAGATATATCACTAGAAGGTGTTAGAAGTGAGGATCAATTGGCGGATATCTTCACAAAACCGCTTGATGAATCAACCTTTTGTAGGTTGCGGAATGAGCTAAATGTGATTGATCTAAGCAACTTCACTAAAAGATGATCTTATGTTGGTAATTGCATTCATTATAATATATGACATGTTTAAATTATGTATGTGCACATAGGCTTGTCTAACTTGGTTAAGATAACCGCCCACAAGCGTGTGAAGAAGCTTAATCGAGGTTTAAACTTGACAAGCAACTAGATTGAAATTCAAGTATTGCATCACATATGCATGTTTGTTACTTGATCGTTCCTTTTCGGTTAAGTTTGAGCATCCACTGAGTTTTCCCACTTTAGGGGGAGCATTCCAAGCTCAAGTTCTTACTATACCCCTACTAGTGGCCTTATGATGCTCCTCGCCCTGTTTTATTGATCTATTTTCATAAAAAGAGCTAAGCCTATGGCTAACTACTTGAAAAACCATGAGGGTTTGAGTGATGGTTCTCACACCATGTTGGAAATGGTTTGGGAGAAACCAAGGGAGAGATAGGACAAATTCTAGTGCATTTCAGGCTTCGGACTGTGCTCTGGATGCTACATCTTCATCAGTACGGACAATCTTTTGCGTCCGGACCCCCCTCTGTTCTTCATTGCTTCCACTCCGGACTCTACCTTCGGACGTGCGATTTAAGGCATCTGGACCATCTCTCATGCGTCCGGTCAAACCCCCCCTTGCGCATCGTGCTTCGGACGCTCTGTCTGGACGCCACTGTGTCTCATGTCTCGACCTACTACTAGCGTATAGACTTTGGTTTCCAGAGAGCTTTTTTCTTCGGACGGACCCCTCTTTGGTCTGGACCCCCTCGTCTGGACAATCCTTTGCGTACGGAGCTAGATCTTCACACGTGGATACCCTATCATGTGATCCCTCTGTTCTGACATTTCCCCCGCCCTGATCCCATACGTCGTCGCCTATATGTCGCCATTAGCGCCGCCTGTCACCTCCACGAGCACCCGCCGCCGACGAGCCTTGCTGCTGGTTCCTCCTTGTGGGCCCGCGCGCTCCCCTAACGCCTCCTCCCCACGCTGTCCAACCCCCGAGCTCCGCCCCCGCTTGGCACCGCGCGCTCTGCTTCTCACCTGCGCGCCATGTCTTGCTCGCCGTCGTGCACTCGCACCACCTCGCCCCAATACTACCGGAGCTCCGTCCAGTGCCACCCGTCCCCCCACCCCACCCCCACCGTACCACCAACGTCGTCCTACCCCTACCTAGGGTTTCCCCTCTGAACTCCTAGGCCCATCACCACTAGCACCCAACCCCCCTAGGGTTCTCTTTGTCCCTTTCATCCCGAGGGTTTGTCCCTCGATTCATCGCTCGTGCGTTTTTAGCCGTCGACGCGTCATTCATGTGGTGTCTCTATCCGAGCCCGACGTGCATTGATTCAACGTTTCTTACCTAAGGTATCCGACATTCACGTGGTGTTTGTGATAGAGAACTCAGAGCCAAGCCCGCGTGTATGGATTGAGGCCAAGCCTCGCGAGATTGACAGTGTCATATGGGCCTCTTGCAGTGACACTGGTTCTATTGAGCAGTGGATCTCTTTGTCAGCGGCAATGAGTTTGTTTGCTTGGCAATGGGTTTCTATTGATCAATGGTAGTGGCATTAGGGCCTCTTTTAGTTTTGTTTGGTTGATCATGGCTCGTGTGAAGAACGCCGCCAGTGGACCTCCCGGTGGTGACGACCCGCCTCGCCCTTCCTCAGTTCAGGAGAAGGGGGAGGCTAAGGCGAAGACCAGCAGCAAGAAGCGGAAGCTTCTTGACCGCAACGCTCAGGCCGCGATTGCAGCGGCAGAGGCGCCGACAAAGCAGAGCGAGGTTCGAATTGGCACTCACACTCGTACTTCTATAGCCTCACCTGCAGCCATAGCTCAGCCAGCAGTGCTAGATCAGTTTACTCTGCCTACAGAGGCTTGAGCAGAGACAATAGAGGCCATAGAGACTGCTCAGACACCCCAATGCTGGCTCTCCACTCGCGTCTATGTCGAGGTTGCTCCTCGCCCTAAGGGCCCTTGCTGGGGAGACAGAGTTCCTAGACCAGCACCGCCACCACAGTCTCTAGCCGGTTCCCCTGTGATGCCCATGCACCTTAACCTCAGCCTGGCTACTACTCAGCAGGTGTGTGAGCTTCGGCTAGTTGAGCTTGGAGAGTGGTTTCCTGACAAGTGACACCCTAATGCCTCTCCAGGCTGGTGGCACCCGACACGAGGATTTCTACGATGTAGCACGGACTATGAGGATACAGCTGCGACCGCACCGCGTGAGTCCCCTTGAGCACGTGATCGCGACAGGCGTAGAGGTGCTTCGACCTCTACTCACGTACCTACCCGGGCTGGCTGACCTGCTAGGCCGCTCTGGGAATTACATTGAGGACTGAGTCGAGGAGTTCTACGCTTCACTTTGGGTTGACCTGGACCACCAAGACTTTCAGTACACCTTCAGAGGAGAGCATCACCAGATGTACTTGACAGCCCTCAGAGAGCGTCTCCACCTCATCGAGTCTGATCTTCGGCTCCACGAGCAGTGTTTTAGGGTGTGTAATCCCCCCGCAAAGCAGTTGGAGGCACTACACCAGAGACAGACCACATAGCTCTGTGTTTCCGTCCTCCTTTCGATCTCGGTGCTCGTCGGACCCCCGCCGAGTTGCTCCCACATTCATCTCATCAATGACGTGTTGAGGCGTACTCTTCTTCCTCGCACCGGTTACCATGACGGGCTCACAAACCTTTAGCAATACCTCTTGGCAGCGATTGTGCAACATACATCGTTCGATCTTGCTGACTTCATTTATTGTGAGATAGAGGATACCATTGTAGATGGTATTGTTTCTCGGAGGCAGTTACCCTACGGTCACTAGATCAGTTCTTTGCTTGTTCTTTCACTCAGGACCAGTCAGCTAGGGATAGTTTGCGAGCTTGAGCACTACTCATTAGTCTTTCTAATCTACAAGATGAGTGCAGTGATAGATGGCCGCCATGGCAACAGAGTTCTTAGGGTGATTCGTCGCTCTGTACGGCCTAGAGAGATGGATGAGGTGGATGCACAGGACGAGGCGATCCGATGTGTTGCTCAGGCGGAGCTTCACGCTCTTGAGATAGAGGAGGATCTGGATCAGGGTACTTCACCAATCCCTTCTGACAGTGATGATGAGGACTACCATCCTATTCCTCCTTGTCAGGCAACTCATGACGCAGAGGTAAGTAGCTCCCGGTTAGCTCCACTACTACCTCAGACCGACCCTACCCTACTTAGGATCTTGGACAGGATGCAGGACCAACAAGGCTCCATGTTCACGATGATGACTCAAGTTAGGCCCGTTAGGATCAGTTCCAGCAGCAGTTGCTCACTACTCAGGCCCAGACCCTGCAGTTCATGTCACATATCCTTCAGCACACAGGAGCTCCTCCACTGACTTCCCTACAGAGGTCCTCATAGTTTCAGCTTGGACCGCAGACCTGTACTTCCATTCCACCTCAGTTTGGGCAATTTGTGGGTCCTTATACTCAGTCACAGCTTGGATAGCACCCTGGAGTCTCAGCTCAGCCACCGCCTCCAGGTGTGCCCTACTACATCTAGTACCCGACACCCTCTACTTCGTACTACAGATAGCCAGTGGTCTCCACTGCACAGTATTTGGGTCAGACGGTTACTCCTCTACTCCATCTTGCCCTATGACCCCCACTCTAGCTACACAGTCCTCTGGTGGACATTAGAGTGCGGGTTCTTTAGAGCAGTTTTAGACTCCAGTCCGTCAGGTCTCTTAGTGGTTTGACTCGGTTGGCCAGATGACGCAGTTTACACCGATCACGATAGGGTTTACCCCTTACTCAGTGTCTAGAGGCTTTGGTGCTATTGCTCGGGACCTTACGACCAGCTACAGTGACCTCACCGGTCTCGCCGGTCCCACTCACTACCAGCCCTCTTCGATGGAGCTTGCACCCCAGACTAGTGGCACGTTCCCCTCTCCAGTGGCTTCGTCTGATCTTGCACCTCAGGACCCGACTACTATAGTCTCTACCCCTCTAGTGGTCCAGCCAAACGTGACTCTAGTGGCCAGTGAGCCTCAAGGAAAGACTACCAAGGTTTCAATGTCCAAGACACCACTTCCAATCCCTGCTACAGAGTCTGAGGTTGCTCCTTCTGTGCCTCCCCCCGTGCCAGACTTGCCTAGTTCAGAGGCACCCTTAGATGCACCTACAGAGACAATGGCTCCTGAGACTGAGCAATCCGTAGCTCCAGCAGTGTCAGTGGCCGATGCTTTAGCTTCCACTTCAGCTGCTACTGTTCCTGTGATAGTACCTTCCTCTACAACAACTCGAGCCAGTTTAGTAGAGGACGTGCCAGTCCTGAGCGTGACATGTCTCAGTCTGAGTGTGTCATTCATGACCCGACTGCTCCCCCTATGCCCGTCGCATAGTTTTTGGTGCTTTGTCGCCAAAGGGGGAGAGTGAGAGTATGTTAGTGTTAAGGGGAGATGAGAGAGAGATTTGTATAGTTTGATGTGCTTACCCTTCTCGTACTCATGCATCATGTTTGCTGCCTTTATGCATTTGTTTATATGTGTGATGCTACTCTTGCTTGTGACATGTGTGTTTCACTCTTATATATGATATATCACTTGCTTATGCCCATGATATGCTTCCATGCTTTACTTTGATATATATATGTGTTGAGCATATCGTCATGTACTTGCACTTGATTCACATCTTTAGTGCATGTCGTGGCTTGGATCTCTTAAGCATGTTCTTTTCACTCATATTCACTAACCCATGCCTAAGTGAACCAAGTAATTTGAAAACTTGAAAATAAACTCTCTTATCATACTCTATGGCGTATTGTCATCAATCACCAAAAAGGAGGGAGATTGAAAGCATCTAGGCCTCTAGTGTTTCGGTGATTAATGATAATGCAAGATTACTATGACTAGCATGTGTTTTTACAGAGGCAATAAGAAAGTTAGGTCATGGTAATGGAGAATTGATTGGGCTATCAATGGAATTGGCACCCCTTAATGGAGTCATTTCGGTTTTCAAAGGATTAGCGACAAGGTTGAAGCATAGACTAGGTCTAAGTGTCGTTTGGAGTTGAGAGACACTTAGAGTAGTTTGGCACCTTTATTTTTCCTTTGGTCGTACTATTAAGGGGGTACTATCTAGTAGCTTGACGTAGGAGAGGCTATGTGATTAGGTGTGGTGCATATTGTTAAAACTAGCACTAGGCATCTTTAGAAAAGCCCTTAGATCTTTGTGAGCAACTTCTATTTTTGAAGTATGTGAACTCGAGCAAGTTTTGGCTCTCAGAAGAGCTCTGGGTGCTAAGGGAACCTAGGGTCCAGACCATTGGCTATGTGTCCGGACCCCTAGGGTTTGCTCAGAGTACGTTAGGTTGTCCGAACACTGTGAAAAGTGTGGGTCCGAACCATTGGGTGCGTCCGGACCCCATCCAGAGAGTTACCCAAGAGCTCAACTAAGTCCGAACATTGTCTGGAGTGTAAGGTTCAGACACGTGCGAGCGTCCAGACCCTACACAGAGAGTTACAGAGAACAAAATTCCATCTGGATGCTATCCGGAGTCAAGGGTCTAGACACCATCTAGAGTATGGACGTCTTCAGTAGTAGTGTTTAGTACAATGACGGTGTGAGGTCTGGACGCATGAGTAATGGTCCAGACCCCACCCTTCAAACACATCTGGAGGTATGTAGAAAGGCCTGTTTTGCTTGTAACGGCTAGGGGTTTCTTGGGGGTATTTATACTCCTCCATCAGCCCATTGGCCTTACTCTTGCCCATTTGGATAGCTGAAGAAACCTTGTGAGAGTGCAAGGAGTGCAAGAGCCCTTCTGTGAGAGAGAATTGAGATTCCAAGTGTTCATCATCACTAGTTGCTTAGAGATAGAAAGTGTGCATCCATTCAATCACTAGACTAGCTTGGTCAAGTGAGAGTTAGTACTTGTTACTCTTGGTGATTGACATCACCTAGACGGCTTGGCAGTGGCAAGCTTGGTGATCAGTTGTGGATGATTCACCGAGCCGGAGTGGCGAAGAATCAACCCAAAGAGAGCACTTAGTCCTTGTGCGGACTAAAGGGGAGCAATACCATGTGCGGTTCTCCAACGAGGACCAGGGGGAGTGTCGACTCCTCGATACCTCAGCAAAATGTCATCGTGTCAACTTCCTTACACCCTTCTCCTTCTCTCTACTTGCAATTACTTTCAAGCATTACTTTCATTGTCTTTACTTGCCTTATATCATGCTTTACTAGAATTGCATAGGGTGTCTTGTTTTACATTGATCATCTAGTTACTTGTTTAGCTAGTATCACACTCACATGGAACTAGGGGGTTAATTGGCTTTGTTAGGTTTTAATTCTTGCTTAGAAATTTAAAAGAGCCTAATTCACCCCCCTTCTTGGGCATCTTGATCCTTTCAATTGGTATAAGAGCCGAGTACTCTTGATTTAAGCTTAACCACTTAGAGAAAGATGTCCCATGGGGATGGACCACCGCCCTTCTTTGAAGGAGCTGACTTTCCTTATTGGAAAGTGCGTATGAAGGCCTACCTAGAAGCCTTAGATGTTGGTGTGCTCAAAGCCGCCACCGATGGTTTTCCTCAATCTGATGGAGAACCCTTCAGTGACGAGGTTCACTATGAGAAGTGGAATGCCAAGGCCAAAAACACACTTTTTAGCATTGGCAAAGATGTGCTCAACCGTGTGCGCACATCCAAGAACACTCATGAGTTATGGAAGAACATTTGTGCTCTTCATGAAGGCACTAGGGGGTTAATTGGCTTTGTTAGGTTTTAATTCTTGCTTAGAAATTTAAAAGAGACCAATTCACCCCCCCCCCTCTTGGGCATCTTGATCCTTTCACCTCGTCTTTGTCAAGCTTCTTCTCCTTTCCCTCGGCCTTAGGCAGCTTATCCTTGTGGTTGGTGTCCGCTACTTCCTTGGTCCCGCTCTCCCTGCCTACCATTGGCATCATCGTAGGAGCAACATCCTTATGCTTCATGGACATGGCCACCTGCTTGTCACCCATGTGAAAGGTCTAGGAATGTCTAGAGGGGGGTGAATAACCTAATTAAAAAATCTACAACAACACTAGACAAACAAATTAGTATAACACACGGCGTAAAGTGAGTTTGCACTAGTACTAAAGGTTAGACAAGCCACCTACCACAATTCTAGTCACTAGCAAGAGTAAAACTAAACCACTCAAGCAAGCTAGTCAACTAGAAAGCTCTACCAAGCTACACAAGCCTAGAGAGCTAAGTTGCTCTACTTTCCAAGAATATAAAGGAAGTAAATCATAAGCTAGAGTTAGAAGGGTTATACCGTCGTGGAGAGTAGCAACCAATAGATATCCAATCAATAGGCAATCACAATATGAATCTTCGGTAGAGAGACAAGTGACACAATATTTTTTACCGAGGTTCACTTGTTTGCCAACAAGCTACTCCTCGTTGTAGCGAATCACCCACTTGGAGGTTCACGTGCTAATTGGCATCACACGCCAGACCCGTCACCGGGTGTCGCAAAACCAACACAAGATGGGCCTCCACAAGCTACAAGCAATCCACTAGAGATACCTTTCGCGAACTCCCGCGGGGAAGGTTTAAGGACCCCTCACAATCCACCGATTAGAGCCGGAGACAAACACCTTCCTCCACTCAACGATCCTCGTTGCACCAAGCCATCTCGGAGTTGGCAAACTCTAAGAATAACAAGAGATCCCACGATGACGACGATCACCAAGTGCCACTAGTATGCAATCAATAGAGAAATGCACTTGATTCACTCAATCTCTCATGAAATGATCAATTCTATCAAGAGTATGAGTGGTGGAGGCTCTCCCAAGCTAGCACAAGTGTGTGAGTCATGAGAATGTGCAAGAGTTGCCCCCAAGGGCCGGCTAAAACACTTATATAGCCACACTCACGAAACTAGCCGTTTTCCCACAAACTTCACTTTCCTGCGTACCTCCGGACGCACACTTCATAGGGGGTCCATACCAAACAGATCGTCTGGACCCTTCACCAGCATAGAAACAACTCCTCTATTTCTATTTTCGTACGCACCGCCCGACGCGTGAAAAACGCCATCTGGACTAATGGTCGTGTGTTTGGTCAGCCTCCCGTTTGAACTTGCACGTTGGCGTGCGCCACATGTCTCCGGACGCGCGCAACAGTCCCACTCCAGTCCAATCACTCGCAGCGTCCAAACTTGACACAGAAACTACCCGAGTGCCTCAGAACTCCGGACGCCGCATCCGGAGTCACACGTCCGGACACCCTTCACCGTCCGGACTCAACACAGAGAGTTCTAGATGATCTGGACAGCGTCCGGACTCACGTGTCCGGATAGCCAACAACGTCCAGACCTCTGCTCGCAGCACTGACAGCCTAGGGTATGCATCCGGACGCACACGCAATGGTCCGGACACATCCAAACCCTAGCGTCCGAACCTCCAAATTGAGTCCAAACTGCCCCCAACTTTCTTCCGAGCTTCCAAGGGCTAACACTAAGTGATTCCACCACTTGTGCACGTGAGTTAGCTTTTAGTTCAAATTTCTTGGAATTAAGTTGGCTCTCTTCACTTAGATCATTTTTAGATATGCAATGCAATGACCTAGTGTCACATGATAACTGCAATCATTTACAAGTTCTTCCTCCTTGATAGTACGACTATATATCCTAAACGTGATCGCACTCTCTATAGTGTTTTGATCACCAAACTGAAAATGGTTCCTATATCACCTTTGCCTTGAATCCATTTTCCATTCCATCCACCATGCTAGAGCCTTGTAATCGTCACCTTGATCCATCTAGCTCCTTCACATGCCATGTACCAATCTATCTCATATATTCACTTAGAGCAATAGGTTAGTACTTAGGTAGGTTTCATCAATTACTCAAAACCAAACACATAGGGGCTCTCAATCTCTCACTTTTTGGTAATTGATGACAACCTTTCTCAAAGATATGAAATATAATTATTTTGAACTTGAGTTGCTTGTCCAAGCATTTTGATCAA
The DNA here is from genome assembly GCA_022036555.1 of Microstegium vimineum. Lineage (NCBI taxonomy): Eukaryota > Viridiplantae > Streptophyta > Magnoliopsida > Poales > Poaceae > Microstegium > Microstegium vimineum. The sequence continues at coordinate 11,288,983 of CM039128.1, read as the reverse complement.
AGAATTTAGATTTGGACAAGTCACACAAATTCGGTTTGGTAGTTATTAGCTCCCGCTACATATGTGCTAGATGAACTTGGTACAAATATTGCACATATGTATGGATAGAAATTGTGGGAGAGCAAATAGCTACCAAATGATGCTAAGGTATAAGAGTAGACCTTTGAAGCGTGATACCATCAGAGTGCGGAATTAGAATCACCCTTAGCACCATAATACATTAGATACCACTTGAACTACTAAAACTCACTTGAAAGCATTAGTTCAACAAAGATGTTCTAGTATCTATCTATCACCTATGCATGCTAGTTGATCAATCATCATTCATTTTAGATCACTAGCAATCACCACACAAGCATGAATATTAGAATTTGAAGTACTTGTGCAACAATACATATGAGGGTGCGTACATTCAAATGCAACAATATTCTTCATGAGCTTGCTCCCCCTACTTGTGTGTTCTTTCAAAAAATTGATTGTTCATTTTACTTTGTAGTTCCCCCCTTTGTCATATTTATCTTTTAAAACTCCCCATTTTCCCATATCTTTGCAATTTCTCCCCCTTTGTCATCCAATTGACACAAAAAGGTTGGATCGATTATAGATATTCAAGTTTTTCTCCCCCTTAGTGTGAGATAGGGTGAAAGATTGTTTTAAACTTTGGTTTGGTCTAGACTACTTGTCCAAGATATTTAACTCGGTTTAAACCATGGACAAGCTTCTTCACACATGCTAAGATGGTTATCTTGCCTATGTTGAGTTAAACACTTGAAGTTCATAGTCATAGATCAAACACTAGGATTGCAAGCACATCAACATGTCATATGCTACCACTAGATCATATCAAGTCATAGAAGCAATAGTGGTACCATATAAGCATCAAAATCATTTATTTTGTATGAATGAGCCTAGAAGCATGAGTGATGACTATATGCTCTATACAAGTCCTAGCAAAGATTGCATGAATGCTTTTCAATCAACTTGTACCTTGCTTTGTTGGAGTAGAGGCATGTCATATAAGTGCGGGTGCATCAACTCATGTTGGAGAAATCAAGTATGTTCAACTCATTCCTTAGTTTGCAAAACCTCTTTTCATCTAGTGGCTTGGTAAAGATGTTGGCCAATTGATCTTCGGTGCCCACACTCTATTGAAATGTCTTCTTTCAATTGATGATCTCTAATGAAATAGTGGTGGACATCAATATGCTTTGTTCTTGAGTGTTGAACCGGATTGTTAGTTAGCTTGAACGCACTTTCATTATCACATAGCAATGGCACCTTCTTGAATTTGACTCCAAAGTCATTCAAAGTAGATCTCATCCAAAGTATTTGTGCACAACAACTCCCCGCACTAATGTATTATGCTTCGGTGGTAGGGAGTGCCACACTATTTTGCTTCTTTGATGACCTTGAGACAAGTGATCTTCCAAGCAATTGACAAGTTCCCGATGTGCTCTTTCTTTCTATCTTACAACCCGCATAGTCCGAGTCGAAGTATCCAATTAACTCAAAGTTTGATCCTTTAGGATACCATAACCCAACATTTGGTGTATGCTTCAAATATCTCAATATTCTCTTGGTGGCTTTCAAATGACTCTCTCTAGGAGATGCTTGAAACCTTGCACGCATGCATACAATAAACATGATATCCGGTCTTGATGCGGTCACATAGAGTAGGCTACTAATCATTGATCTATATAGCTTTTGATCTACCATGTTGCCACTAGCATCACCATCCAAATTTCCATTTGTTCACATTGGTGTACTAATAAACTTTGCTTCATCTAGATTGAACTTCTTGAACATATCCTTGATATACTTGTCTTGACTTACAAATGTGTCATTCTTCATTTGCTTGACTTGAAGACCAAGCAAGTAACTAAGCTCTCCAAGCATAGATATCTCAAACTCATTGGCCATCATATTGCCAAATTCTTCACAAAACTCTTGATTGGTTGATCCAAAGATAATGTCATCCACATATATTTGCAACACAAACAAGTCTTTGCCAATCTTCTTGGTGAATAGGGTAGTATCAACCTTGCCCATAATGAATCCCTTAGAAAAGAGAGTCTCTCAATCTCTCATACCATGCTCTAGGTGCTTGCTTCAAATCATACAATGCCTTTCTTAGCTTGTACACATGGTTGGGTTTCTTCTCATCTTCAAAACCCAGTGGTTGTTCAACATGTACTAATTCATTGAGATACCCATTGAGAAATGCACTCTTCACATCCATTTGATATAGCTTGATGTTGTGAGCACAAGCATAAGCCAATAGAATCCTAATTGCTTCTAGCCTTGCCACTGGTGCATATGTTTCCCCAAAGTCAAGACCCTCAACTTGAGTGTATCCTTGTGCAACTAGTCTTGCTTTGTTTCTCACAACTATTCCATCTTGATCTTGTTTGTTATGAAAGACCCATCTAGTGCCAATGACATTGTGGTTCTTTGGTCTCTCAACTAGCTCCCAAACTTGATTTTTAGTGAAGTTGTTTAGCTCTTCATGCATAGCATTCACCCAATCAATATCTTGCAAAGCTTCTTAAATCTTGGTTGGCTCAATAGATGATACAATGAGTGGTGTTCACAAAAAGAAGTCAATCTTGATCTTGTTTGCACACCTCTTGTGAGATCTCCAATAATGTGATCCAGAGGATGATCCCTTGCAATAGATGTTGGATGGAAAGTTGGAAGTTGATTGCTTGTACTTGGTTGATCACTAGGTAGAGATGATGAACTGACTTCACTACTGGAAACCACATTATCCCTGTGTGCTGAAAAACCGTCAAGGAAACTGGAAAATCCGTCAGGGAAACAAATTATGTCGGGCAACCGACAGGCAAATCCCGTCAAGGATAGCTCGACAGAGAACATTTTTTTGCCTGTGAGTATCCCGTCAAAAAGATATCTCTGACGGTATTTATTTGACGGTAAGCTCACAGAAAAATTGTGCGTCCATGGGTTTAGGAGACAGTCAGGTTAAATGGTTTCCCGTAAGGATATAAGCATTTTGTTTGTAGGTTATTTGGTACAATATTCTGTCAGGCAGCCCTCAAGAAATGTATAGCTTTTTCTGTCACTGCCACACCATTCCTCGATCTGTAGGCTGGCCTTCCAGGTATTTGTATTTTTTCTGTCACAACAGAACCATCAAAGAAAATTGGTTGTTGACAGAAAATTGACACCATTCTCATTGATTTCCAGCTCATTTCAAGAAGCACAAATGTACCAACAGCATAAGACACATTTATAGCATCCAGATTACAAGTTCCACCAAAACACTGTACCACCATCCTACCACAAGCACATGCTTCCTAAGTTATTCATGTACAGCTATGTTACATGGCAAGTCCTGGTTTTAGCCAAGATCATCTAACATTGTACTAATAAGTTATCTAAACTCAACCATACATGTTCAAAAGACAAAAGACAACTAACACATAAGCTGATCAAAGGACAGGTCCTCATCCTCCATGTCCTCGCTGTCCATGTCATCACCATACGTGACCTCGTCAACATGACATGAAATAGTGGGTAGCTGAAAAACAGATAGTACTATGTAAATATGAGTTGGACTTAAAATTTCTACAGATTAAAAGAAGGGTAACCTACTACCTACTTATTATGTGGCATTGCTTATGAAATTGTTCTTTGTAAATGTTTTGACTGAACTGAATGCTATTTGAGTGATTCACCATCTAGTAAAACTATCTTATCTATTGTATCTATAAAACACTAATCAAGCATGAGAATGTTTTAGCACCTTGTGATGCCATTGTCACTGACAAGGGGTTGGATCACACTTATCAAGCATGAGAAGGATAATTAAACAGAATGTGTATAATCAGCGCACGAGATTATGCAGGACCTACAATTGAACCAAGTCATGCAGAATCCTACAATTATTAGCTACTGAACCAAATTATGCAGGACCTACAATTGAACCAATTCATGCAGAATCTCATCTTTGCATTTTCCTCTGTAAAACTCGATCATTTACAGGAACTGAATAGCCATAATTAGAGTAAAAAAAGAAGACAGTAGCATGCAAAAGATAATGAGGACTTCATCTTTTTTCATAATGGAAAATGAGTTCCAGCTTTAACTTAAACTAGAATGAAACTCAACTTACCAACTCATCATTGCAAGAACAAGATATGGTAGATAGTAGTAGGGACTCAAGGTGACATGCTTGGACAACACTACCATATTAAAACTGATCACTTAGAATTAGGTACAGAAAAGATCGTATCCTTCTTTGAAAATAAAAAATTAATTACACTGAAGATACAAGGCCATACACAAAGATCAAACATGATCAGCTTTGTAAGCATTCATGGTGCTCTCCGCAGCAATCCATCTCTGCACCTGACCTGAACTCAGCACAGTACCTGCAAAATCATCATGAGAAATCAGATACCATGCTGCAGTAGGGGGTTAAAAATCAATGGATCACAAATTCATATCCTTCAAGCTTCTACTATAAGAGATACACATCACATCATGTATCATGTATAGACAAATTCATAGATAGGAACCTCAGCGTTCACCATAAATAAAAGGAATTATGATGATTTTGCTAACTGAACCAAGTCATGCTAGACCTACCTACCAAACAAGACATGCAGTACATACCTTCATCATAGTATAGAAAATTAGAAAGTAATCAATTCTAGGCTTAATTTGGTCAAAAAAATATATGTGAACATAAAAATCAATCAGTCAAAAAAACCACACTATTATAACCTGTCCCAGATGGGAAATTACCAGCATGTTGTATTCGATCAAAACAGACTTATGGAGCATCTAGGTACTTCAGATTCAATTTCAAGCAGATATGCAAGAGGACAAGGTCTAAACTAATCTAGTGAAATTGAGAAAATAATTCTACACATACACATACTACATATAGAATTTACCAAACAAACATATAGACAACAGCTACATCTGGGGACGAATGACATTGGGAAAAACTTGCCTAAACTCTCAGCAGCTGTCACGTTGCCTGAAATCTCCCCAGAACAGCAGCAACTTGTGCAGACATCTTGCTCAACCTCACCCTAGAGCATCAAATGTTCATAGCCGCCATTTGCTGAACTTGCCCCAAATCCAAAACAACTGGATCTGAGAGGGGGGCAAAGGAAGCACGCAAATCTGAGAGGGGAGCAAAGGAAGCACGCGAATCTCAGAGGGGAATCAGAAAGCAGTCGGATCTTGGAGGGATGGAGGCGGTTGGGGGAGTGCGGGAGGGGGTACCTATGGTGTGGACGTTCCCAGCCACCGGCGGCGTGGAGGCCGCCTCCCGTGCTGAACGGCTGCTTTAGCCAGCGGGAGAGTTGTGGATCCATGGGGCCGGTCGGCGGCGTGTAGGCAGGAGGTGGCAATGGCGATGAGGACGCGGCCGACGGTGGCCAGAAGGATGCGGCCGGAGGCTCTCGTGAGCTGGAGCCGCCGCGTTTGTGAGCGGGTTTCGGGAGGGATGCGAGGAGGAGGCGGCGGATGGTTGATTGGGAGAGAAGAGGATAATGTTCATGGAAAAAATAGAAGGGATAAGGACGGGGCTTTTGCAGGGATTTTTGACGCGCGCAGCCAAATTTTCGGAACCACTAATTAGTCTTTGTCAAATTGCACAGAAAAATCATAAAGCACACAGAAAAGTTAATTTGATTATCCTGTGATCCAATTTTCTTGTGTGTTCCATTAGAACCTACAAGGATATTTCTTTTTCCCTGTGAGGCAAGTGAACTCACAGGTTAAATATTAATTTCCTTGTGAGTTCTTCTGCACTCGACAGAAAAAATGTCGGGCACATAGGAAAAAATGCAGTTTCCAATAGTGCTCGTTGATCTTGAGTTGGAGAGGATGAACTAGCTTGATTTTCATTGAGTTGCTCATTGGATGGAGGGCACACTTGATAGTCATTGTCTTGCTCATCATTTACTTTCCTCGGGCTAATGTCCCCAATGTCCATGTAGGTTGGAGTATTGGAAGTTGATTGCTTGTACTTATTTGATCATTGGGTAGAGTAGATGAACTAGCTTCTTGATCTTGAGTTGGAGAGGATGAACTAGCTTGATTGTCATTGAGTTGCACATTGGATGAAGGATTCACTAGATCTTTAAAATCTTGCTCATCATCCACTTGCTTTGGCCGAATGTCCCCAATATCCATGTTTTTCATTGCATTGGCCAATGGTTCACCTCTCACATCATCATGGTTGTCATTCTCATCTTGAGAACTATTTGTTTCATCAATCTCCACATCATGTACCTCCTCAACTATGCCATGAGTAAGATTTCATACTCTATAAGCTTTGCTTGTAGTTGAGTATCCAAGTAGGAAGCCTTCATCACATTTCTTCTCAAATTTGCTCAATCTTGCACCTTTCTTCAAGATATAGCATTTGCATCCAAACACTATAAAGTATGCAATATTTGGCTTTCTTCCATTCAATAACTCATAAGGTGTCTTATCAAGCATCTTGTGGCAAATAGAGTCGGTTGCTATAATAGCAAGCCGTGTTGATAGCTTCGGCCCAAAAAGAATCACTCACATTGTATTCACTAAGCATAGATCTTGTCATATCAATGAGTGTCCTATTCTTCCTCTCAACAAGCCCATTTGATTGAGGTGTATATTTGGCCGAGAATTGATGTTTGATTCCATATTCATCACATAGCTCATCAACTCTTGTATTCTTGAATTCACTACCATTGTCACTTCTTACTCTCTTGATAGTTGTTTCAAATTCATTTTGGCATCTCTTGACAAAGACTTTGAATGTATCAAATATTTAACTCTTGTCACTCAAGAAGAATACCCATGTATATCTAGTGAAATCATCAACTATCACAAAGCCATATTTGTTTCCACCAATCCTAGTGTAGGCGATTGGTCCAAACAAGTCCATATGCAAGAGCTCAAAAGGTTTGCAAGTACTCATCGTGCTCTTACTAGGGTGAGTGGTTTCAACTTGTTTGCCGGCTTGACAAGAGCTACATAACTTATCCTTTTCAAAGACCACATCTTTCAAGCCTCTAATTAGATCATGCTTAACAAGCTTATTCAATTGTTTCATTCCAACATGACCAAGCCTTATATGCCATAACCAACCCATGCTAAATTTTGATAGAAAGCAAGTTGACAATTGAGTTTCTCTAGCATTGAAATCAACTAAGTATAGATTCTCATATCTAAATCCTTTGAATATCAAGTTAGAGTCATCTACACTTATGATCTCTACATCATCAACTCCAAATATGCATTTAAAACCAAGATCACATAATTGAGCTATAGATAGTAAGTTGAAGTTCAAGCTCTCTACTAGCAACACATTGGATATGCTCATGTCATTTGATATAGCAATCTTACTAAGCTCTTTGACCTTGCCTTTACCATTGTCACCAAATGTGATAGAATCAACCCCATTGCAATCATTTGACTTGATAGAGTTGAACATTCTTGAATCCCCGGTTATATGTTGAATGCACCCACTATCAAGCACCCAATGCCTCCCTTCGGCTTTATAATTAACCTAAAAACAATTCAATTCTACTTAGATACCCATACTTTCTTCTTTGAGCTCTCATTAGGTGTACCCATGTACTTAGCTATCACACATTTCTTGCCCTTGGTAAGCATATAACTAGAATCAAAGTGAATAGATGCATTTGTGAATTTTATCTTGCTTTGGTTTAGTTTGCAATATTGTTCATCATGCCCTACTTGCTTGCAACTAGTGCAAAACCGACTATTGCTCTTCACAAAGAGAGGCTTTGGAGTTGCAAAGGTCGTCTTGCCTTTCTTGGGGGTATAGCCCAATCCCTCTTTGCAAAGAGAAAACCTTTGGCTACCCAAGCACTTAAGCAAGCGGGCGTCTCCACCATAGGCATTTCCTAAGGCTAGAGTGAGCTTACCAACCTCCTTCTTAAGGGTCTCATTCTCAACCATTAGTGAAGCATCACAAGTGAAACCATCACTAGTAGAAGAGATAGAGTTAGAAGTGCTACAAGAAGGGTTAGTTGGGGTGATGATGATGGGTTCATAGAATGATTCATTAATTAAGTCACAAGTTGACCCCATGTTACATGTTGGAACATGTTCCTTCTACATTTGCTCAACAAGAGATGAGTGAGCTTTTTCAAGCTTAGAGTGAGCTTTGTCAAGCTTCTCATGGGCTACCTCTAGCCTCTCATGAGAAAGATTGAGCTCATCAAAGGATTGCTTGAGAGCTTGAAGCTCTTTCCGCAATGTTTTGCACTTCTTTCTCTTGATGTCAAAGTGAGTCCGAGCATCCTCCAACATGTCAATTAGTTCATCTTTAGTGGGTTCATCATCATCATCACTAGAATCACACTTATCATTAGATTGTACCTTAGTGGACTTAGCGATGAAGCATGCTGATGGACTGTCAAAGAGAGAGATCTTGTCCTTCATAGCTATGCTTGCAAGAGCCTTCTTCTTGCTTGATCTCTTCTCATCATCACTAGACTCATCATCACTAGTGGAAGCATCACTATCCCAAGTGACAACATATGAGCCTCCCTTCATCATCTTCTTGAAGGTCATCTTGCTCTCTTTCTTGTCTTTCTTGTTGCTCTTCTTCTCATCTTCATTGTCACTATGATGAGGGCAATCCGCAATGAGATTATCCTTGCTATTGCACTTGAAGCATCTTCTATCATTATACTTGCTCTTGAAGGTGTTCTTCTTCCTTCTAGCTCTATAGCCATTCTTCTTCATGAATTTGCCAAATCTCTTGACAAATAGAGACATCTCTTCTTCATCTTCATCACTATAGCTTGAGCCTTCATCATTGCTTGACTCATAACACTTGATCTTTGCTTTGCGCTTTGATTATGATGTGGCTTTGAATGCCACACTATTCTTCTTGTCTTCCTTCTTCTCATCCTTTCTTTCCTTGTTTTCTCTCATCTTGTCCTTGTCATCACTAAAGGTGTCATCGGTTATCACCTCACCAAGGACTTGGTTTGGTGTCGTTGTTTCCAATTCGCTTCTCACCAATAGAGTGACCAACATGTCAAATCTTGAGGGAAGGTTCCTCAAAAATTTGAATGATAAGTCCTTGTCCTCCACTTTCTCTCCAAGTGACTTGAGGTCATTGACAAGCACCTCAAGCCTATTGAACATTTTCGGTACATTTTCATCTCCCTTCATCTTGAAGCTTGCAAATTTTTCTTTCAAGATGTATGCTTTAGCTCCCTTCATTAATTGAATCCCTTCATGAGACTCTTCTAGCTTCTTCCATGCTTCGTGATCACTCTCTAAGTTCTTGATTTGTTCAAAGACCTCTTTGGAGATTGCCTCATGTATGACACTCAATGCAATGTCATTGTTTTGGAGCTTCTCCTCTTCAGTCGCGGTGGGTCCCTCCTCATTCAACACCTCAAACTTTTTCTCTACCACCAACCATATCTTCCGGTTGATTGATTTGGTATGGGTGGTCATCAAAGATTTCCAATAGCTATAATTGGTCCCATTGAACTTGGTTGGCCTCGTAGTGTTGTTGATTTGAGCCATTTTAACACCGTAGGTTGTAAAGCCTCAAATGCGCGGTGTATTATCTTTGATACCACTTGAAAGGTATAGGAATGGCTATAAGGGGTGAATAGCCTAATTAAAACATCTACAACACTAGACAAACGAATTAGTATAACACACGGCGTAAAGCGAGTTTGCACTAGCACTAAAGGTTAGGCAAGCCACCTACCACAATTCTAGTCACTAGCAAGAGTAAAACTTAACCACTCAAGCAAGCTAGTCAACTAGAAAGCTCTATCAAGCTACACAAGTCTAGAGAGCTAAGTTACTCTACTTTGCAAGAATGTAAAGGAAGTAATGCACAAGCTAGAGTTAGAAGGGTTATACCGTAGTGGAGAGTAGCAACCAATAGATATCCAATAATTAGGCAATCACAATATGAATCCTCGGTAGAGAGACAAGTGACATAATATTTTTTACCGAGGTTCACTTGTTTGCCAACAAGCTACTCCTTTTTGTAGCGAATCACCCACTTGGAGGTTCACACGCTAATTGGCATCACACGCCAAACCCGTCACCGGGTGCCGCAAAACCAACACAAGATGGGGCACCACAAGCTACGAGAAGTTCACTAGAGATACATTTCACGAAGCTCCCACGGGGAAGGTTCAAGAACCCCTCACAATCCACTGATCGGAGCCGGAGACAAACACCTTCCTCCGCTCAACAATCCTCGTCGCACCAAGTCGTCTAGGAGCTAGAAAACTCCAAGAATAACAAGAGCTCCCGCGATGACAATGATAACCAAGTTCTACTAGTATGCAATCAATAGAGCAATGCACTTGGTTCACTCAATCTCTCATGAAATGATCAATTCTATCAAGAGTATGAGTGGTGGAGGCTCTCACAAGCTAGCACAAGTGTGTGAGTGATGAGAATGTGCAAGAGTTGCCCCCAAGGGCCAGCCAAAACACTTATATAGCCACACTCACAAAACTAGCCATTTGCCCACAAACTTCACTTTCCTGCGTACCTTTGGACGCACACTTCATAGGGTGTCTAGACCAAAGAGAGCGTCTAGACCCTTCACCAGCACAGAAACAACTCCTCCTTTTCTACTTCTGAGTGTGCCTCCGAACGCGCGAAAAAACACCGTCCGGACTAATGGCCTTGCCTCCGGTCAGCCTCCCGTTTGAACCTGCCCGTTGGCGTGCTCACCACAGGCCGCCATGTGTCTCCGGATGCGCGCAACAGTCCCACTACGGACCAAGCACTCACAGCATCCGGACTCGACACAAAAACTACCCGAGAGCCTCAGAACTCTGGACGCCGTGTCCGGAGTCACACGTCCGGAAAACCTTCACCGTCCAGACTCAACATAGAGAGTTCCAGAGAGCTCCAAACGATCCAGACAGCGTCCAGACTCGTGTGTTCGGACAGCCAACAGCGTCCGGACCTCTGCTCGCAGCACTGACAACCTAGGGTATGCATCCGGACGCAGACGTGATGGTCCGGACACATTCAAACCCTAGCGTCCGGACCTCCAAACTGAGTCCAAACTGCCTCCAACTTTCTTTCAAGCTTTCAAGGGCTAACACTAAGTGATTCCACCACTTGTGCACGTGTGTTAGCTTTCAGTTCACATTTTCTTGGAATTAAGTTGGTTCTCTTCACTTAGATCATTTTTAGATATGCAATGCAATGACCTAGTGGCACATGATAACCGTAATCATTTACGAGTTCTCCCTCCTTGATAGTAAGGCTATCTATCCTAAACGTGATCACACTCTTTATAGTGTCTTGATCGCCAAACCGAAAATGGTTCCTATATCACCTTTGCCTTGAATCCATTTTCCATTCCATCCACCATGCTAGAGCCTTGTAATCATCACCTTGATCCATCTAGCTCCTTCACATGCCATGTACCAACCTATCTCATATATTCACTTAGAGAAATAGGTTAGTACTTAGGTAGGTTTCATCAATTACTCAAAACCAAACACATAGGAGCTCTCACCATGTGCAGCCCCCAGACCAGCACATCGTCTTCCATGTTGTCGTTCAGCGTCACCTTGTGTTTGCGGTTGCCGCGTGGTGAAGCCATGTGTCCAAGCCAATTAGGGGAGTAAGGGAGGGAGGATGTGCCTCCTCAAGGTGGCAGTGATGGACATGGAGACAACACCGGAATAGGCATTGGCGATGGTAGCCCCGCGCGGGAAGAACTCATGCTACTGCTACTAGCAGTCACATCATCTGTGTGGTGCTCACCGAGGATGCCCATCACTTGTTCGACAAAATGCTTGAAAGGGATAACCTTACCAATTGGGAGAATAGGTGATTGTATCAATACAAATCAGATAACCAAACACGCCCTAAGTCTAGTTGGGCTTAGTCAATTCAGACAACAAAACAACTAAGGATTGACTTGGGGGGAGCAGGCTACGGTGTCCAGGCTAGAAATTGGGCAGGAAGCCAAACATTAGTACAAAGATACATTTTGGATGCGCTATTGCAAAATGTAAGTTGTTTTTTGGTGGGAGAGACGTTTATTGAAAGAGAGCTAAGAATAGGTGAGAGATAGAATCAATGTTCATTGTTCTTCACAAAAAATGTACTGACTACGTGATAAAAGAAGAATGAGGAATTCTTCTTGAGTAACATGTAAATTTGATGTATAATGTTTTTTTATTTTTTGCAATCTATGGTGGTGTTCCATGCATTGCCATATAATTTCAACATGATTTAATAGGAAAACCCTTATGATTGTCTGCCATTTTTACATATAAGTATTAGTTATTGTTTAATACATATGACAAACAAAGACTTAACTAAATTAAATTGTATGTTTTCTTTTTGTTAGTTTTTGACAAAATAGACATAGTAGATACTCATAATCTATATATCCATGCTATATAGGTTGATCTATACATTTTCTCATTCATATTCATATTTTTTGCATTGCACCTTTGTATAGTTTAAATATGCAATTAGTTTGAAACCTTACAATTAACTATGGTGGTTGGTTGCATCATATATCTCGCAAAGTCAAGAATCTAAATTCAATATTCAATTTTTATTCTTATTGAATGCTACAAGTTCTTTTTGTCCCTAAGTTAAGTTAAAACTCTTATGATTATCCTATATTTTACTAACTCTCTTTTTTGCACTTTTAAAACAAGGATTTTAGGCTGCATAGTACTTTCTTAAATATTAGAATACCATAACAATCATTTAAGACCTGCATCATTGTTGGTATTTCTTATGACTATTGGATAAATCCGCAAGCGCACAGATTATAACGTTGTAGCACTTTACCTAGGAGTATTCCAAGGTATCGTAATTTATATTTTCCCAAGGGAAAGTTGGGCTAGAAATGATAATTAGAGAGAGATCCTAGAGAGCACCTCAACTTAGTACCAACTAGTATAGGGGGGTAAACGATATATGTGATACGAAGGGCTGATGAATGAATAAGCCAAGGTAAAAGATACTTAGAATGGACTAGATAGAATAGCTAGGTGGGAGGACAACAAGAGAGTATAGGGACTCCTATGTACTTCACTCTACATCAATATACTTAGCTAATTAACTAGTCTAAACACTATAGTTTGTCTCCTCAATACAAGTATGCTAGGAAAGGGGATAGATCAGTAGGAGGACAAAACTCCTACCGAACTGCGCCCTCTTCTTACGGGGGCCTTACCTTTTAAGAACTTGCCTAAGAACAAGTGGTGGAATACAAAGACTAGACAAGGATGTCACTCTCTTGCTAGCTACCACAAACAATCTGTGCAACAAGCGGTAACCAAGGATAAGATGATGTATAAGCACCACGCTCACACACAACTTACTACTTTGACTACGATCTATAATCAAAGCACCCTATGACAGACAATGATCGCATACGGGAAAGGCCACAAGGATCACAGACCATGGATGTAAAGGCTATTAAAGAGCAAAAGCATATAGCAAGACTATATCTAGTATAGAAATGCTCAAAGTAAATACTAAGTAAAGTAAATAGAAAGATATATATTGAATAACATAAAGTCTTACAAAGAAGGAAAGATACAAGAGCTATACAAGACTTTCCAAAAGACAACTCCGGAAATCCCGAGCACAACTCGACTCAACTCTAACTCCCACTCTAGACTAAACGACTTGAACAATCTAAGGAATAGAGCTTGTAGTCTTCTTCACCATGTGTAGAGAAGGGGTGTGACCCTATATTTATAGTGGGAGGTGGAGTAGGGAGCCTCCATCGCCACATCCGCGATCCAAGGCCTTCAATCCTCCACCCTTGGATCCACCCGACCCTTGAACCGTCATTGGATGGATGGATGTGATTCAGCATGTGGGGAAGAGGTAAGGAGGTTGGCAGGGGCCAAACCGACCAAGGGGGTGGTCGGCCGACCACCCCTATGGCAGGTGGGGCCCCCCTGGCCTTCTATGGGTAGCCCCATTGGTCACAGACCAAGTGGGAGCCTTGTGGGCCCTCTTGATGGTCGGCCGACCCCCCCTGGGGGTCACTGGCCCACCTCTTCCTCCTCTCCCTGGTGTACTAGGGGTCCGCCATTCTTGTCGCATTGATGTGGTTGTCTGTCGATTTAAGGGTGGGTTGGTCACGGTTACTCCCTTGGTGTGGTCCCATGATCCTATGTTCTTTGCTTGTGAGCACGTTGAGAGAAAGAACAGAGTATCAATGGTTGATAATCACTCTGATGCTTCTCTTGGATCTGGCCGAGTGAGGATCGATTGGCTATAGGTCATGGTCACCCTATTTTCGTCCAACTAGCCCTCCTTTGCTCCATTTCTTCATTTGCATCAACGTCATGACATGTGGAACTGGTATTTATAAACTATGCCATGCTATGTTGTTTATCCTTGATCTGAGTTTGTGGCATCATTTTAGCTAATAAAGTGGTCTATTTGTCCAACATAATCCCAGTTAACTTTGCTCGTCCGAGCAAACAATCAACTTAGCTTGATGGATAGGATTGTACTAGCTTCATATTTCAGGAGTACTAATCTACAAATCATACTTCTCTTTTGAATGAAAAGTTAGAAATAAAGACTCACACATATTACCTTAGTCCTTCATGGGGCTTATAGTTTTATCCTTTGTCTTGAGAGGTTGAGAGATAGAACAACTTGACTTAAGCACTAGTTTTCTTATTCTTTCACAAGTTTCATATCGGAGGTTTTGCAAGATTTTGTAAAAGAAAACTTAGTGTTCCTCAAATGGTACTCTCGAATCGCTCATAAGGTGTATGATTCTTCACCAAGGCATACATCAAAGTTTGTCTTCTTTCATCCTATCTCTAAAGCTTATGTGGAGCTATAGGTAGGGATCAAAAGATATATCATACTTACCTTGCATATATTGTAAAGTCAAATTCCGGATCCAAGGAGAGAAATGTCATACTCTTAGATCAAGATGTGCAAGTGTGTGGAAACATGGCAATTGATCAATACTCCTATATTTGGATAGTCTCTCTTTCCTAACTTATTATTTTGAGACATAACTATCTTTTTAATTTTTATATGAGCTTTGAAGATGCTCATGTTTTTTTGTGAGCTTTGGAATGCTCATAAATTTGGGACTTTAGAATTCCCTTGAATTTTGCATAGTCTATGTCTCATTTACTAGCAATAAACTAGAGAGAGTTTTTCTATTAGAGCATGGAGTATGAACTATGTGGAAATGTAAGGCATGTTTCTGCGTACTTCCAGTGTAGAAGCAGCATGTATATGTGGCGTGTACGTGTACGTGTACATGATCTTGATCTTGGGAGCATGATAAATCTCTCAACAAGGGTCACAAAACTTGACCAACCTCAACACAAAGTAAGAAGCTTATGTAGAAAGCTTATATCATGAAAGAGCATGTATGGCTTTGGTAGGATTTTTCACCATTGAGGAACAAAAAGTGTTTTATAATTTTAAAATAAAACTTCGATAGTCATTCTTGCTTAGAACAAAATTATAGCAGCTCTTATCTTGTCATGCCATGTCTCACAACAACTTAGACTTAGTTACAACATTTGCAACCCACAAAAGTTTTAGGTTCATGATGGTTTCTTTTAAGCCAAGTAATCCATACTTAGAGAAATACCAAGTTGTAACTAAGTACTAGAGAAACATTTAGCAGAGCAACTATTCATCATTTCCATATGAGATATTAATTTTCATAAAACATGTGAGAGTAGAGAGAAGTCTTTTTATTCTTTTTATCATTTTTATCATATGCAGATTTTTTTTAGATGCAAAGCAAAGGTAAGCAAGGAAGTGCATCAATATAAACGTTGAAATTTAAAAACTTACCTTAGTGGGGGAGGGAACCTCCCCCAAGCTTGTCATTTGCTCAATAATGCGGCGGATATGGATGTAGTTGCCGCCACGAGTCCCACTGCCGGTATTGTTCTTGTTGCATTGCTTGGATGTCTTCAGTAGTTTATTGGACGATGTGTGTGTTGGTATTTCTTATGACTATTGGATAAATCCGCAAGCGCACAGATTATATCGATGTAGCACTTCACCAAGGAGTATTCCAAGGTATCGTAATTTATTTTATCCCAAGGGAAAGCTGGCTAGAAATAATAATTAGAGAGAGATCCTAGAGAGTGCCTTAACTTAGTACCACTAGTATTGAGGGGTAAATGATATCTATGATAGGATGGGTTGATGAATGAAGAAGCTATGATAAATGATACTTAGAACGGACCTCAGAGACTAGCTAGGTGGGAGGACAACGAGAAGAGAAAAGGGACTCCTATGTACTTCTCTTTACTTCAATATACTTAGCTAATTAACTAGTCTAGACATTATAGTTTGTCTCCGCAATACAAGTATGCTAGGCGAGGGGATAGATCAGTAGGAGGACAAAACTCCTACCGGACCGCGCCCTCTTCTTACCCTACCTTTTAAGAACTCGCCTAAAAACACGTGGTGGAATACAAAGACTAGACAAGGTTGTCACCTCTTGCTAGCTACCATAAACAATCCGTGCAGCAAGCGATAACCAAGGATAAGATGATGTATAAGCGCCACGCTTACACACAACTTACTACTTTGACTACGATCTATAATCAAAGCACCCTATGACAGGCAATGATCGCATACAGGAAAGGTCACAAGGATCACAAACTATGGATGTAAAGGCTATTAAAGAACAAAAGCATATAGCAAGACTATATCTAGTATAGAAATGCTCAAAGTAAATACTAAGTAAAGTAGAGAGAAAAGATATATATTGATAAAGGTAAAGTCTTACAAAGAAGGAAAGATACAAGAGTTATACCAGACTCTCCAGAAGACAACTCTGGAAATCCCGAGCACAGCTCAACTCAACTCTAACTCCCACACTAGACTAACTCCTAGAACAATCTAAGGAATAGAGCTTGTAGACTTCTTCATGTTTAGAGAGGGGGTGTGACCCTCTATTTATAGTAGGAGGTGGAGTAGGGACTACTCCGGCGCCATGTCAGCGATCCAGGGTCTTCCATCCTCCACCCTTGGATCCAACCGACTTAGAAACCGACCAAGGCATGGATGGTGATGATCCAACACGTGGGGGAGGAGTATGGTGGTTGGGGGGGCCCAACCGACCTAGGGGTAGTTCGGCCGACCCCCCTTGGGGGGGCCTGGCCCACCTCTTGCTCCCTGGTGCTGGCCCCACTCATCATAGGTGTTGGTTGTTGGTTCTATGGTGGTTGTCACATTTATCTTCTTGGAGTGGGCCATGAATCCTTGTGCTTTGCTTGTGAGCTGTTGAGAGGAAACACAGAGTGATCCAGTGGTTGGAAATCACTCTTGAGTGCCTCTCTTGGATCATGGCTGAGAGGGGAGCTAGGTGGGCCCATAGGGTGGTCAGTCAGCCCCATATGTGGGTCCCACTGGCTCTCATTTTCTTCATTTGTTCATTCCTGCACTCAAACACTCATGGACATGTGGAACTAGTTATTTGATAAATTATGTTCATGATATGTTTGTTTATCCTTGATCCTTGGATTGGTGGCAACATTTTGGATATGTAAAAAATTGGTCATAATTTGTGCCAACAAGATATCCCAAGCTTAACCTTTGCTCGTCCCGAGCAAACAATCAAACTTAGCTCGATGGATCAGGAGTTGCTACTATGCTTCATATTTCAAGAGTACTAAGTCTACAAAAATCATGCTTCTCTTTTGAATGAAAAAATTAGCAATAAAGACTCACCCATATTACCTTAGTCCTTCATGGGGCTTATAGCTTTATCCTTTGTCTTGAGAGGTTGAGAGATAGAACAACTTGACTTGAGCACTAGTTTTCTCATTCTTTCACAAGTTTCATATTGGAGGTTTTGCAAGGTTTTGTAAAGAAAACTTAGTGTTCCTCAAATGGTACTCTCGAGTCGCTCATAAGGTGTATGATTCCTTACCAAGGCATACACAGTTTTGCCTTCTTTCTTCCTATCTCTAAAACTTATGTGGAGCTATAGGCAGGGATCAAAAGATGTAGCAAAGTTACCTTGCATATATTGTAAAGTCAAATTCCGGACCCGAGGAGAGAAGTGTCATACCCTTAGATCAAGATGTGCAAGTGTGTGAAAACATGGAGAATGATCAACACTCCTATATTTGGACGATCTCTCTTTCCTAAAATTATTTTGAGACATAGCTATCTTTTTAATTTTTCTATGAGCTTTGAAGATGCTCATCATTTCATTTTTCATAATTTTTTTCAAGACAGCTTTGGAATGCTCATAAAGAATGGGACTATAGAATGCCCTTGCATTTTTCATAATTTTGCATAGTCTATGTCTCATTTACTAGCAATATACTAGAGAGAGAGTTTTTCTACTTAGAGCATAGAGTATGAACTATGTGGAGATGTAAGGCATGTTTCTACGTACTTCCGGTCTAGAAGAAGCATGTAGCAAGACTATATCTAGTATAGAAATGCTCAAAGTAAATACTAAGTAAAGTAGAGAGAAAAGATATATATTGATAAAGGTAAAGTCTTACAAAGAAGGAAAGATACAAGAGCTATACCAGACTCTCCAGAAGACAACTCCGGAAATCCCGAGCACAGCTCGACTCAACTCTAACTCCCACACTAGACTAACTCCTAGAACAATCTAAGGAATAGAGCTTGTAGACTTCTTCTTCATGTTTAGAGAGGGGGTGTGACCCTCTATTTATAGTAGGAGGTGGAGTAGGGGCTACTCTGGCACCATGTCAGCGATCTAGGGCCTTCCATCCTCCACCCTTGGATCCAACCGACTTAGAAACCGACCAAGGCATGGATGGTGATGATCCAACACATGGGGGGAGGAGTATGGCGGTTGGGGGGCAACCGACCTAGGGGTGGTTCGGCCGACCCCCCCTATGGCCAGTGGGCCCTCCTTTGTCCTCCTGGAGGTGGCCCCACTGGTCAGGGACAAAATGGGGGCCTGATGGGCCAAATGGTGGTTCGGCCGACCACCCTTGGGGGTGCCTGGCCCACCTCTTGCTCCCTGGTGCTGGGTCCACTCGTCATAGGTGTTGGTTGTTGGTTCTATGGTGGTTGTCACGTTTATCTTCTTGGAGTAGGCCCATGAATCCTTGTGCTTTGCTTGTGAGCCGTTGAGAGGAAACACAGAGTGATCCAATGGTTGAAAATCACTCTTAAGTGTCTCTCTTGGATCATGGCCGAGAGGGGAGCCATGTGGGCCCATAGGGTGGTCGGCCGACCCCCTATGTGGGTCCCACTGGCTCTCATTTGCTTCATTTGTTCATTCCTGCACTCAAACACTCATGGACATGTGGAACTAGTTATTTGATAAATTATGTTCATGGTATGTTTGTTTATCCTTGATCCTTGGATTGGTGGCAACATTTTGGATATGTAAAAAATTGGTCATAATTTGTGCCAACAGCGTGCTGTCTCACCGTGCTCAACACGCAGCTCACCAAAGATATTGGTGAGATGATCAAGTTGTTGTTGTTGTTCACGATGCTCCCTATCTCGTGTGGACGAGAAGGATGCTTGTGGTCTTTGCGGACGTGGTGGTTGAGGAGGCATGCCACTAGAAGTGTGCATGGGATCGGAAGATGCATCGTCTTCCTCCTCGCCATAAGCTTCTCGGGAAGGACCACCTTGCTCAAGATGAACAAAGTATAGCCCCTCCTGAGGCCCTTTGTCTGAGCCTGTAAAACCTCTTTGCCCAATTCCTTGATCTAAATCAAGGGTTAGCTTACGGGCCCTATACAACTGAAGTTTCCTATTTGGAAGAGGCACCTCAATTGTATGGCCACTGTAAATAATTTTGAGTTCACTATTGACATCTCTTTTTAACATTTGAGCAGTTGCAAGATATGCTTCTGAGATTACAGCTATATGAGTAGAGATGTAAACAAAGGGTTGAGCACCATTTAGCAAGTTCATAGATTCGGCAAGAGAAGTAATTAAATATGTGAATTGAATGGGTTCGTTACTCTCAATTGAACTTTGCCAAAATTCCACTAAGCATTTTACAGGAGAAATTTGAATTTTGTTTACCATGACATAAAGCAATTTTAGTTCCATATCACTTAGCATGCTAGCATTACTTCCAGAAAACAAGTTCATGTTCATCCAAAGATGCATGAAACGAAGGGTTGGATTATGAATTTCCTCAGGTTTAGGATTTGAGCAATCTTTTAGAGCAGAGATAGAGAACCAAAATTTCCACTTGTTAAACCTACGCATGGCAAGGTCTAAATCTATCAAGCATGAATTATCAAAACCAAGATCAATACTTAGATGACTCCAAGTTAGACTATGGCTTTGGTTAAACAAGCGAAAGACAATTCCAACATTAGAGACTTGGAGAGAACATAAGAATTCTATGGTGAGAAACTCAACTCCAAGGTCTTCTACTTGCCAAAAGCCAGACCAACCAATAGTAGAGAAAATAGTGTCAAATTCGGTGGTCATACCTGCGTTGGAGAGAAGACTCGGATCCAATATCCTTGTGTGCTCGAAAGATTGGTCCCGAAGAAAGAGATATCGTTGGTACTCTAGTTGGTCGAACCAGAGACCACTTTGTTGATCGTAGGTTCTCATCGGGGGCACCATGAATGTCTCGATATGAGGTACCTCTATCGGCACTTCTTCCTCCTCATGAGGGTGTTCTTCGGTTTGGATGTTCTCCTAAGTGTATCGGGCAGAACCTCCCCTTCTTCTTCCTTGGGAAGTATCCTCGGATTGGTGGGAGCTTCGAGATGAGCTCCCACTCAAGATTTGATTTGCTTTATTGAATACGGATCTTATCGGGTTCTTCATCTTTAGAGAGGAAGAGGGACACAAGGGCAAGACTAGAAAGGGTTGTGTGTGAAGTGGGTTTCTAGTTTGCCTTGTGAGGAGAAGTTTGAGCTAAGAGAAGCTTGATGGAGACAAGAGATCTTCTTGTATACTAGTGAGAGCAACACTACTTCTCTTAAGAGCTATGAACTTCTCTTGAATGAAAAGAGGAGAGAGCAAGGCAAGGAGAGGCTTGAGCTAGAACTGAGTTCTAGTTGAGGTGTGAGGGATTGAGCTCTCCTTGTATGGGGTTTTATAGGAGAAGGGAATGACACCAAGGGGGCACCATAGGGTGGTCGGCCGACCACCCCTTGGGCATGCCCTTGGGTGCCATGATCACAAGCTTTGAGAGATGTCTTACACAAAGCAAGAGAGAAAGAGAGAGAGAGAGGAGGTGACCAAAAGTGGTCGGCCATCCCCCTAAAGTGGGGATTCCACTCATGCTTTTTCTAGTGCTTGGTGAAAGGTGAAAAATGCTATGTGATGTGATCAAAATCTGAGCTAAAGTGGTCAAGATTCTCTTCTTTAAACAAAGAGTAGTGGAGACAAAGGTATGGCATGCTTTGATCAAAGGTGACTGATGTGTTTTCTTTTTCAAAGCATGACAAAGTGAAAGTGATGGGTGTCATGATTCCCCACTTTGGACAAGGAGTAGCGGGAGACAAGGATGTGTCATGCTTTAACCAAAAGTGTTTGATGTACTTTAAAGCATGACAAGACAAAATAGATGTCCCCTAAAGATAAATCTGATTTTTGAAAGTCACACTACTCAAATCATGAGATGCTTGGACAAAGGATGGTGGGGAAGAAAGATGGATGGACATGGGGCATCTAGGGTGGTCGGCCGACCGCCTAGTCCTCCATTTTTTTTCTTTTTTCTTTTATGAAGATCACAATGTGTTCCCCTTTTTAACTAAACCAAGCTAGGGTGCATAGGGTGGTTGGCCGATCCCCCTATGGCCCTATCTTTTATCAAGTTTAAGAGCTAAACTAATTCTCAAGTTTTATTTAATCTAACTTTAGTTTTCTGAATTTTAAACATGAAAGAAATTAAAGAATTGAACGAAATGTAAGAATGAAAATAAAAGATAACTACTGATTTACCTTTCGGCGAAGGCTTCTTGATTTTAAGTCCTCGGAGTAGAACTCTCCTTCTTGTTCATTCCTCGGTGTTTGAAATTTTTTAAACAACGGTACAATGAGGTGTTAGTAATTAAGATTAGAGTAGCTATAATTTATAGGTATAGGTCTTCTCAACGATTAAGAGGCTACTATTCTAAGAAGTGCCAGTACAGGACATTAGAGAATAGTAGGACTACTCCCGTGGACGGTTTAACTAGAATGGTGACAAACTGACACTATGAGACATGAACTGTCTGCCTCAACTCGTGGACGGTTTAACTGCTTGTTTAGTGGTAGTAGGACTACTGTCAACTGTATAGCTACTAGTTTAGTACAGTTAGGTTGCAGGTAAGATGCACTGTACGATACTGACAAAGGACTGGATGGGGATTTGGTAAATCATGTAAATATAATCAAAGTAACCATATTAAATTGACCTTTTAATTACCTATCTCTATCACTATAACTGATTGAAGGAAATTATTTTAATTACCACGTGCTTAAAATATAAACCTTAGAAATTCTCACAAAATAAAAAATGCACAATCTTGTAGTAGAACAAAGTTAGAGAATAAATAGTATCTTTATATGTATTATATTAGAAAATACAGAGAACATTGAAACAAAAATCAGCAATTTAGTTGTAGGTAAGAAATTTATTTATGAACTTTAAATCAATTAGTTGCAGGACCAAGAACGGTTGATGGCCAACTCAGAGCATCTCCAACAACTCCTCAAATCCACTTGATATTATTATTTTTTTGGAAAAAACACGAAAACATCTTTCCAACAACTATTTAAATCTACTTGGTACATTTACCAACTTGGTAAACATCGCCCCGGACTTGGTAAATCTCCGCACTCGTTAGCAACTTTGTATCAGCGATTTTTTTTCGCCGGCTCCCTCCCGCGCCCGCGTGGCATCTCCCCCGCGCGCCAAACTCTTCCCGCGCCGTCCCCCGATAAATCTCTTCCCCCGTCGCGTGACCCTCCCGTCGCGGCTGCTCGCCGGTCGCTCGCCCTTGCCGCCCCTGGCCGCTCGCGAACGCGCGCGACGCTCCCGGCGTGGCTGCTCGCCGGCCGCTCGCCCCCGGCTGCTCGCCTGCCGCCCCTGTGCTACCGCTCGCCCTTTGCCGCCTCTGGCCGCTCGCGAAGGCCGTCGTCGTCACGAAGGATAAGTGGGGCTCTTTATTTCGTTAGCGGGGCTCTTCGTTCGTTAGCGGGCTTTTTTGATTTGGCAAGTGAGTTTTAAGGAGTTGTTGGAGAGAAGTCTTTTTTTCACTTGCCAAATATTTTAGCAACTTGCTAAACCATAAGATTTGACAAGTCAATTTTAATGAGTTGTTGGAGATGCACACCCTCTGTTTTCATGTCGCGTGATCTCTCTGCCAACAAAACAGAAAAACAGAGCATCTTTGGAGACGTGCTTTGTATAGGAAGAGAGTAATTTCCGAGCCAGGCTTTTAGCAAGCAAGGTGTTTTAATTTGCGACATGATGTATATAGTAATTACATGTGGAAAACAATAATGAGTACCATCAGTTGCAAGATTCCAGGATTAGGAGCTCCTACATACGTGATCTAAGTAGCAATTAAAGGAGTAATTAAACTAGGAAGTACTATATGCTTGGTATTAATACTATTAATTCATGATCCAACGTTGATCTCTGACCCGTCGGAGTGCCCATTCAATTTGCCCAGAAAAAACAAATCCGCCACTATCACCTCAATACCTCATGTCTAAGGATGAAAACGGATCGGATACGAACGGATATTGTTAATATTGTATTTGTTTTTATATTTCTGTTTGGATTTATATTCGAATACGAATAGTATCAGAAACGTCAGATATGATACGATTAGATATCGACATCATAAACATAATGATTTTAGTATTCGAATACAGATACGGTATCGGATGTTAATTTTCGGACTCGGATACGGACAGATCTAAACTCCTCTAAACGAATACGGTCGGACGGACGGTCGAATAAATATCCGTACTGTTTTCATCACTACTTATGTCAGTGTGGTTGTATCTGCTAGCCGCAGCTCCCACAGCGTTTTTTTTTAAGAAAAATAAATAAGCAAACAGTCATGGACCATGGAGTACTGCATTCATGTACCACTTCTGAAAACACTATACTCCTAGGTACGAGTATAGTATTAGGGCTATGCTATATGTGTTCTCAACGGTTGAGAAGCTAGCTATGCCCAATAGAAAAGATGGGTCTATATGTTATAAAAGTACAGTGGACTATAACAAACCTTTGATTTAACATGTATGTCAGTTTAAGAACGTCAAAAGTACATGTAGCTTAATTAGGTGCCAACAAATACTAAGTAGTAGTACAAACCAGCAAGCTAAGACGACAGATCATGTTACAGTCTGTACGATTTGAAAAGATCCAGGGCCGGAGCAGTTGTCACCTGCTTTGTACTTAGCAAGTGGTAAACAAATGCGCAACAGGGGGCTGCGCACGCCTGAACTTTTGGGATAACATTGCTAGTTTAGTGATGGTAGGAGCACTGTTTAGTTTTACTCTGATCACTGACCAGGGCACAGGCAGGTGATGAGGAGGAGGCAAGAAGAAGCAAATTGCTGGACGGAAACAAAATTGACAGTGTTAGATAGATAGACATGGATGCATGGTGACGAGCATGCATGCATCTTGATCGATACTAACAAACAAAGTCGGCATTGTAGGCGGGATCCCATATGTCTCCGATCGAAAGCCGATAGGGGTTTCGAAATTTGAAGCTCTAGAGTGGTGCAAGCAGTTGTACTACTACCTAGTACGTGGTGCAGCAGGTGTGTGTATATGATGAGGTGTGACTATATATAGTCTCGATGTATCTTTCTCTTTTCTCAATATTATATTTGTCCTAAAAATGTAATTCTAGGCGCATATAATTGGTAAAACTCTAGATGATTTATTCTAATATTATGAAAGGAAGTACTCGCTCCGTCCCAAAAAAATCGTAATTCTAGCTATGAACCTGGACACGTGTGTGTCTAGGTTCATAGCTAGAATTGTGTTTTTTTTTTACGGAGTGAGTATATCTCTATCTCCGTCTTTTCTCTCTCTCTGTTTTTGTGTACCATATATTTTTTAGTCCAAAAAGTTATCATGACAAGATTGCATTCTTTATCATATCTACGAGCTCCAAATTCACTAAAACATATTCGGATCTAATTTTTTAGCTAAACTAGTATAGCGTTCGTGCTAACGCCGCGTTTTTTGCAGGGATACACATAAAAGCAATGAAACGGTGATATTTTTCAATAGTTGATCTTTTACAAAATTGTAATCGAACATGTATATAACCCGAGAAATATTTTTGCGTAAAAAGTCATAATCAAGTTATGTCTCGCATTAATCATCTAATTTACAATATGTATGTATTTTTTTGTTCTACATAAATCAAATAAGTGTTTTTTATAAGAAAGAAGAAAAATAATATAAGTGATTACCAGTCTATATGTGTTTGGAACACATGTTAGGAATTCACGTTTCCAGTAAAGATTGTTGATTCACGAAGACTTTGTGATTTTCATAGCGAGACTAAACTTTTTAGCAATATTGTGAAATATAGTTATATATGGCATGCTTGGATCATAACCCTTGTAACATACATAAGTATGGAGGAAGCGAATCCATAATATGGCGGCGCAGAAGTGGTCCATGGCAGGTATGAAATTGGAAGGCAAGGAATTGAAACAAAAAAGAAAAAAAGAGCGAAACAAAACATCCAAATATGAATCATCTCGCTGGCACCTTGGGCCCCACCACGAGAATGACATATTTATGCTCAATACTTCAACATTGGCCTCACAGAATAAATATGAAGTTCAAGAAATAAAACATTTTACCAACATGCTCAAAAAATAAAACATATTCAAATCCAATTTTTGCATTCTTTATCATATCCAATAAAACATATTCAAGATTGCATTCTTTATCATATCCACGAGCTCCAAATTCACTAAAACATATTCGGATCCAATTTTTTTAGCTAAATGCCTCCAGCTCCACCAACTGATCCACCGAGACGATGGATCTGACCTCAAATTCACCAAATTGGTGGAGCATTTCAAAGGGTGCTCCACCAGTCCAAGTTTTCTCTTCAAGGTTTGTTCTATGCCATTGATTATGCAAAATGATTTCTTCTATTTTTCCTTCTTTTTTTTTATTCCAGGGGCTTTCTCTTCGTGTCACCGACCAGTGTCGCACTGGTCACTTCACCGAGAGTCACGCCTGCCACTCGGCCAGCCCAACCTACCTCTAGGCCGCCATGTCCACGGCCTACAGTTGTCACCGCCGCCGCTAGGCTACGCGTCGTGGCCATGCCTAACAGAGGGTGTGAGCTGACCGGCTACACCCTTGACCGATCGCGTGCGCTCCACATTTTTCCCTTGTGCACAAGTTCATAGGGAGAAAGAAGCTAAAGACTTTTTTCGGACACATAGGGTCCAGGTGAAAGTGAGATAGAGAAAAAAAATAAAGTTATACCCAACACTTCGGTTAATCCTTTCATGGTGAATTTAGATGAATCCTAAATCCAAGTTTACTTTTTCGGGTGGTGGAGCTCTACAAACAGACACTGGTTCTGTTTGGATTGAAGGGACTAGTGACTAATAATTAGTCCTAATTTTATTAAACACTTGGACTACTAGAGGGACTAGTAGTGACTATTATATAGAAGTCTCAAGTGGACTGCTATTTGGGACTATTACATATAAATCACTAGTCACTAGTCTCTCCAATCCAAAACATGCCCACTATGTTGTGACGAAGGAAGCACATTACTTATTCACATGCTACGGGATAAGATATACTTATTAAGAAGAAGGTAGGGTTGGACGTAGAGTATGCAAGACTCTGCATTGAGAGGTGAGGTCCGGTCCCTGTGGATAAATTCAAACTCGTATACGGAGTACGTACGGAGTATGTGCCTGCATTGGCGCTTCCGGTCCGGTCCACTGCTCCACTAGCCACCCTGCCCACTCACATACTCCAGGAGTATAGTAGTATATTGCTGAATTCAGCGAAATTTGCCCCGTTTATTGCCGGTCGCGCATGGAATTCGGTGAAATATCTTGCGCGCGACTATGGGGTGTTTAGATCCAAAATCAAAATGCAAAATGACACTGTAGCATTTTTGTTTGTATTTGGTAATTATTGTCCAATTATAAAGTAACTAGGTTCAAAAGATTCGTCTCTCCAATTCCAGATGAACTGTGTAATTAATTATTAATTTAATCTACATTTAATCATCCATATATGTGTCCAAAGATTCGATGTGATAGGGAATCTTGAAATATTTTGGATTTTGGGTGGAACTAAACACCCCATAGGTCAGGGCTGCCTGCCTGCCTCGGACGGGGTGTGGTCAGGTCGTAGTTGAGCTCGAGAGATGAGCCGAACCACCGCCTCTCCATGTGCAGTGCAGCTGTCTAGCTAGTCTAACCAAGGTTGTACTACTACTGGAGTACTGTACGGTGGAAGTCCAATGCTAACTCTCAGGCTAGAGAAGACATGGATTACTGATGAGCTCGTGTGTGCGCGCTCCGTATACGATCAAGGATTATGGTTAGCTGTAAAAAGACTAAATATACTGAGGTGGAGGAGAGAGAAAGGAGAGGTATGTTGCTCAGCCACAATAACCAAAAAAGTTTATCAGAAAGACAAGTGAGCTCTAAAGAGTAAATCAGGCTAAGAGAAGTACACGGTCACCCATGGAGCTACTACTAGCTGAGTGCTAGCTCTCTCATCTATCAAATCATAACCCAGCTAATCATTGCTGAGAAGAAAGTGGGCATGCACGCATGGATATGAACGAATGAACTGAACGAATGGACGCGCGGTTGCAGTCTCTCGTGAGGATCAGGCTCGTGGTGTCTTCATCTGCAGGCAATCAGGTCTTGTGCTGTGTGACCCACACGGCCTCACGGGTGATGTTCTGATTATGGATGCAAGTTGCAATGGAGTTGGGGACCAAACGACCAAATTGCATTGCTGCTGTACATCACCAAAGTAGCAAAATACAGTACGTATATATTCAAAAATCTTAAAGAGTTAAAAACATTTTAAATTTAACTAATTATTATGAACAAAATTATAAAGATTTATTACACCAAATAGATATACTATAAAAATATAATTGATAAAGAATCAAAGAATCTAATGATGCTTAGTTAGCATCATAAATAAACTTCAGATACTTTGACTTAGAATGTCTTATAATTTGGGATAGAGAGGGGTTTTGAACTTAGCACAAACACAAGTTGTATGATCTTCGTCATCTTTAGATAGGCCTGTTTGGCTCATTGTTTCCGTGATAGATAAGTCGACTGATATTATTTTTAGTTGTTTTGTTGGTATACCATAGCTGATAAGCCAAGCGAAGAAGACAAGAATCTAGTACTACTGGTACAAAACAAGGTCATGTAGCTAGATCCTTTTTTTGCGAAGAAGATCCCAATTGTTAGACATATAAGTAATTTTATATGTGTTCATTTGAATCTAATTTTAGATATGCTTCGCGCTTGTGTGCATAGCTAAAACGCATCTACAAGTAAAAGAAAAAAGAAAGACATGTCTACCATGGTCATGTATGTCTACCATGGTGACGTACTCTTAGAAAACCGTGTTTTCCTCACAGATACGTTTTTCAAACGATATTTTTAATGCGAACGGAGGGAGTATAGCATAGCAAGAGTGTGGCCGGGCTGGTGCCAAATAGCCAGCTCACATACTCCTACATGTGTTGTCTTAGATTAAAATCCCCAAGCAGCGACAGGTGTACGAGCAGTCAGAACAGTCCCGTCGACGCCACTTGTGACGTCACCAACAGTATCGGCAACTGAAAGCGTGCAGCGAGCAGTGCACCACTCTGCTCTCTGGTTCTCCGGCTCCAACTAGCAACAGGGTCCCCCGACAGGGGGCGGCCCACGAGCTCTCCGCCTCACGTGCTGGGCTGGGGAACGGGGGAGCCTGCCCACTACTCCGGCCTCCGTCCGATGGCTCCGCGTCCGCGCCTCCCGGCTCCTCCAGGTCGACAGCCAAAGCCCACGGGGCCGCACATGCCCTGCCCGTGTGCCGCGTCGCGTTCCGGCGGCAGCTCAAATCTCCATCTCGCCCCGCCTCACCTCTAGTCACCTGACGACAGTACTCCTACTGTACGTGAGTGGCGGTTCAAATCTGAAATCGAGTTCGTTTGCTCCATGTCTGGCATCGAATTTGCAACAGTTTTTCCCGTGTTCTTTCACCAGCTAGGCAATAATCTTTAAAGCCTACCCTGCAGTACACTTATATAATAATTAGCATTTTATTATTAATATATGACGCTTATGTCTATTAATTTATTAGTTCTTATGTTCAAGACGGATGTTTCTGCTCTCATCTGTTTTTTCTTCACCTTAGTATTTAGCCTTTTTGTAGCCTAATATTATATTTACTCTTAGGATTTAAACATAACAACAAAGTCTCTACACACTATAAATACGAAAACAATCATTCACGATCACATCCATACGATTTTTCAGTGCCGTCAAAAAAAGAAACTATGAAGAAAAATATATAAAATAAAAATAAAAATATATAAAAACAAAAAATAATAATAATAGCACGTAAGTTATTAAATACAAAAGGAACAAATTAACCTATAAATTAAACTAAAATTTAAAAACATAAAAGTTACCAAACACAACTTATATATAAAAGTTATCAAATACAACTTGTGTACGTATATTTGTTTTACAACTTGTGTATATAAGTTAGTCTATACAATTTGCCAACACATGCCAAAATGAAATAGAAAATAGTTAAATTTAAAAATAACATAAAACCAAACTAAATAACAAAAAAAATTGATAAGTGTATAAAGGTTGTATACATGAAAGTAAAAGCAAATGAAGAAGACACATCCCGTACACATACACATCGCAAGAAAAAAATATCCGACCATAGACCCACCATGTCTGTTAAATCAGCAGAATTGTTTAATATGCATGCAAAAAATGGAATAGGAAAAGAAAATAATCTCGTCCACGCATACTCATCCGTTCACTAGTTTCAGCTTGAACTAGTTTCAGTTTATTTTGGTTTATTCTTTTGCTACATAATACTATTCAATTGATCAAAATCAGCTGACAGCCAAATAGTGGAATTGAAATTGGTGCTAAGATCATCTGTCATTTCGGCTGCCATGGCTGATTGACTCACACCAATTTACTCCCTCTCGTATTCATTGAGACTCCACACGAATTTATTCTCTCTCGCATTCATTGAGACCTAGTACACCGTGGAAAACTACTTACTCCCTCTGTATCTTATTTAGAAGTCGTTTATGACAGCAACACAGTCTCCCAAACATAACTTCATATTTACAATCTCAACAACTTGACCCCGTTTGGATTGCAGGAAGATCAAAGGAAAAGTACAGGAATAGCAAAACAAAGGAAAGGAACTAAGACTATGCATTTGGAACAAAGGAAATACCAATTCCTTTCCTCTGGAATCCTGCCAGCAAATGCTCGTTTTGGAGGAAAAAAAGAATCCACTCAGACCCAAGGGAATGGAGGGAACGCACTATCTGATCCAAATTTATTTCCTGTAATCCAAACAGTCCAAAATTTTCATTCCTATAGTTTCTAATCCTGTAGTTTTCCATTTTCCACTATCCTCTATTCATGCGCTTCCTACCATTCCTCTATTTTGCATTCCTTTGTTCCAAACACAAGGCCTCTATTAACAAAATGCTAGTGTGCCAGTCACACAGTCTCACCACTACAACTTGACTCATCTAGTCACCTCAACGTCGTGTACACTATGTAGTTTCTCCACATGAGGAAAGGGGTTTCCTCGTCCTCTACACATTGATATTATGTTGTTCCACACCAAGAACGGAGGGTCACCGCCTTGAAGGCCACCATACTTCAC
Source organism: Microstegium vimineum (assembly GCA_022036555.1). Taxonomy (NCBI): domain Eukaryota; kingdom Viridiplantae; phylum Streptophyta; class Magnoliopsida; order Poales; family Poaceae; genus Microstegium; species Microstegium vimineum. The sequence goes on along the minus strand of CM039128.1, from coordinate 11,258,109 downwards.
TAGAGGGTCCCAAAGATCTCAAATGCTTTTAATTGCCAAGATACAAGTCAAAATGTCCCAATCACTAAAAACTGTCAAGCTATAAGGCCTAAACCTCATAAGGATGCACTACAGTATCTATCCTAGCCTTGGGTGTGATCTTGAATGTCCTAAGAAAGTGGTTGATGTTGGCGCAAAGTTTTTCCACATAACTTTGTGCTCAATTTTGTGGAAGACCTTTTTGAAGTCTAGTTTTAGGATGATAACCGCCTTTCTTGAGTGGTGACATAAGTGTAAGTACCCAAAGGCCCATGATAGGCAACACTAGATTGTTGTTGAGTTCATAAGTCCACATTGATTTTTATGTACCAACTTTGTGATTATTGTATAGAGCTTGTTAGCTAGTAGTTTAGTGATCAACTTGATTGATCAACTTAGCAGAGAGATAGGTCTAGAATCATTAATATTGCAGGCACCATCTTTCTTTGGAATCTAGGTTATTATAAAGGAGCCATTGATACTATATAAGCATATTGAATTCTAGTGGAAATATCATATAAATCATGCTTGGTCATAGGTAAACATTGTTTTTAGAAATTCATTATTGAATCCATCCAACCCTAGAGACTAGCCATTAGGTAGAGCCTTGACAATGTTGAGTGAAAGGCTCTTAAATAAAACCTAGGTCATCTTAACTTTGAAGCATAGAGAGTCAAGATAAAAAAAAGAGTCAACATAATCTGATTTACCTAGCCTTGCCTTGAAAGCGTTCCATAGGATGAGAACATTTTTGAGTTACTAAAAGGAGATTCTAGGGAGGTGATTAAGTTTTTCATATGCTTAATGGTTGCATTGGCATGGAAAAATTTTGTACCAGCAACCCTAAGCTTTGCTCATTTGATTGTACCTATATGTCTCCAGTAAGTTTTTTGTCTGTTCAAAATAGAGACCAACTTCTCTCTTAGAAGTTCTCTAAGTTCCATTCTGCCATGTGTTGTAAGATATTAAAGCCCCTTCTTAATATAGTTGTTCACAAAAGAGCTTGGATATAGCTTGGGCGGTAGGTAAACTTGTGGCGCTGCCACAGATGGTGTGTTCGCCACCAGTTGTGCTGCAGTAGCTTTAGCGACGTCACATGTGGTATGGCAAACTATGGTCACAAACCAAACAGACCCTTCTGCCTGAAAACTCGAGACAAGTTTAATGTGTTTTGTGGTCTACTCCCTTCGTCTCATAGAGAGTGTCGTTTGAAAAACATGTATGTGAGGAAACACGGGTTTGTAATGATACTTTTGATGATAAAAGTTTTGGGGTTGCCATCTTGCGAGGAGTAGGACACATAGTTTACCGAGATAGGTTGTTAGTCTAGGTGACATGAAGGTCCATACGAAATGAATTTACAGTTTATTTTCTTCATTCATGGTGAGTGCCCTAAGATTGGTATCCACTACTACCTTTGCTGATTCAATTAACTTGGTGCGTCCACAATAGCAGAAACAGTTCACTTAATGCTCTGAACCAACAAAGAAGGCCATTAATAACACAATCCAAGAACTGCATGAATAAGAGCAAGAATTTACATGCCAAGTGCAGTATGAATCAAATTTTCCTCATACACTTTGTTGGCGACAGATAAAAAAAAAAACACTAGCCGCAAGATTGATCACATTGCAAAAAAAAAAACAAGAACAAAAAAGAAAAAGAAAAAGAAAAAGGACGAGAACTCGCAAGAACACATGAAAACGCATTCTTATTGCTAATTACTCCTCCAAAGCTCTCGTCGTCTTGTTGGCATCCCTTTCCAATGGAGCTTGCCGATGGGTCACCACCTCCTCTGCATGCCTACGACGCTGCTGAGGCTCGCGCGGGACGACTCGACGACGACCACCTCGCTGAGCGGCACCCGCTTCCGCGCTCCTCCGCCGCAGCAGGCGAGGAGGTCGGGCCGCTGCTTGGGCGCGCTCTGGGACCTTACCTTGGCCTCCGACGCCTGCGTGCTGGACATGTAGTTCGGGCAGCCGTACTGGAGCGACGGCGAGTAGTACCCCGCCCCGGCGACAGACTTGGTCGGGGTGGCCGGCGCGTGCGCCTGCATCATCAGGTACCGCGGCGTGCTCTGCGCCGTGGCCGGGCGAGCCTTGTCGAGCGCGCACCAGTCGTAGTCCGGGAACTGGCGCGAGGTCGGCACAGCGATGCGCGGCGGCGGCCCCCCGGCGGCCGCGGACAGGTAGCACGGCAGCGGCGACGACGTGGGGTTAGCGGCGCACCAGCACCACTCCTCGCCGCCGGCGTCGACGAGCAGCGGGGAGCTGGCGCGGCGCGAGGACGAGCGCGACTTGGGACGGCCTGGGTCCACCTCCACGATCTTGGGACTCCTGTCGTAGCCGTACGACGAGGAGTCGACGCTCGCTGATAGTCGCCGGCTGCTGTACGCCGCCACGCCGCCGTGCTCGCTCCGCGTGTCTTCGGTGTACCGCTCTTGCTGCACGTACGTCAAGAAACAGTAGAGTGAGCCCGCATGAATATACGAACGAACGAACGTTGAACGCGTTGCGAATGAAAGGCGTGCCGTACCAGCGAGTAGCGCGGGCGGACGGGCGGGTGGTGGAGCGCGGCGACGCGTCTGGCGCGCACGGCGGCCTGCGCGCGGATGAGCGCCTGCATGCTCTGCAGCGTGGCGGCCGCCTGCTTGCGCACCAGGTAGCCGCGCACCAGCGCCTGCAGCTTCACGAGCGCCTTGAGCGCGCGCAACGCCTTCTTCGCCTGCAGAGAAACACGATGCGGTTACAGCAAGAAAAAGGAACAGTAGCAGGCACGAAACAGAGCATGTCGATGCAGCAGGGCAGCGACACAAGAACACTGTTGGATTCCATTGGATCACAGGGTGTGGATAAGCACGTACTACTCCGTAGTAGCAAAAAGGTTTGGCTTACCAAGAATCCTCGGAACGCCGTCTGGATCCTGACGGCGGCGGAGGTGACACGTCCTCCAGCAGCAGCGAGGACGGAGGGAGGCGGGCATCCCTTGCTAGTGAGTCGAACGACAGCAACAGCCGCCTGTGCAGCAGCCACCGCGGCGTCGGCCGCGGCAGCAGTAGCGGCGGCGACGGCGATGGCGTGCTTGCTCTGCTCGCGCTCCCGGTCCGTCTCGGCGCACGCGGCGGACCTGAGCCACGCGGCCTCCGCGGCGCGCGCGATCGCCGCGTTGCCCGAGCCAGCCGAGACGACGGCCGCCGCCGCCGCCTCCGCTGAGTCCCGTGACGACTTGCCGAAGCTCCAGCGCTTGGTGGTGGTGGCCAGCGGAGGCGGAGGCGGAGGGGGGGACTGGTGCTGACGCCGCTGGTCTTTAGTTGTGGCGGCTTGCTGCTCCTTCTTGCCTAGGAAGCTGCGGAACCAGCGCGCCGCCTTGCCCATCGCCGGACCTGGCAGCTGGCCGTGGCCGGGCGAGAGGACAGGAGACACGGCGGTTAGCTAGAGTTTTAGATAGAGGAGGTGGTGAGTTTTTGAATAAGAGAGGGAAAACGAGGGGAGGAGGAGAAGCGTGTGAGTGGCCGCGGGGTGGAAATAAAAAGGAGACGAGACCGAGCTAGATAGACCACGACGGTGAGCTAGGTGAGGTGAGCGGCTATGGCATTAGCGGACAAAGCGAAGCATGGGCCTCTCTCTCTCTCATCGCCATTAATTAAATTAATGAAACGGAAACGGATGCATCTCGATGAAAAAGATTACTGTACAGGAGTAGCGTGAAGAGCGAGAGAGGCGGGCCGGGCCGGAGTCCGGAGAGATTTGTTTGGGGACTCGAGGTTCGAAAAGGGACAGCGTCAGCCCAAAAAGACGCAAACGAGAAAGGGGAGTGAGAAAGAACTCAAAGAAGATCGAGGAGGGACGACGACCAGTTTGGGAGCAACAGCTGTACGTGAGCTGTTGTAGACCGTATTTTTGGAAACAAAGAAGACCAGGACCGTGACCGAGACCGAGGAAGGGCCGGGGTGTGGTGTGTGATCTGTGCGCCATACCAAAATTACCCTCAAACACACAGAGGGAGAGAGAGAAAAGATATCTCTCCATCGCATACATACTACACCCTCTGTCCTAAAAAAAAATTACAATTCTAACTTATGAACATGGACACACGCTGTATCCAGGTTTATAACTAGAATTGTGTATTTTTTTGGGACAGATGGAGTATGCATTATCCTCCGAAACCAGAGGTTCACAGTTGGATTACGTGGTGTGGTGGTGCCCCCGGCCGGCAGAAGCCCAAGTTGAGACCTGGCGGGGGAGGAAATTAAGGAAAAAGCTGCACCCAACAAACACATGGAGACGAGAGGGAGGGAGAGCAAGGGGATGTGACGGGATCGATGATGCTGCCATCGAACGGGACACGGCATCTACGCGAGCAAGCATGATCCTGATGATGTACAGTAGTTACAGTACGCAACGATCAATGCGCGCGATGCGATGCAATTAGTAGTAGTAGTAGCATCAGAGGACGGATAAGGAGAGGAGAAAGAGGCAGCGACTAGCCGACTAGCGAGCCATGAGTGACCACCTCGAGATGAAGACGAAGGAACTCGCCGGCGGCTAGCTGAGCCTGCGACGGCGGGCGGGCGGGCGGGCGGGCGGGCACACGGCCGGAATCAGTCAGGCTGGCACTGGCAGGCCCAGCCGCGCTCGGTGAGCTTTGGATCTCCCCACCAGGGTTTACGAAACCGATCGGTAACCGGTCGGTTACCGCGGTAACCGGCCAAACCGCCCACCACCGGTTCGGTTTCGGTACCGGTTTGAATTCAAATTTCAAATTTGAATTTCAAAAAATGAAAAATGCTGAAAAAATTCCTAAAAATAGTTCATGATTTATAGAGTCGAATGGTGTACAAATTTTTCAAATTGGAGTTTGTTTGCTATTTATTTTGACATGTACAAGTTTAAAAAAAAAGAAAAAAGAAAAAAACCGGCCGGCCCGTTAAGGACCCATGCGGCCCATTTCGTCCAGGCGCCTCATACAAGGCAAGCAGAGGGGGGGGGCTGTCGGCTCCCACAACCCTATCCGCCCGCGCCCTGCCCCATTCCGCCCATGCGCCGCGCGCTCCGCCGCCGCGAGGCGGTAACCGTCCTGCAGCCGGCGGTTACCGACGGAACAAGTCGGTAACCGCCCCCGTCGCCAGATCCACCGCCCCCGAGCGGTAACCGACTGGGCGCAGGCGGTTACTGACCGGGCGCACGGTTACCGTCCGGGCGCACGAAGGTAAGCTTTTTTTTTGTTTTTTCATTTCCTTGCATTTGTAGTTGTTTTAGTTGTAGGATTTAGTTAGAACAAGCTCTAGGATGTACGATTGATGGAATATAGGATGTAGAAAATATTTATTGTAGGATTTAGGTAGGATTTCATTTAGGATGTATATAGGAGTTAGGTTTATTTGGTTTAGGATTTAGGATTTGCGGTTGGATTTGCTTTAGGATGTATGTAGGATTTAGGATTTAGGATTTTTTGATATAGGATTTAGGATTTAGGTAGGATTTAGGTGTATGTTAGGATTTAGGTTTATTTGCGGTATGATTTGATGTATGTGTTCGATTTGTTTGTGTTGTCCATTTGTGCAGGAAGACAATACTGAAAGACGTGGTATGAGAGCATGGTGAGAATCTTGCTCCCGGTTGGAGATGCAATTACTGCCATACATAAAAAGCAGGGGGTGGTGCTTCCCGATTGAAGCAGCATTTGGCTGCGTGCGGGACGGAGGTGATCCACTGCAGCAAGGTGGCCAAAGAAGTTCGGGAGTACTTTCCGCGGGACATCGACAGAACTTGACAGGCAGCTAGTGACCGCTCTCGGCAGAGGGTTGCACGAGAGGCTGCTGCAGCGGACGACAACCACCCCCTTGACGATGACGAATACGAGGCTCAGATGCAGGCAGGCATTAATCAGTCCAGAGCAGAATATGAGTACCAAGAGGGGGTGCAGCGGAGAGGAGGCGCTTACGAGCGTGGAGGTGGCAGTTGTAGTGGTACTGCTTCGCAGGGGGCAATCCTTTTCAAAGGATGTTTCGGAGGTTTGGTTCACAGAGACAGACCCCTGCGGCGGTGGAGGACTACAACTTGGCAGCCGGTACGAGTGGTGGACTAAAGCAGACAAGGATTGATACAGGGCCATGGACGCAGAGGGGAAGGAACGCGAAGGATGCACTTGGGAAAGCTTGGGGAAAGTTTTTCCTTATTGCAGGAATCCCCAGGAGACAGGCGGACAATCCGTACTTTGTTAGTGCGGTCAGGAAGACGCAGAAGTGGGGTAAGTACATATACTTGGAGACCTATGTCATTACGTATATTTCTCTATTCTCATGATTCGCTTACGATTGTAGGTGAAGGAATCGCGTCACCCAGTGGAAGGGATATAGATGGGAAGTACCTCGATAAGAACGAGGCGGACTTGCAGAGCCGGTACGCAAAGTTTCAGGAGGAGTGGCCCATGTTTGGGGTCATGTTGATGTGTGATTCGTGGACGGGCCCGACAAGAATGAATGTCATCAATTTTTTGATCTATTGCAATGGCGCCATGTGGTTCCACAAGTCAGTTGATGCGATTGACAGAAGCCAAGATTCATCTTATTTGTTGGGGGTACGTTCAAAATATTGTGCCAGTTCACATGCACTATGTTTTCTCGGTTCCACTAAATGTTGTGCCTACTTGTGCAGCTGATTCGTAAGGTGGTTGAGGAGATAGGTGCTGAGCATATCGTGCATATCGTCACGGACAACAGCTCCAACTCCAAGAAAGCATGCCACAGATTGAACGAGGAGTATGAGCATATTGTTTGGACACCTTGCCTTGCACACACCATCAACTTGATGCTGAAGGACATTGGTGCAAGGCCAGAGCATGCAGGTATGATCTCTGTATGCAAGCGCATTTCAACTTGGTTGCACAACCATGGCCAGTTGAATGCAATGATGAGGGAAGCCATTGGTGGTGAGTTGGTCAAATGGAATGCGACTAGGTTTGGGACCAACTACATGTTCATGGACAGCTTCCATCGAAAGCGTGATCGTTTTATGCAATGGATGGGATCTCCCGAGTTCTTGCATAGTAGGTGGGGACAATCAAAGGAAGGACATTATGCTCACGCAAGATTGTCTAGTATACAGTGGTGGGAAGGACTTAAATACATCATCGATTCAGTTGCACCAATTTACAGGTTCCTTCGCTTCGCTGATCAAGATAAGCGACCTAACCTGTGTGAATTAGTGTACCACTTCCAAGAGTGCAAAAGGGAGATGGAGACCTTCTTTCGAACAAATGTCCAAACATGGCATGAGTACAAGGATATCATGGATGAAAGGATTGCGGACGTGTACTATGGCACGTATGTGGGCCCAGGTGAGATCACAATCATTGCTTAAATAGCAATCTCTACATATTGAATATGTACCATATGCTAATTTGCCGTGCATCATATGTTGCAGCTGCTGTCCTGAACCCAAAGCTTGTATATCGTTACAATCCAACTCCGCAAATGTTTGGTGACCTCAAGAAAGCATTTGGGAAAATAACGGATGTGCATACCGCCGTCTTGGCATTACAGGAGGCAGAAAAATTCCGCCAACACATTGGGGAGTTTGGCACTGAGCTGGCCATGAAAATGGCCATCGACCCCAATACATCCCCATGTAAGAGTACTTTTGAACTCCTTTTTTGTCTTTTAGAACACATACCTAACATAATGGGTTCCACTTGCAGCGTCGTGGTGGTTGCTGTTCGGCAGGCACACTCCAAATCTGCAAAAACTTGCGTTGAGGCTTGTTGCACAATGTGTATCCTCCAGTGGATGCGAGCGCAACTGGAGTACATTTGCCTTATTGCACACGAAGGTTCGTAATCGCTTGTCCCACAAAAAACTGAACAAGCTAGTGTATGTGAACTACAACCTTCGCCTGGGACTCGTGGATGCCTCCGTACCACCTAGGCGTGAGGTAGAAGACTTCATTGACCAGTTCACGCAGATATCCTTTTACGATAAGGATAATCCGGTTCGAGACTGGATGGAGTATGGCAGATCCAACAAGGCTCCAGTTCTTGACGAAGAAGATGAAGAAACGGACATCCCTCTTTCGTCCCGTATTGTGAGGTACGTTGATGTACTTTGTTAGCCACTAATGAACCATACTTTTAATAATATGATTCATTCTTTGTGGTGACAGAGATCAAGTGGAGCCCGATGATGTTGGGCCCATCAGTGATTGGGCCCGTAGACATGTGGGTGACACGCATCTTGGCAAAAGTAAATACCAGACGGGACCTAGGCAGGAGGACCCCAAACGCCAGAAACGAAAGGGAAAGCAAGTGCAACAACCTGTCACCAGCGATGCTTCGACAGATGATGGTGAGGAGGGTGAGGAAAGTCCATCATACCAGGAGTCCGATGACAGCAGCTCAGCAAATGACAGTGGAGACAGTCATAGTGGTGACGATGACTCTGGAGCTGCTGGTGGTAGTGCCGTTGGTGGTGGTGGTGGTGGTCTTGGTGATGCTGGTGGACTTCGTTTCACAGGTATCAATTGGTACACACATTTTTTCCTGTCTATGACTATTGACTAGTACTAATTATGGTCGGTTGCAGGCGAGACAGACTTCACACATGCTACTCAGGACCGCGACCATGGGCAGCCGGAATCGCAGAGAGCTTACGACCCGACGGACTGCTACGACACGCCACAGTACTCCTCTTCCTCATACAGTGATACATCGTACGGTGGTGGTTATACCTACCCTGTTCCTGACATCAGCACGCAGCCGACCACTAGATGGGTCTACGAATGGCAAGACCCGGATTTCTACAACATGTTAGTGCAGGAATGAGAGACCACAGCTCATTGGACGGGTCAATCATTGATAGACTACAAGGCTCAGCTCCAGACGCGCGGTATCGCTCTAATGTCCACCACGGAGTATGAGGAGGCGTGCCGAAACGGGATCTTCCCTTATATTCTACGCCAGTGACCATGATGTTTGCATGTCTACGACACAAGGTATTTCCATGGACAATTTGTTGTTGCAACGGTGAACTACGTTATTTCCGTTGTGAATTTGTGACTAGTGCATCACTATGATATTTCGATGCGTTGTCCATTTGTGTCATACTATTTTCCCCTGCATTGTGTGTTCTATTTACATCATTATGTGCAAAGGTTATGCAAAAAAAATGGATTTTTTCAAGAAAAAAAAGAGTAATCGGTGGTTTCGAGCGGTTACCGACCAGACCGGACGGTTACCGGCCCTAACCGACCGGTTACCGATCGCAAACCGTTTGAACTACAACGTTTGAATTCAAAATTCAAACTGTTCGGTTACCGGTCGGTTTGGACGGTTACCGACGTTAACCGGCAAACCGCCCGCCATCGGTTCCAGTTGCAAAACGGTTAGAAAAACCATGCTCCCCACTCACCGCGCGCGGGGGAGCTTTTGATCGAGCTGCCTGCTGCATGCATGCATGCGACGGCCGGGTACGACGACGCCGACGGACGAGACCACCAAGCCAGCCTGCCTGCATGCCACTCCGGCCCGTGACCGTGAGCGGCGCGGCGCCTTGACCTGCAGGTGCAGGCCACCTGCAGCCACGCACTACCACTCCATATCGGATCCGGATCTGAGCTAGTAGTAGCTAAAAGCTGTACTAGCTAGCTGGGGGGGTACAGCGAGAACAAAAAAGGCCCCTACGCTTGCTACACCTACGCTAGTGCACCTGCCAGCGGGCAACGGCAAAGCAAGACGGGAGGATCTTCTCACCTCGCACGCACGGACGTCGTCGCCTCACGTACGGTCGGAGACGACCGATGCCCAAGCTACTGGGCTGCTGGAGTGCTGTACTCGCAGGCGCGCAGCCAGTGAGCACGAGCACTGCACACCATGCATGCATGTCTAGCTAGCTTGTACAGTTGTACAGTAAGTAGTAGGCGTCAATAATGCATACTACTACTCCTAGGCTTGCAATTGAATCACGAAACGAAAAAGGGCGACCCACGTACGGCCAAAAGGTTGCTTCTTTAAAGAGCAACTCCAGCCCAACATATAAATTGGGTCTCTATTTTTTTCATTTCCATGCTAGCCTGTAAAAAATAGGGACTCAAATTTGATCTCAACTCCAGCCAAGACCCTACTGTCTCCAGCCCAAAAACGTCTCCGGCACCGGCGCCCCGCCCGCCCTCGTCCTCCCGCGCGCCGCCGGTGTCCTCGTCGCCTAGACGCACGCTCACTCCCGCGCAGCGGCCGTCGCCGCCGGAGACGGCCACGGCCTGCTGCCCGGGCCCGCACGAGTACACCGCCGAGAGCTCCCCCGTCGGGAACGCCAGCTTCGGGTGCACCTCCTGGCCAGCACACGAACCTGCTCCGCCTCCGACGTTGCTGCGGCAGACGAGTCCGGCCGGCCTCTACCTCTGACCACCGCTCACTCCTTGTCACAAAGCAGACGTATGTGAGCATCTCCTCTCCTCCTTGTTGCTCTCCCAATCAGATCTAGAAAGGCCTTGCTCAGAGGTTACAACTTACAATCTTCTTGCTGCAATTTGGATGGGAAGAACAATGCATTAACTTGCTCTCCCAATCTGATGATGCTTGATACTGCAGCTAGAATTTTTTTCAGTAGCAAACGTACAACAAGCCTAATTAACTAGTAATGGTATGTCCTGATATGTTCTGAATTTGCCTGTCATGTCCATATATGTTCTGAATTATTTCTTTTCTCCTGTAACTTTCATGCATTGTTGATCCGTTTATTATTGTGTAGTCTTGTGTATATGGTTGTCCATATATGTTCTGAATTATTTCCTTTCACCTGTAAATAAAGAAAAAGGCAGTATCTCTCTCACCTCTCTTTCTAATGTCATGTCCTGAACTTCTGTACATTTGTTACCGAGAGAGCAAAAGGAACCGAGTTAGCATAATGTAAATGCACATTAGTAATTCTTAGCCATATGTATGTAACAAAGAGCTCCTGATCATGATTGTGTTCAATTCATGGTACTGTATTGAAATGAATTTGCAGATGTCATTCCCAGTTTCTGATTTTTTATCTACTGCTCAGTTTCTAATGCTTTCTTTTACCTATTCCTCTAGTTTTTGTGATGTGATTTGCCACTCTTGAGCTGAATTGAGACTTATAATTATTTAAGTGTTTTTTCACTCATATGCTGAATTGAGACTGAAATGGGTTTGAAGAGATGTCGTTCACAGTTTCTGATATGTGCTATCAATTCATTCTTTAATTTGATTTGTATTCATATGATAGCACTACTTCATTAATGATAAAGTCTACTCATATGAGATAAGCTTTGTCCATCTATTGCCAGAAAAATGCTACTCCGTAGGTAGGTCCAAAAGTACAGAAAAAGAAGTTTAACTTGACTATTCCACCTTTCATGCTCTAGTCAAAACTGAGTTCTTAAGGTCCAGTACTCCTTTGATCTTTCTTCGTTTGAGAGGAAGGCAACATGGATTTTAGCATAAGATGGATGTACAATTTGATGATGCAAAGATGCACAAATTAAGTATGCCGTCAATGATTGTTTGTAGCATATTTCTCTCTATCTATATACACTTGAGGTAGTTGTTGTGGGTGCAGTTTCATAAACTTGTTAATTTAAGGAAAGTATGGCAGTTCACTGAACTTGTTAATTGAACTCATTTTTTTATTCTTATACCAAAAAGATATTTTGTAATAGCAATACAAACTTTCCTGTTAACGTTTTCCCTATTTTTTGTTGCTATGGCAGATGTCAAGGTTTGGGAATAGAGCTCATCGAGGGTGGGATGAAGAGGATGAATCTGATGATGACGACCTCTTCATCATTGCTGGTCTTCTTGAGGGCTCGAGGAGAAACAAGCGCAAGAAAAAGTTTCGTGGAACATTGTCGGGTCGCCGCAAAGTGCAACGGGACATTTCGGCAGGTCACAATCGCATCTATCTGGACTACTTCGCGGACCAGTGTGTATACAGTGAGAAACATTTCAGAAGGAGGTTTCGGATGTCTAGGTCGTTGTTTCTGCGGATAGTGGATGCAGTGGAATCTCATGATGACTATTTCCGTAAGAAGCCCGATGCCATCGGAACTCTTGGCGCCTCTCCCATACAGAAGGTTGTTGCCGCCGTTCGGATGCTTGCCTACGGTATTTCAGCCGACTTCTTGGATGAGTATGTGAGGATGGGAGAGAGCACAATTCTTGAATGTCTAAAACATTTTGTGAAGGCTGTCGTCGAGGTCTTTGGTGAAGAATACTTGAGGGCCCCCAATGCCCAGGACACAACCAGGCTATTGGCAATTAATAGTGCAAGAGGGTTCCCAGGTATGCTTGGTTCTGTTGATTGCATGCATTGGAAATGGGACAAGTGCCCAATAGGTTGGAGAGGATCATACGAAGGGAAGGAAGATGGGCCGACCATGATCCTTGAGGCACTTCATGTAAAAACTGTGAAGATCAGCACTTTACAGCAAGCAATATCCTAGACTCCAGTCTCACCACTAGCCGTTTCGCCTACACTAGCACTTGTCGCTTTCGCAATCTTCGCTCTCTTGGCCAACACATATGCCTTTTGATCATCGTCCATGGTGGTCACATCACAAAACATAATTTTCTGTTCCTGCTCCCACTGTAGTCGCTGCTCCTCCATCTCAATCCTGCGCTGCTCAAGCATCTGATCCTTCTCCCACCTTTCTTTCTTCATCTTGTGTTCCTCGGTCTTCATTACCATCAAGCTTTGCATCATATCCTTGTACTCGTCATCTCCTTCATTCTTTTTCAGCTTCTCTTTGGATTGCTTTCTACCCGGAGGTCGGGCTTTCTTGGCAGAAAGGATTGATGAGCTCTCTTGTCCTTGGGCGGTTGACTCATCGTCTTGTGCACTTACTCCTGGGAGGTTGAGCTCTCTGGACTTGGCTAGCCTCTTGTTACCTTCAAGTGTCGATTCGAACTTCTGAGTATGCCTCAGCGTGAGCCAACAATGTTCAAATTGACATTTTTTGTTGTCCTTTGTTTTCCTGGCATACCTTGCTTGGGCTTCAAGCAGCTGCAACAAAGATCAAGTGCATGATTAGATATATAGCAATGACAAGATATATAGCAATAAAAAGATAGGATGAACCAATTACATGCTGCTTGTATGGAATGCCGCTTGGATGACGACGCTCAACCTCCTCGTAGTAGCCTTGGAATTTCATGCACTCCTTTAGTATGATTCCAAAGCGATGCTCAAGTGAATTGGGAGTCCTATTGGACTCAAAGTCCCTGCTCATATGGAAATCATTAGCAATTCTCTCCCAATATGTTTTTCCACGCTGATCATTCCCTATGATAGGATCATTGCTGATATGAATCCAAGATTTGCAAAGTTGGATATCTTCAAGACTACTGTAGTTATTGCCTCGCTTTGATGATCCTTTCCCGCTGGTACTTGGAATGACATCCTGTTGATTCGGCAATTCCAAACCATCATTCAATTCACAGGAACTTGAACCCCATGGTTGCTGCAAAGAACATAATTAACTCAGTTGAAAAGTCAGAGCACTACTGCTAAGCAATTGCATACTGAAATTGCAAGCTGAAAATGCAAATTGAAATTGCTAACTGAAACCTCATAATTAGAAGCAAATTGAAATTACGTTTTCAAGTTAAAAAACAGCAAGGTTGATGCATTTTGCAGTTGAAACTGGAAACCACCGGTACATGTATTAACTCAGTTGAAGCCTAAGGATGTCATGGCTTAAATAATTTCAGTTCAAAAAATCACAATTCCAGAAAACAGTAAGCAAGTAAATCCAAATGCACAAACACAGAACAGAAACAATGCACGCAACATACTATGTGGGGATGGAGTATTAAGCTGGCAAAACTATTTCACCTTAGTTGGTTGAGGAGTAGGCTGTAGGCCACAAGCTTTATCCTACCTTCTGGATTCTAGTGGGTTCATTTAGGTTACCAACAGAACTGACTATGTGGACAAGTGTACAGGGCTGAGGTACCATTGAACAAGAAGAGCACTATAAATGATCATAGAAACAACTTGTAGTCTACACACAAGTACCAGGTACCATGGTTTAAGCATCACCAATTAGCATATTTTTACAAACATAACCGGTTGAAAACTTTAGTATCCCGAGTAGCTACAATATAAATTTGGCAACCAATGACTTACACTTAATTGAAATGAAACATGACCATATCTGTAACTGAAACTTGCTAAGTGAAAGCACATAATTAGAACTGAAAGCACATAATTTCTGATGTTAACTAATTTAATCATTTGTTTAATTCCTTCTGTTAACTTGAGCATAAGATTAAAAGTTCAGAACTAACTAATTGTATATGGCATTCAATACATCATTTGTTTAACTATGGAATTTTTGTTGCTAACTTTCACAAAAGTTTACAGTAGGTTCTAAACATATACATGCATGGTACAGTAGGTTCATAAAAGTTAACTTTCAATACAAGATTAAAAGTTCAGAACTAACTAATTTAGAAGCATTCACAGTTCCTGCGGAACTGAAAATTCAGAGACATTCACAGTTCAGAGACATTCACACAATTCAGAACTGAAAATTTAGTAGCTCAGACACAATCCTAGCACAGTGACTATCAGTAGTGACTATACAGTGACTATCGAAGTGAATGATTCATCATGCTTGATCAATTAGCTCAACTCACCGAGTAGTCAGACGTCCATTGGTTGGGGCTGAAGTCGTCGCCGACGACCTTGTAGACTTCTGCTGGTGATGTTGTGATTCTGTCGGCGTCCCAAGTGGTGGCGTGAGGCTCTGTGAAGCTCAACGCGCGAGTGCCGAGTGGAGCTGGGGCGCTGGGGAGGCGAGGAGGTAAGTCGCCGCCGCTCGGAGAAGGCATCCTGCCACCGCTGCGGACGTCGCCGAGAGAAGACATCCTGCTACTGCTGCCGGGAGTAGGATGTTCTTGGCGACGAGGCATATTGGCGTCGAGAGAAGACGACGTGGCAGGACGGGAATGCGGCGCGACGAACAGAGGACGACGTCGTGTGGTAGACACCGACGGACGGGGAGGCAGCCCACCTCCGGAGAATCCTCCTGACGCGCTGCCGTCCATAGGAGCAGAATCGGCGGGAGAAGAGAAAGAGGAGGGAAACCGGCGGGAGAAGAGGAAGAGGAAGAGGGATCCACGAGTAGCTGCAACAGCGGGAAACCGGCGGGAGGAGCGCGCGGTGGAGGAGCGGCGGCCGCGGTGGCGGGAGGGCGCTGGAGGAGCAGCGGCCGCAGCGGCGCGAGGGCGCTGGAGGAGCGGCGGCCGCGTGCAGGAAGAGGAGCGGCGGTGGAGGAGCGGCGTCCTTGTGCAGGAAGAGGAGCCGCGGTGGAGGAGCCGTGGCCACGTGCGGGACGACGAGCGGTGGAGGAGCCGCGTCCGCGTGCGGGCAGAACGGGGATAGGAGGATCCGATTCCTGGGGGCTACAATCTAAATTTTGGGAGTGCTCCTAAAATGAGAGTCCAAATATTAATTTATGATTAGCAATCATAAACTAAATAAATTTCATAGAATCGTATTGTAAATTATTCTTATTAATTAATCTATATAATTAATTTTGTAATTAATCTATGTAAATACAATCTGATGTGATAGTGCTAAACTTTAGTCTAGCCAATCAAAAAGCCTGATGAAGAGGATGGGTCGGGCGCGGATGAAAAAACATGCATTATTTGCTGCCGCGCGGCCACTTCCCTGCAGAATGCAGATGGTTTTGTGTTGGAGTAAGCTGACGATCGACCGCCGTTTCCCATGATCAGATCAGCGATGATCATGCCTGGCCGGAGCAAGCAAAAGCAGCATGCATGGTGTGGTGTGGTGTGGTGTGCATGATATGATATGATGGTGTTGTATGTATAGGGCCTGCAGCAGGGCACGCTAGCTGCACTTGCGCCCGGGCCGGTTCGGTCGTCGTACCAGCAGCGTGCATGTGGGCGCTTCTGTCACCGTAGTGCATGCGAGGGCCCGGTCGGTAGTACGTACAGTACGGTGGAAGTGAAGCATACTACTCGTACCATCATGGTACCTTTTGCAATCACCATGCCGCCCGGGGAGGGAGGGATCGGATCGGAGTTGTTCAACTCGCTCGATTGATTGCATATATGGCATCATGCCGCGCGCTGTGGGGTTAGCTAGAGTTATTAGGGTTTGTTCTTGTTCCGTTTTGCATTGGAAGCTAGCTAGCTAGCTAGCTCCCATTTGAATTTGAAATCTAGCTAGCTACTCGTACTTCTTGTGCTACTATCGATCTCAATTAGTGCTCAAACGGGTACGTACATGCGTACTGTACTCCGTACGTGTAACATGATGATGTACCGAGCACACTACTAAAATGATGGAGTTCTCCTATGTCACACCTAATTTTAAGAATAAAAATTGAATGCGAATAACTTATATGTGTCCAGAGATCAATCACACACATAAGCCGACAAATCTTTAAATAGTACCATCACTGAGTGCTTATTACATAACGAATAATATTCTTAAACATAACAGCGGAAATGAAGATAACTCTCACGATGAAGCTCCACTTCACAGGGAACGCCGACTGGTTGACCACTAGCCTAGTATTCCTCACGGTAGTCTTCATAGCCATCTGATGAGGATGATAAAGCAAGGGTGAACACTTAAAGTACTCAGCAAGAGTAACACAGAGTTATGAAGCTCAAAAGGCTGACACTGGCTTACTACGGTTGCTTTTAATTTGGTCAAGTTTTACCAACACTTAACTTTAGTTATGCATAACCCAGTTGATAACCACATGATCATTAATGAAAACACCTTTTATCTCATAACTCCAAACTTACCATCATAAGTTGTTATAACAACATGAGTTTCTAACACTGTGAGTTTTCCGAGCCGCTCGTGACTGTGAGCATGGCTATCATGATAGATTTACACTCTGCAGAGGTTATGCACTTTACCCACAAGCTGTGTTGCCCATGTGCCTGGGTTAATTACTCCCAAAACACTGCCAAGGTGAGCGGGCAGGGAACACTATGAAGTCTTTCAAAAGCCCTTTCTAGCATGTAGCGGACCCTACGGACCCAATGCAAAGGGGTATATGGGACACCCCGATGGTACCACCCGCAGCGGTCCCCATACAAGCTATACCCCATAACCAGCTCGGCAAAGGTGCCTTTCACAAACCACAAGCATGCTAGTCCAAACCTTATACTTAACTAAAGCCAGAGCCATGATAGCACCTGTGGTTGCATTAAAGTCCCAGCTTTTGCCCTACAGTGGTGTCCTATTCCATGCTGCTACAAAAGCCAATTTTATCTCATTGTTGCATATATCATTAGTCAAGATTCTTCTCATAATTCATAAAGCATAGCAGATCTACCCATATGCAATAGTATCCCAAGGTGACAAGGTACAAGGTAACAAGCTATGGTAAAGATCTAAATAGGAATCAATTGAGACACATGCAATCATGACTAGGTGAATTAAAGTGAATAGGTAACAAGGATGATCCCATGTTAAACTTGCCTTGATCACAAAGCTCCTGGTGGTCCTGATCTGCTGCAAAGAACTCTGGAACACCGAAACTCTCACCGGCTGTACTCGATCAACATCACCACGCAATCATCCGAACAATCATACACGAAGCAACAAAGATATAGTTAGAACAATACACCATACATAATAAAGAGGTTTATGAAAAGGTTTTAAAACAGATCTATGCTATACTACGATCACAAAGACACGAGAATCACGCTAAACGGATCTAAAACGAATTAACTATAGATTAAACAAAATTTTAAAGAGCAAGATTAAAGCATTAAAATAATTAATCTAACTTTTATTTTCAAAAGTAATTAACATATATAAAATCTATACTACTGGATAGAGCATAAAATTACGGATGTAACGCAACTTGAACGGATCGATTTAGATTTAAAACGAGCAAATTATAAGCATTTAAAGATCAGTGGCAAATCTGTAAATAGGGATTTTCATTTAATTTTGAATTAAAACAGATTGAAAAAGAAATACGCTTTCCAAAGGGAGAAGCGTATAGCTGGAAACCGCTTTAGGACTGCGGGTTGAGGGCAAAAAAACCCGAGGGTCTCTTTAGCAAAAGTGCCACGTGAAGGGGTACCTTTGATCTGTGGCCAACGGATTCGATCTGGACGGCTCAGATTAGAAGGGGGAGAGAGAGGGGAGGAGCTCCTGCCGGCGCCATGGCCGAGAGGTCACCGGAGCAAGAGGATTAGGGGCTCGGGTACTCAATTCGGCCGGGGAAAAGGTCTGGGAGCAAGAGAGGGGCACGGCGAACTCACCCGAGGTGTTGGCAGGGCCTGCAGATGGACGTAGACGGCTGACGGCGTGGAGCAGCGGCTCGGGTCTCCCTGCGATGCGACGACGAGGTTAACCAGAGCCAAAAGAGAGGGAAAAGGGGAAGGAAAGGCGTTCAGAGACTTCGCGAAGACGACGCGAGGCTCGGAGAGGGCTTACGATGGCTGGAGGCGCGGTGCGGTGGCTCGGCGGCGGCGTTCTGTTTGATGGCGGACGCGGTGCGAGCAGCGCTGCTGGGGCACAAGGCGAGGCACGAAGATGAGGGAAGGCGGCGCGGTGCGGTTGCTACTTATAGCGAGGCAAGGGAGAGAGTCCTGCGCGGATACGGACGTGCGCGAGGAGATCGCGCGAAGCTCGCGGCTCTGTTGCGGCGCGACGCCGAGGAGTCCGACGCGGGGACGAGTGCGGGCGGGGTCTTCGCTCGGCGGTTGCGGAGGGGCGCACGCGGACGCGGACGCGGCGCGGAGAAGGCGCGCGGCGGTGGCGGGGCGCACGCGGATGCGGACGCGGCGCGACACGGCGCGGCACGGCGAGGCAGAGTCCTGCTCGGACTCGAGGTGGGAGAAGGTGCTGACGCGCGGGCCCAGGCCGTCAGCGGCTCAAAGGAGGAAAGGGGAGGGACGGCGGCTACGCGGGCCTGCGGGTGAGGCGGTGGCCGGCCCACGCGGGAGGGGAGAGAGGGTGAGGGGCGCTGCGGGCTGGGCCGGCAGGCCGAAAGAGGAGGGGAGAAGAAAAGGGTTTTCCATTTTTCTTTTTTTTTATTTTCTTTTTGCAAATGATTTTCAAACTGATTTTTCAAAAGGGTTTTGAAATATATTCTTTTGAGCTTTGTCAACCCACCCACACAAAGAAAAAAAATGCAGAGGCATGCTATGCACATACAAGTTGAACCCTAGCATTGATATTTATTTTAGTTTTATTTAATTAATTCTATGATCATAACCAATGCTTGAATTAAATCAAATTAAAGCAAATTACATTCAAATTCAAATCTAATTTGCTAAATCAAATCTTAGGGTGTTACATCCTAGTGTTTTAAGTAGTAATAAAATACTACACTACTCATAGTACATGAGAATTTCACTAGGAGATATATAGTAGAGAAAATTTGTACTAAATTTTTAACTACCAAAACACTAAGAGAAGCCTACTATACTAGTTGAAATTTAATAATTTGGTAGTGGCAATGCATGATTACATTTTTCACCGCGTCTGCTAGCTAGTACATACATAAGTACTACACACTTGCCGTCCGAAGCAAAGCAAACAGTAGAAACACGTACAACATCCATCCTCTAGGCCCTTTTGAATCAACAGATTTTTGCTACAGCGCACTCAACAAGTGATTTCCCTTTATACCGTCTGAACTGACACAGGACGCACCTGCATACCGTCGATGCTGGGCGCGCGGTCAGATCGGGAGATTTGCAAATAAATACTATGCCCCAATTTCCTACAAATTTGAAGAAAAAAAATACCTGAGGAGCGAGATTTGGAAAATATGGCCAGTATATATCCTTCGAATTTAATCCTTTTCGCTGTCATATGATTTCCTACTCCATCTTTTACTGATCTGATTTTGTTTTGTGGCTGTAAAAAGGTAGTTGACGACTACTAGTATACTGCACCACCGGCGTGGGCAGGTGGCCGCGCCGGAAAGTGCCGTTGTTGATGTTTGGAAGAAGGTACTCCTACAACCTGAGCCTCGAGGGCCGTCCGCAAGAACAAGCAAGCGAGACATCGGAGCTGGCGCAAAGCAAGCCCGCAAACGCAATGATCACCGCAAAAGCATGCTGTTGGTAGCCAGCTCCTCCAGCTCTAGTACTACCAGGGCCCGGGGTCGTCGTCTCGTCGATCGGTCGGCGCAAGTCCGGTTGGGTTGGTCACGACTCACGAGGACACGATCAGCAAGCCAAGCCCGCATGCTTGCAGGAAGGCAGCAGGCCCAGCTCCCAGCTAGCTGCTGCCATGCACACCGCTTCCTTTCTTTCTCTGGTTTCACGCAGCTAGGACTGCACGCAGCTAAGGGCATGTTTGGTTCCCAGCATCCGCCTGAACCAGGCTGGCGGAATGCATGTGCACGGGACACCCCGCAGCCAGGCTCGATCTGTAAGAACGTGAAGATCGACCGTTTCAGCTGGGCCTGGCTCGCTAGACGAGCTCATTTCTCCACTAATGACACTATTAATATATAATTATTGATTATCAAATGATATTAATGTGTTTTAAAGATGCTAAAGACAGTTAGATAAAAATAAGTACTTTAGGTGTATATTTGCGTAAAATAAAAAATTAAAACAATAATTTATAAAAATTTTTATCTCATGCAACGTAGCATTCGTATAAGTAAGCCCAGATCGATGCAATTAACCAAACACAACATGGTTGCATGCTCCCAGCCTGGCTCTGAGCAGGCCCAAACAGGCCCCCCTAAAGTGCTGAACTCCCGGTCCGCCTCCTCCATTCCAACCGAGCACTGGTGCCCTTCGCAGCGTGGCAGTACGTACTCGGTAGATAGCGCGGCCGCGAGTGCACTGGTGCTTGCGATCGAGCGCGATCGAACGCGGGGAACAAACAAAACGACCGTTCTTTCGTGGAAGAAACTAGCAGTCGTACCTCCTTCGGCCCCCAACGCAAGATCGATCGGTCGTGTCGTGTCTTCCTTCGATCTCGACGGACACCGATCGAGATGAAATTGTACGGCGTTTGTTTTTTATTAATGACCGGCCGGTCTGGGACCATGCATCGTCTCTGGAGTTATCTCAACGCAGTTTGTACCGCGAGCGAGCTAGGTCACCTAGGTGGTGGGTCCGGTCGGCTGGCTGGCTGCTGCTGCTGCGGTTAATTTAGATACTGTAGGATTTATGGATGATACTGTGGGATTAATTAATTTGCCGCGCTGGGCACACTCACGTACTAGTAGTATTGACGTATTGTACGTACGTACGTACTTGATCATACCCTCCAGCTAGCCACGGCCACGATTCAAATTCCCCGCCGCGCGGGATTCAGTACTGTACTCCGTATGACATATGCATGCTCGTGCACGTGGCCGCTGCCGATTACGTACTGTATTCCGTTTGTTTATGCGGCCGGTGTGACACCACCCACACCGGATCAGCACCACGTCGCGCGTCTCCGGCGATCAAACCCCCCTCCCTACCCCGGCGAGACCGAGACTGCACTGTGACCGGCACCGGCAGGTCAGGTCCGGTCCCGTGTGACGCGACGGTTTTCCTGGGTCCGGACGTCCGGCGCCGGTGCGCGCCCCCGTACCGTACACAACGGCGAGTGGCGACTGCCGACCTGCAGGCCCAGGCTTTCACCAAAAGATCCTGGAATCTTTTTTAAATTCGGAGGGGAGACACCAAGACAACAACACTGCGGACATGCAGAACCCCAACCGGCCGGCCAGCCAACCCAGGTCTTTATTATTTATTTATTTATTACAATTATTATTACCAAGAGAAGAGCCACCAGCCATGATCCATCCAAGAGAAGAGCGTCTGCGTCTCTGCACCGAGACTGTGTGTGTGAGAGAGAAAGGAATCTTCCCCGCCGACGTCAGGTGACGGCATGGTCGGTTTTTATTCCCTTGCCTGCCACCGCCGCGCGCCTCGGCCCGCGTGATTCAAACAGCGCTGCCACTGCCACTGCCCAGGGGTACGACGGTCATTGCGCCCACACCCTAGTACCACCACAGCTCCTGACGTTGCCCCAGGGTGGGGCCCTCCCTCCGCGACACGTTTCGATTCGACCGCACAAGATGACGTCGCCTTTCTTTTAGTAGACCGCCGCGCGAGTCCTTCTACCTACTCCCCTCCCGTATATAAAAAACAAAAAACAAAATTAATTAGCCCTTTGCAAATATCGAACAAACTCAAATTCACTAAGTATATAAAAAATAATAATATTTATGATTACGAATAAATATTATCAATATGCACCATAGAAAAGGTTAACATAGTAAACATGTTTTAAAATATAAATATAAATATTATTTTCCATAAACTATCTCAAACACTAAGATAAAATTGTCTTGACCCAAACATACTGTTGCACTTTTTTTTTGTATCTTTGAATATAATATTATAAAAATAAATTTCATACTAAATTCAATATATTCTCTGTAAATTAGCTCATCCTAAATAAAAGTTTCATGACCCAGTTTTTAACACAGTTATAAAAATATTTTAAAAACAATGCAGAAGAATTTCATCCACATGAAACTCTCTTTATTTTTATAAAACTCTCATAATCTCTTTTCATCACTACAGTGTCACATCAACATATTTAGGGAGTGGTTGGTTGATGGTCATCCATGGCTGCCACACTCCTGCCACACATCTATTTGGTTCATGTTTGATTTGGGTGGCCATAGCTTTTTCAGTACAAAAGTTTACCGCAGTTGTGGCGATGAAAAAGTACGCCACAGAACGGTGGCGTCGCTACACTCCTGGTGGCGGAATGAGGCCAGCAACCGAGCAGCATCTTAATGTTGATGAAACTTTAATAAAACTCCATTGAAACTATCCTTAATGTACACCTTGCTTATTAAGGAGTCGACACTTTTAGATTTTACCAAATATAGGCACAAAGTACTATATTTATGATGTGTATTAAATATCATTCTTTTGACCGTATGTATATAAGGTTCATAATTTTTTTTTGAAGACATAGATATAAGTATTTTCTATATAATTGGTTACATTTTTAAAAGTTTGATTCCTTAAAAAATGTAATGTGTGTTTGTTTAGAACGGATGAAATACTTATTATGATATAATCAATTTAATGTAAGTTAACTCATAAAAATCGTTTTTATAGTACTATAATCGTTCGATTTGGGGATTTCCAATGGTTTTGTTGAATTTCTATATATGGTTTTTATTCTCCTTCCCGAAATACACTTTTTTTAACGAGAAACGTGAATGTGATACATTAATCTAAGAACAGTTTAAAGATGTGTTGCTTCTGATAAAATTAAGAAGCAGCAACAAGTTTCTTTTGGCTGCCACCAGTCGACCAATGAGTCCTTGCCGCTCCTTGTTAACTTTTTTTTTCTTCACTACTGAAATGCCTTCGCAATCTCATTCTTATCTAACTTTTCAAATAGGGTAATATATTGTGCGTTCTTGTTTAGTGATTAGTGAATACTTGAGAGGGTTAAATGCCTATTTTAGTTTTTATTATCAAAAATTGTATGCCGTAATATAATGGAACTCAAATATACTTTGATTGATTATTTAACTTATCAAAATATAACCATAGGTACAGGTCTGCTCGGCACGAAGGTCCTAGGTATTCTTCTCTCTCTCATGGTCAAACCATGGATCCAAAAGGTTGCTCAAATTGAGCAAAATGAGGCAAAATAGATTAAAACCGACCTTTCTTAGCAACTTCCTTCTGGGAAATGAAGATCAAAATCTTCCCCCTTGTATTTTGATAAATGTGGCTCTCCAAAATCACCTCCTTCCAACAGTCATCAAATCAAAATACTCCATTATCTGTGTAAATGAAGTTTAGAGAGGATTTACCTCGGGTTTAGAGTTTATTAGCTAGGGTTTAGGGTTTAGCTAGGGATTATTAGCTAGGGTCACGGGATTATTTAACTATGGATTTATGATTTACCTAGTGATTAGGGTCTAGGGATTATGTAGCTAGTTATTAAAGTAAAAAATCTAAGTATCGTAATTAAATTAAAAAACATAAGTATCATTATTAAAAACTTGAAAACATAATTATCATTATTAAAAACATAACTAGAATAATTTAAAAAACTAACAAAAAAACTACACTTCCCTTCCCTCTATACATAAATTCTATTTAACACAACATTGATTCATGAAAACAAGTAAATATGTATAGCATAAACTAAATTAAAAAGCAAACATGAAAATGGAGAGAGGAGATATATTATATAATTAATTTAATCAACCTCACATGAATAAACAAAGAAAATAACCTAAGTATTCTTCTCTCTCACTGATGGTGAAACCCTAGATCCAAAATATGGCTAAAATTGAGCAAAAATGAGCTAAATGAGGCAAAAGGGACATAAACTAACCTTTTTTAACAACCTCCTTCGAAGAAATGAAGATCAAAACCTCTCCCCTTGTATTTTGAAAAATTTGGACCTCCAAAATCGCCTCCAATGGAAGGTGACGACGAGAATTGTAGCTGGTCGGGAGGAAGGAGAGAGTGCTGGTCGGAAGGGTGGTATATATAGGCAGGAACCCAACCGCCAGTGTAAATCACCCCATTTACATTGGCGGTTGGGTTATGCCAACCGCCAGTGGGGATCGATTATCATTGGCGGTTGGCATAACCCAACCGCCAGTGTAAATGGATGATTTACACTGGCGGTTGAGTTATGCCAACCGACTGTGGTAATCAATCTCCACAGGCGGTTGGCAAATCTGGCCGGACCAAAACACACCACAGGCGCGTGACAACCAAAACCGTTTGTGGTGTGTTTTGGGGGGCGTCAGTAAAAACGTGTTTTGTACTAGTGCAATTGCCCACACAAAAATTCTCATGAGTATTGACCCAAGTCTAAGGAGTTAATTGTGGTGTGGTTGTCTTTCCCAAAACAAAATGAATCACACCTTGACAATTAAAATTAAGTTCAAGTTTTCTTTTGAATTTTCACATATAACGTATCTAGGCCCATGATCTCTAGTGCAATTGATGGCTATCCTCGCATTTGAGCATTGCAGTGCTCATGTCCGTGTGATCTTCCCATCCTTCTAGTCAACCGGTTGACGACGGTTACTTCAAGCTTTATCCATCGAGATTCGTGATCAATTGAGTAGGACAACTTTAGGTAGCTAAGGTTGGAGGAACAAGGTTCGATCGGACGAGACGAGACCGAAAGAGACAAACCTAGTTCTAGCGATGTTTGGTTCAAAGTCAATTCAAAGTTAGATATGCACATGGCATCGATTTAGGGCTTATTTATTGTATTTCTATCTCTAAATTTCAGAGGTATCTAAATTTTAGAGCACTTTATTCACTTTTAATACCTAAAGTTCTAATATAGACCTCTAAAGTTTAGAGGAAATCCAACCTGAAAATGGAGCCGCTAGGTGAGAGAGAGCCCCCCCCCCACCACCGCCGCCGGCGACCCCCTAAGGCGACGGTGTACACCCAACCACGAGCCAACCCAGCTTTGGATGCCGCCTCGAGCGCCTCGCCTGCTGCATCCCTACCCTGTTCGTCTGCCCCTACTGAGGAAATTGAAGAGGTTGAGCTCATTGACTGGGACGACGAAGATGACGTCGATGCCGTGTCCCCTGTCTTAGCTGCCTGCGAGGGAGGAGTGAAGATGGCGGATCTGGTGGCAGAGTGTGCGGCCTCCTCGGCTGCTGCGCACCCAGCTCCCCCTGTCGGCGAGGACGGATTGAAGACTGCAGATCCGGGGACAAGTGAGAGTCCCCATGTATTTTGGTTTTGAGTAATTGATGAAACCTACCCAAGTACTAACCTTGATCTCTAAGTGTGAATCATGAGATAGGTTGGTACATACCATGTGATGGAGCAAGGTGGATAAAGTGGATGGCACAAGCTCTAGCATGGTGGTGGAAAGGAAAATGGTGTCAAGGCAAAGGTGATATAGGACACATTTTCGGTTTGGTGATCAAGACACCATAGAGGATGTGATCACATTTACGATAGATAGCCGTACTATCAAGGAGGGAGCTCTTAAGTATGAGTACGGTTATCATGTGCCACTAGGTTCATATGCATTGCATTAAAATCAATTGAACTAGTGAAACAACCAACTTAATCCAAGATTTTGTGAACTATAAGCTAACACACGTGCACAAGTGTTGAGATCACTTAGTGTTGGCTCTTGGAAGCTTGGATAAGTTGGAGGAGGTGTTTGGGCAGCAGGAGGCAGTCCGGACGCAGGGTCCGGACGCTAGGGTTTGTTGTGTCCGGACCATCTGTGATGCGTCCGGAGGCACACCCTAGGTGCCTCGGCTGGTGAGAGGCATCCGGACGCTGTTTGCCGTCCGAACGCAGATCTCCGAACGCGCGTCCAGAGTCTGGCGCTCTCTGTAACTCTCTGGAAAAGAGGATCTGGATGCAGGGTGATGGTCCGGACCTTGAATCAGACATGCGTCCGGAGTGGAAGAAATGAAAGGGGAGCTCCCGGGTGCTCGGGAATTTATTTCCGAACCCTCGGAGCAGTGACTCCGGACCCTGTGAACAGGTGCGTCCGGAGCCACGTGGCGAGCAGCTGCGAAGGCGCGAAGCGGCCGTTTGAAAAGGAGGCCTGACCGGACGCATAAGCATTGTTCCGGTCTGCACGTTGGCTCTAATAGAGCCGTTGGCTCTCGGCAAAAGGTGGGTCCGGACGCAAATGATGGTCCGGACCCTCTGTGAAAAATGTGTCCGGAGGTGGCGCAGAAGCTCTGTTTTGAGAGCAAAAAGGCTAGTGTTGACACAAAAAAACGTCGGATCTACGAACACCTCGAGCTTATACCCAAAGTCGATATCCAAAGGTGTGCCAGTTGATTTGACCAGTTAATCAACAAGGATGATAACTAGAACAACGATGAACGAGACGACAGCGATACGCCCGGACGTCAAGGCTCAGATTGCTCAAAAAGCGGAACTCGCGAGGTAGACGGAGATCTTGTAGATGCAGCCCGTCGAGATCGTAAGAACTCGTAGATAAACTATAACTAATGCGAAAAAAGAGATGCTGAAAAGTAAGACGAAAATAATAGATTTGTTTGATTATATTGAATATCTCTCATACGGGCCCTAGGTATATATTTATACTCCGGTAGGAGGAGCTGTAGACAGACACAACTCATACCTAAACAAACTCCTACTTTTAAGGAAATAAATGACTCGTGCAAGAGTCGGACTCAAACTGATATAATAATACTGGTATAAAATCACCAGTTTCCTTATCTATTCTTTTCGCGATGACACTTTCCATCGGTAGATTTCTTTCCATCTGCAACCTTCTTTCATTACCATCGGTATCTTTCCACTGACGTCAGCTATATCCCGCATCCATCGGCAACATTCCCGATCGGCAACGTTCTCCTGTTTCCATCGGCAACACCTTTCAATCGGCAAATACCCTTCTCTTTATCTTTGACGTTTCTTCAATCTCCTGCTTCTATCGGCAATCTGATTGGTGATATTCTACTGTCGATAAGGAGAAGCAACCATCCTTCTACCAATCAGTGCATCCGGTTCATATTGACACATACAAAAAACAGTGTCAACACATGCCCCCAATTTCGGAGTATAAAATATCTTATGCACCGAAATTTGCTCTATTGTAATCTTTCCCTCCAAAACGCTTGTGCCATCATCTCGATTACCGCGCGCAAAAACTGCAAATTACCAACAACCCCCATAACTGTAGCACGAACTCTTCGATCACCGCGCAAATTTACTGTGATATCCTTCCTCATCTCTGCTCAGTAAAAAGAAAACTCGAAAATGCCCTTTAACCTAGGCCTACAAAAATCGCCATCTGCCTTCTCTTTTACCCTGAGCTCACACTTTTACCTTCATCTCAACATCATCCAAAGAGCACTATTCCAGCGGCGGTTCTTCTTTCACCAGGAAGCACGATCCTTGCAAGAACTCTTGCTTAAATGACGATCAACTTCACGCTCCTGCGGTAATCTTCTCTTCCTTCCCCGTTGTACACACTGCAATACCTTCATCTCAACATCATCCAAAGAGCACTATTCCAGCGGCGGTTCTTCTTTCACCAGGAAGCACGATCCTTGCAAGAACTCTTGCTTAAATGACGATCAACTTCACTGCTCCTGCGGTAATCTTCTCTTCCTTCCCCGTTGTACACACTGCAATTTCATCCTTCTGCATTGCTTCTCAGTCCCTTCTCCCCTTTTCTGCTTTGTTTCCTAGATCTAGGAGATGCGCAACAAAATAGTGATCCCTACCGATCAAGAACATCTTTGCTGCCTAGGTCCAATGGGGAATACCGATCCGACCAATCTGATCAATGCAGAAACCAACCGCATCCCTTTCAGATCTGAGCATTTTGACTTAGGGTTGTGGACCGATACCTTTCGTTCTTGGCCCAAATCCACTAAGGGGTGGAAGAATTGGTACCTCAGGATAGCAAGGTCACAAAGAGTCTACTGGTCAGAGCGCAACATCGAGCAATGCATTAAGCTGTCCATTGCCGATATGGCCAAGAACGAGAACATGATGATCGTCGCCTCCTACTTCTGGTCCGATACAATGAATACATTCCTTTTCAGACACGGACCAGCCACCCCCATGCTTGCCGATGTGCACATGCTCACTGGCCTTGATGTTTCTTCTACCGATCCTACCACTCTATTTCGTAGGAAATCTGAGCGTCGGGTAAGTACCCGCAACATCGGTGGTTGGACTGGGTATATCCAAGAGTACCAGAAGAGTGGATCGGTAGCCCCAAGGGATCATGCCATCTTCCTCAACATGTGGTTGGAGAAATTTGTCTTCTGTGGCAGAACAGTTGGCCCAACCAACATGTATCTCCCCGCAGCAGAGCTCTTAACCGATGGAGGATTCTCCCTTGGTCGATACCTCCTTGGCTCAGTCTACCGCCTTCTACATCAAGTGTCAGAGAAATTGCTGCTAGGCGAGCCCATCGGCAACCTCGGAGGTCCCTGGTGGTTCATCAACATGTGGCTAAACGCCCATATGCACAAATGTTTGCAGTTTGATCTGTTCAGCCAACAGTTTCCAAGGGACATATCTGAAGATTATGTCTATGATGATGATGAATCGGCAACCCGTGCCCCACTCAACTTCGGGGAAGCCATGATAGTGCTGCCGGGAATCGATGCCAATATCGACCAATTCGGCATGTTTTTTCAGAGGCTCTACTGCGGAATCCCTGCTACAGAACGAGCCTGGTGGCCTTACATCGATGAAGACAACCAATTCCCACTCTCCTTCAACCTCACCGATGGGAATATACCACAAAATGAAGCAATCATGAAGGCCACCCTCATTCCCCGAGCTATCCCGGTGAACGTCGTCGGGACTGGAAAGAACTCCAACCCATCTTATGAGTTCTACTATCCATCGGTAGCTGCGAGACAGCTAGCATTCGGTCAACTACCGATCAAGCTAAGCTATGTCAACGTGATCAAACCAAGAGAAATCATCTCCAGCGCCATGGATTGGAACAAAATCGTCACCCTTTTCCCTCATGCCGATGTATCCAATATCAACTTATCTTCTTGGGCGCCGACATCTTTCATCACCGAATCCTTCAAGTCGTGGTGGCAAGAATGGAAAGAGAAATTATTTGCTCCATCATCCCACTACTATCGACATCTGATTGATGCTGACCATATCATACCGAATGACGCGGTAAGCTTACTTCCGATAATTCTCTTTGTTTAACTTTTCAAATGCATCGGTAACTAACCCTCCGTCAACAGGTCGGTGATCTGGTTCCCCAGCAGAGCAAGAGCGGCAAACACTTCAACCTACGACCGATGAACCCCATATCATCAATCGGCAGCAAGACCCCTTCGCTGTCTGCGCTCATGCATCAGAAGGCAATCCCTAAAGTTACCATCCAGTCTAGACCACTGCCGACCGATGATGCTACTGCCGCCACCTCTGCTGCTGTTGCCATGGTACAAGCCTTCAAGGTAACAAATCTTCATTTATTCCTATTGACCATACTACGTCAACCGACAACTTTACTCAATTCGTACCAAACTTTCCTTTCCAGCAAACAAGTTCATCGGCAACCATTCTGAGCGTACAATCCTCCATAGCTCAACCTGCCGATACCTCCAAATCGCAACAGCCAAAGCACCTAGGTTCATCAAGTGCCGCTCCAAAACCAAAGCGTCCAAAGCTATCGGCTCCCACTGCACCTTCTCAAGCTCCTATTGATGTGCCAACAATGGAGCCAACATCAACGCCTGTCCCTGAGCCACCACAGATCGAGAATCCTGACCAAGGGACAGCACCATCACCGCAAGAGGTGTCTATAACAACAGAAACGGTATCGACATCGGTACCAACATCAGCACCAGATGAAATCCCTGACCAAGGGGCAGCAGCACCCCCTCAGAAGTTAGTGGAAGCGGCACCAACACCAGCACCAGCTTCAGCGCCAACCGTCCCTCCTACTGAGGCAAGCTCATCGGCAACCATTACCGATCCTCAAGATACGGTTGCATCGGTTACTCAGTCAAGCCAAAGGCGAGAAATTGCTTTAAAGCAGGTAAACCGATTACTTCTATTACAAATTTGTGAGACACAAGCTCCTTCCTGACATATTTTAATTCTTTATCTATCCAGGCCCAAGACTCTCCCAACAGCCTGTTCTCCTTTGCTGTCAACGTTCCAGAAGATACCGATAAAGAGGCAGATTCTACCCAAGCTTCAATTGCCGTATCGGCAGAACTGAAATCCAAGCTTGAATCCCTGCTGCTCATACTGCAACAAAGTACATCCCAACTGGTCCAAGATTCCAGTGCAGTAAGGGCGGCTTTCAAGGAAATCCAAGATCAACTGTCTGCCGATATCGAAGAACCACTCTTCCAGGCGGCTTTCCTTGAGAGTCAGCAACTCCAATACAAAAAGGCTTTAGGTCGCATTGCCGACAGAGTTGCTCAAACAAAACTTGAAGAAGAAATATCCAAGTTCAAGCAGACTGCAGACGAAAAGCACAAGGACATCGGTCGCCTAGAAGCCTCTGGCACTGAACTTGATCAGGAGATCAACCGTCTGTCGGCACAAAAAGAAGAGCTGCTGGCCGAGCTGAAGAGAGTGGATGAAGCCTTAGATTCGGCCACCCAGAAGAAGACCCAGCTCCCTATCATAGCCAAAGCTTTGCAACAGGAGAGGGACGCCAACGCTCGCGAAGCTCTTTTGCTGAGGAGAAAGGTCAAGACAGTTGATGGCACTACCGACGACGACACTAGGGAAATGGAAGAAGCCGACCAAGTTTGCCTTCGTGCAATTTTATGTATTCAAACCCTGTTGTAACTTGTTACTCCTGAGCTTGACAAGTGATCCATCTGTAATATAACATTTAACGCCTTCCTACCGATGTTCCTTGTATGATAACTTTGTCATCGGTATATACGTATTGCTTTCATGCATCCATCCAGATACTAGGATAATACTTCTTCAGATACTTGTCATTTATTGCTCTGGAAAATACAACTCCTTTGAGAGTCTCTAAAATATAAGCGTTGCCAGACACAAACTGATTTATCCAAAAAGGACCTTCCCAATTAGGAGACCACTTCCCAAACTTCGAACTTTTGGTTCCAATTGGTAAAATCAGTTTCCACACCAAATCTCCATCGACAAACTCTTTCACCTTTACCTTCTTGTTATACCATCTGACAACTCTTTTCTTGTTCTCCTCAATACTGATTAGAGCTCTTAGCCGATGACCCGCTAGGTCTTTTAACTCATCCTTCATAAGGATATCATACTCATCGGCTGCTAACCGATCCTGGGAGAACAACCGTCTAGAACCAATTTTAATTTCCCAAGGTAGGACATCATCATGTCCATAGACTAACTGATATGGCAAAACCTTAGTAGCACCATGACATGCCATCCGATATGCCCACAAAGCTTCGTTCAGTACCGTATGCCATCTCCTAGGGTTTTCTTCAATCTTGCGCTTGATAAACTTGATTACCCCTTTATTGGTTGCTTCATCCTGACCATTAGCTTGAGCATAATAAGAAGACGAGTTTAAAACCTTAAACCCCATACTGATAGCAAATTCATCAAATTCTCCCGATGTGAACATAGTTCCTTGATCGGTAGTAATAGTTTGAGGGATACCAAATTGGTAAACAATATGCTCTTTCACAAAATCTATCATGTTTGCCGATGTCACCTTTTTCAACGGAATAGTTTCAACCCACTTCGTGAAATAATCGGTAGCAACAAGTATGAGTTTATGTCCTTTACTCGATGGTGGGTAAATCTGGCCGATGAGATCAATGGTCCATCCTCTAAACGACCAAGACTTGATTATAGGATTCATTGCTGATGCAGGTGCTCTGTGAACATTACCAAATTTCTGACAATCTTGACACCCTTTGAAATACTCAAAACAATCTTCAAGAATCATCGGCCAATAATATCCATTTCGCTTGATCATCCACTTCATTTTGAATGCCGACTGATGTGCTCCACACACCCCTTCATGAATTTCACCCATTAACCTCTTCGATTCCTCTCTATTAAGGCATCTGAGCAAAACCCCATCAAGCGTACGATAATACAATTCATCATCAAGGAGCACATACTTAGTAGCCTAAAACTTCAACCGTCTCTCAACTTTCCTAGACGGATCTCTTAAGTAATCGGCAATCTCTTTTCTCCAGTCATCAGCAACCATTACCGATGTCATTACTTCTTGAATCGGCTGATACCCCGAAGCGTGCTGCGCCAACCGATTGACCTCTTCATTATGCAACCTGGGAATATGCTCAAGATGATACTCTTTAAATTCTTTTAATAACTGCAAACACTTCCCATGATATTCAATTAAAATATCACTTCAGCACTCATATGTTCCAATCAACTGATTGATCACCAACAAAGAGTCACCGAAGACTTCAACGGCACCGGCACGCACATCCCTGAGTAACTCCAACCCCTTCAGCAACGCCTGGTACTCAGCCTGATTATTCGTCGAAGTAGCAACAATCGGCAATGAGATTTCGTACTTCTTTCCTTGGGGTGAAACTAAGATAACACTGATGCCTGCTCCTTCCTTACATGTGGAACCATCAAAGAACAAAGTCCAAGGAGCAATCTCTACTGGATTTAGCGTACCGTAATGCTGAGTAACAAAATTGGCCATCACATGCCCTTTAACTGCCTTAGTCGATTCATACCTCAGATCAAATTCTGACAGCGCCAAAATCCATTTGCCGATCCTCCTATTCAATATCGGCATCGACAGCATATACTTGACCACATCGTCTTTGCATATGACAGTACATTCGGCCGATAGCAAATAATGCCTTAACTTAGTACAAGAGAAGTATAGACATAAACATAATTTCTCAACGGCCGAATATCTGGTTTCAGCATCCACCAGCCTTCTACTCAAATAATAAATCACACGTTCTTTCCCTTCAAATTCTTGAATCAAAGCTGACCCAATAACACCGTCATCGGCAGACAAATACAATCTGAAAGGTATCCCATGTTGAGGTGGAATCAAAACCGGATGATTCACCAGATACCTCTTAATTTCCTCCAAAGCCGATTGTTGTTTTCTCCCCCACACAAATTCCTGACCGGCCTTTAGCTTCAGCAGTGGGCTAAAAGATTCAATCTTCCCAGATAGATTAGATATAAATCTTCTAATAAAATTAATCTTGCCGATCAAAGATTGCAACTCAGTCTTGTTCGTAGGAGCAGCCACTTTGTTAATTGCATCAATAGACTTTCTGCCGATCTCTATGCCCCTTTGATGCACCATGAACCCTAAGAATTGACCTGCCGATACGCCAAATGCTCACTTATTTGGATCCATCTTTAACCCATGCTGTCTTGTGCACTCCTGAATCTTCCGTAGATCGGCAAGATGCTCTTCAAAATCTCCGGATTTAACCACCACATCGTTGATATAGATCTCGACCAACGTACCAATGTACTTATGAAAAATAAAATTCATCGCTCTTTGATAAGTAGCACCGGCGTTCTTCAACCAAAAAGTCATTACGATCTACTCAAACAAACCGACGTAACCTGGACACCTAAAAACAGTTTTGGATATATCTTCTTCAACCATGAATATTTGATTATATCCAGCATTACCATCCATGAAACTGATAATCTTATGTCCAGCAGAAGCATCAACTAGTAGATCGGCAACAGGCATTGGATAGCCATCCATTAGCGTAGCTTTATTGAAATTCCTGAAATCAATACAAACACGAAGTTTTCCATTCTTCTTATACACAGGAACCACATTAGAAATCCATTCGGCATATCGGCATTGCCGAATAAATCCAGCTTCGATTAACTTTGTAATCTCAGCTTTAATATCGGGTAGTACAGTGGGGTTACACCGGCGCGCTGGTTGCCGATGTGGTTGAAAACCCGACTTAATAGGTAACCGATATTCAACTATTGATCGGTCCAAACCAGGCATCTCTGTATAATCCCAAGCAAAACAATCTTTATATTCTTTTAACAAATCACTCAGCTGTTGTTTACATTGGGAATCCAACCTAGCACTAATAAAAGTTAGCCTAGGCTTGCTACCGTCGCCGATGTCTATTTCTAGTAACTCATCGGCCGATGTGAACCCCTTCCCAAGCTTTCCATCGTCAGCGAACTGATCCATTAAAACACCTCTTCAGAACCGACTGCTTGGATCAGTGTAATTTGGAAACCAGAGAACTTTGTGAAATTCGGCACCTCGTACCGATTTGGAAGAGGAATCAAGTCATATGCCTGAGGGTATGGTGTTCGATAATAATATGTATCGACCTCAGACTTACTACCGAACTGTCCTTTCGTCACTTCGGCGATCTCATCGGCCTAGCATACATTTTGACCCTGCCGACGCGTTGGGTGTATGTTTATCGGCTGGACTGGTAGATACATCCCTTCTTGCCTCTGTGGTAAGTAAACCGATCCGATTGGCGTAAGCGCAATACCATGTTGCTGAACATTATACATCGGCTGATCTGTTGATGTATATCCTTGGACACCAGCTGGAGTATTTTGACATACTATCGACATCTCATTTTGAACATCCGCTGAGTAATGGTATTGTTGTGCTCCTGCCACCTGATATCTAGGTTGCACCAACTGCTGTTGCATTGATGTCTGACCAGTCCATCCAGGATCACAAGTCATCGGCATGTGATTTATCGATAATTGATATCCATTCGGAGCCTGTTGCCCTTGCATTCTAGGACAATCAATAGATTGACCTCCTTGTTGGATTGATACCCCTGTCTGAGGATTTATCATCAAAGGATAGCCTGCATCTGCCCTATTTTGTTGCATCGGCAGAGCGCTTGCCGATGGTCGCCCGCAAGGCATCTTAGGTACCACCATTTGAAGACTTCTTGTCGACGACTGCCCGTTTGGAGAAGGCGTAGCATAATGCATCACTGGATTCATCGGCTGTACTGATACTACCGATTCCACAGGGGCTTTTCCCGCCGTATCGTCACCTTGGATCGACTTGGCATCGGTCGATGAATTTGGAGGCATATCATATCCCCACCGGCTAGTAGGAATCCGTTGGCTCTGGATTACAGGTCCTGACACCTCCGATGCTACTGGGTCTGTATTCAGTCGGCTTGATTTTAGAGTAACTTCACTGGCAGACAGCTTCGCAGGCTGGGAGGATCCCGCTGGGATTGCCGATGGAGTTATAGTAGATGCCGATCCAGATTGATGATACGATGGATCTGCAAAAGAGGTGTTGACACAAAAAGCGTCGGATCTGCGAACACCTCGGGCTTATACCCGAACTCGATATCCAAAGGTGTGCCAGTTGATTTGACGAGTTAATCAACAAGGATGATAACTAGAACAACGATGAACGAGACGACAGCGATACGCCCGGACGTCAAGGCTCAGATTTCTCAAAAAACGAAACTCGCGAGGTAGACGGAGATCTTGTAGATGCAGCCCGTCGAGATCGTAAGAACTCGTAGATAAACTATAACTAATGCAAAAAAAAGGAGATGCTGAAAAGTAAGACGAAAATAATAGATTTGTTTGATTGTATTGAATATCTCTTATACGGGCCCTAGGTACATATTTATACTCCGGTAGGAGGAGTTGTACACAGACACAACTCATACCTAAACAAACTCCTACTTTTAAGGAAATAAATGACTCGTGCAAGAGTCGGACTCAAACTGATATAATAATACTGGTATAAAATCACCAGTTTCCTTATCTATTCTTTTCGCGATGACACTTTCCATCGGCAGATTTCTTTCCATCTGCAACCTTCTTTCATTACCATCGGTATCTTTCCACTGACGTCAGCTATATCCCGCATCCATCGGCAACATTCCCGATCGGCAACGTTCTCCTGTTTCCATCGGCAACACCTTTCAATCGGCAAATACCCTTCTCTTTATCTTTGACGTTTCTTCAATCTCCTGCTTCTATCGGCAATCTGATTGGTGATATTCTACTGTCGATAAGGAGAAGCAACCATCCTTCTACCGATCAGTGCATCCGGTTCATATTGACACATACAAAAAACGGTGTCAACAATGATGTTCATAAACAAATTTAATACTCCCTCCGTCCCAAAAAAATCGCAATTCTAGCTACGAATCTGGACACGTGTGTGTCCAGATTCGTAGCTAGAATTGCGATTTTTTTGGGACGGAGGGTGTATGTCTGTTATGTCTCATGTCTGATGTCCAAAAATAAATTTAACATAGCACTAATACTTCTTGTCCAAATGGAATTGATGGTCCAGTTAGAAAAGGTCTCAACTTTATCATCATTCTAGGGGGACTTGGTCCATTTGGAATCACCGGAACCATTGTGTTTTTGATGGGATCCAGCGGAATCTAAATGAGGTCCTGATTTCAATAAGAGGTGAAGTTCACCTTTGGAGTATGGCCGGAGCTCGGGGAAGCCATCTCCTTGCTCTAAAGCCAGCCAATGCGTGAGTTCTCTAGTTACTGGTCTTGGGTCAAGCACTTCACAAAGGATATATATATATACCATATAATGTAAAAAGTGTGTGTGTGGGAGGGAGGGATGTACAGGGCTCTAGCCCTTCCTTTTTTATTCTTAATATAATGATACGCAGTTCTTCTGCGTATTCGAGAAAAAAAAGTTTTTAACAATACAAATTCTAGTGTTCTCATAAATGAAACTTAAGCATCAGACAAGAGGTATTGGTGCTAATTTCTGTGAACACTAGAATTTATATTGTTAAAAACTTGAGCATCAGATAAGAGGTATTGGTGCTATGTTAAAATTATTTTTGGACATCAGACATAAGACATAACAGACATATTAAATTTGTTTATGAACATGACAAACAGGATAGACCTGAGGTCCCTGCGCTTCCGGTGGCGAAATCAGGAACGGTGGGAAAACAGAGACATGACGTCGTGAAGATTGTGTAGCTTTCTAAAGGATGACAAGAGTAATAATGTCTTTTTTCATTTAGGCCTGGACACGTGGCGACTTTTCTATGGGGATGGACCAGATCGAGTCGCAGATGAATAGTTTATGGACTAAACTGGACGTTTTGAAAGTTGGAGGACCAAAGTGAGCCTCCGGCAATAGTTGGAGGACTAAGATGGCTATTTCTCCATAAAAATATATTATGCTGTCAAGGTAATAATGTGTATATGCGTATTATAAATATTACTACTTTTGTGTTTAAATTTAGTTTAAACTAAAAAAAGTTGAGTCCTTGTTTAGATGCCTTTAAAATTTCAAAACTTTATAAGATTCTCCATCATATCGAATATTTAAACGCATGCATGAAACATTAAATATAGTTAAAAAAATAACTTATTGCACAATTTGCTTGTAATTTGCGAGATGGATATTTTGAGCCTAGTTACTCCATGGTTTATAATAATCGTTAAACACAAACAAAAAAAATACTACAATATCATTTTTTCTAAAAAAATCATGAAAAAAGGCCGGACTCCTCAGTAAGTAAAATGTTAGTACCGAGGAACAAGTACTGGTATTTAGTTAGAAGAGTAGTACTCATGTCCTAAAATAGAACTCATTCTCGTTTCTCCAGAAGTCGATAATTATAAACTTTAATTAATTATAGTTAAAAAAATATTAATATTTTTAAGATATAATTACTATCATTAGGTAGATCGCTGGGTATATTTTTATAATAAATTTATTTAGAGATATAAATATGATACGTATTTTCTATAAATTTAGTCAAAATTAAGAAATTTTAATTTTGACATGTATCCTATAAAATCATCTATTTTAAGACGGAGTGAGTTGAGAGTATACTTACACTTTGTTTAGATCCAAAATTCCTACGAGTGTAAAGTATTATAACGTTTTATTTGTATTTGATAATTATTGTCCAATTATGAAGTAACTAGACTTAAAAGATTCATCTTGTAAATTACAGACTATACAATTAATTATTTTTTATCTATATTTTAATACTCTATACGTACGTTTAAAAATTAGATGCGATGAATTATAAAGTTTTAGAATTTGGAGGGATCATATCCAGCCGCAGCCGGGACAGGGTCATGTGTATGATGTCAGTACGTGTACTGTAACTCATCAAACCAGTAGTACAAGTGCGCCTTTCGGCCGGCCTGCGGACGCCTCGGAGGCCGTGCGGCTGGAAGTGAGCTGAACCCAGCGGAGAGGGACGGCAGCAGCTCGATCTGGCGTTGTCGACCAACCGGGGCGGGCAGGGCGGATCACATCGCGGTATCCCGTGTGTCCGGCCGTGCGGCGCGGCACGGCACAATGAGGAGGCCGCGTCCGTCCGGGCAGGCCATATCATATCACGCTCACGCGTGGCTTCGCCTCGCTCACCACACCAACCTGCAGGTCCGCCGGCCGCACTCCATGCCGCCGTCGCGCGCGTGCCCCAGCCGTGCGCCACGCCACGCACGCCTCGCGTACCTCTCCCTCTCTCTCCCTCCGGCTCCGGGGAAAAGGAACATGTACTTGCTGCTTGCTGCTTGCTGCAGGAAGCAGTAAGCAGGAAGCAGGATGCAGGGCATTATGATGCCGGCACGTGACCGTGAGCGAACCAAACCAACGGCTCGACAAGGAGGAACGGCGAAGCTCCACTCCAGCCGGCCTCCAGGAGTGTACTGTATGTGTTTTTCCCGGTAAAAACTGAATTATTATGCTCCTCGTTTGAACTGATGACATTCATTGCTTACGGTACAAGTCATTCAATCGGTTTCATTTATTTTCGCTCTTTAATTGATTCGATTCGATTGCAACCTCCTCCCTTTGAGAAACCATCATTCGTTTTTTCAATTCAAAAAGAAAAAGAAAACTACCGTACGACGTCGATTCTGTGCGTGGTGAAATGATGCTCCCCGCTAGCATGCTTCCTCTTCGTTATTTTAGCCCACTCAATGCTAAACACACACACACGCACCATGTTTTATTCTGTCTAAAAAAAACCTTTTGCATTCAGTCCCTATGATGATATTCTTATGTGAAATGAGTTTTCTTTACATCTACTCCCTATATACAGCCTCTTAGCAGTCACAAAAAAGCCTCTTAGCTGATTCCAAAAGGATGGAATACATACAAACCGTATAATTGTCCAATCAAGTTTATGTACCCTCCGTGTCTTTAGGAGACGTTTTGGAGCGGAGGTCAGTTGCGGCAAAAGAGGACGTTCGCTGAAACGACGCAGCCGATGGACGCGAGTACCCCTCATCAATCGTGCGGCCGTCCGCTCGGCTTCCTCGGGCGATGCGGTATTAGTAACGCGCCACAGCGTCCGCTCGGATTCCTTCCCCTCCACGACGCCGTCCGCCCTCATCTCGCTCACGCGCGCCGCTGCTCACCGCCTCTAGGGTTTAGCATTCCGTCGATATGGAGAGCCGCGGCGTGCCGCGCGGACGGCGTCATGCGCGAGTCGCTGAAGGACGGCGTCACCACGAAGAAAGTCATCGACTCCGACACGGTGCTGTCGGAGGTGCTCGCCGCAGAGGACGTTGTCGACTCCGAACCGGCGCTGTCCAAGAGCGAACAAAAACGGAGAACGGCAAACGCACAGCGCAACTGCGAGCCACGATGAAAACACGTCCCGCACAGTCCCATGTAAATTTTTTTTTGCAGCCACTAGGAATCAAACTACAAAGTTCCAGCATCAAGCCACAACACCTTAGTCAATCGGCCTGCGATGAAACGTTGTAGAAGGATCACCCGCGATGCTATTTATAAGGGCAAAACAGGAAGATTAATCCCTAATTAATGACCCCTTGATGGCTGTGCCCATCTCCAAAACGTCTTCTAAAGAGGATACTGTAACGCCACAGAGTCCAAACGGCTCATATCCACTCTGCACGCTGAGCGAACCACACTCACCACCATCTCACTTAAGCTTTCGTCCTCGCTTCGCTTAAAATAATTAACCCGGAGATGACGGGATGGACTCTAGAAGCCTTATATGTTGCTCTATCCCACCTTAAACAAGTAAGGTGGGACTAAACCCTCCACAATATCTCATTAACACACATGGGCCACTACGGGTCAAACGGGCCGGATGTGACATACACCCCCCTCAAAGAACTCGACGTCAAGCCCAACATATCAGCAACGGGCAAACGATGACCCACAAGCACGGCTATCATGATAGATTTACACTTTGCAGAGGTTACGCACTTTACCCACAAGCCGTGTTGCCCATATGCCCGGGTTTGCAACACCCAAAACACTGCCAAGGTGAGTGGGCAGGGAACACTATGAAGTCTTTCAAAAGCCCTTTCTAACATGTAGCGGACCCTACGGACCCAATGCAAAGGGGTATATGGGACACCCCGATGGTACCACCCGCAGCGGTCCCCATACAAGCTATACCCCATAACCAGCTCGGCAAAGGTGTCTTTCACGAACCACAAGCATGCTAGTACAAACTTCATACTTAACTAAAGCCAGAGTCATTATAGCACTCATGGTTGTATTTAAATCCTAGCTTTTGCCCTACAGTTGGGTCCTATTCCATGTTGCTACAAAAGCCAATTTTATCTCATTGTTGCGTATATCATTAATCAATATTCGATTCAATATTCATCATGTAAAGCATAGAAAAACTACCCATATGCATAGAAACCCATGGTGACAAGGTACAAGGTAACAAGCTATGGTAAAGATCTAAATAGGAGTCAATTGAGACACATGCAATCATGACTAGGTGAATTAAAGTGAATAGGTAACAAGGATGATCCCATGTTAAACTTTCCTTGATCACAAAGCTCCTGGTGGTCCTGATCTGCTGCAAAGAACTCTTGCTCACCGAAGATCTCACCGGCTGAACTCAAACAACGTCACCACGCAATCATCCGAACAATCATACACGAAGCAATAAAGATATAATTAGAACAGTACACCATACATAATAAAGAGGTTCATGAAAAGGTTTTAAAACATATCTATATTATACTACAATCACAAAGACGCGAGAATCACGCTAAACGGATCTAAAACGAATAAACTATAGATTAAACAAGATTTTAAAGAGCAAGATTAAAGCATTAAAAGAATTAATCTAACTTTTATTTTCAAAAGTAATTAACATAGATGAAAACTATACTACTGGATAGATCATAAAACTACGAATCTAACGCAACTTGAACGGATCGATTTGGATCTAAAACGAGCAAATTATAAGCATTTAAAGATCAGTGGCAAATCTGTAAATAGGGATTTTCATTTAAATTCGAATTAAAACAGATCTAAAAAGGAAATACGTTTTCCAGAGGGGAAAGCGTATAGCTGAGGGGCACCATAGGACTGCGGGTTGAGGGTCAGAGAGTTCGGGGGCTCTTTAGCAAATAAACCCGTGAAGGGGTATCGGCCAATCTGGACCGATGGATCTGAGATGGATGGTTCGGATTAGATGGAGGGGAGACAGGGTGGTGCTCCACCGGAGCAGAACGGCGCACGGCGGCGGCCATGGCCGGACAGAGCCGAAGCTCGCCGACGCAGGTCGATCGGGGCCCCTGGTGCTCGGTTTCCCAATCCGGGGGCACCGGCAGAAATAGGAGAAGGAGGCGAACTCACCTCGGTGTTCGATGGGGCACGGGGACGAGTGAGGACGGCTGGCGACGGTGAACCGCGGCGGCGGGCTCCTACACACGGCGACGCGATAAACCAGAGCGCAAAAGAACGGAAAGAAAAGGGGAGGGAGGCGTTCCGCGGGCGTGCAAAGCCGATGCGAAGCTCGAAGAGGCTTACGGCGGCTGGAGGTGCGCGGAACGGCGGTTGGACGGCGGTGCTCGGCTCGGCGGCGGATTGCGAGCGGCGCTGCTGCGGCGGTGAGGCGAGTAGATGGGGAACGGCGGCGCGGGGTCGGTGCTATTTATAGGCGGCAGAGGCAGAGTCCTACGCGGACGCGAACGCGGGGAACGCGCATGGCGGTTGCGGGCACAAGCGGCGCGGCGTGGCGGCAGAGTCCCGCTTGGACTCGAGGGGGGGGGAGAAGGGGGATGACGCGTGGGACCACGCGGTCAGAGAGAGAAAAGGGGAGGGCAGCGCTTCGCGGGCCTGCGGAGCAGCTGGGCCGAGGCCAAGGGCGCGCTGGGCCGAGGCGGGTGAAGGAGGTGGCCGGTTGGGCTTCTCGGGCCAGCAGGACGAAAGAGGAGGAGGGGGAAGAAAAGGGTTTTTCTTTTTATTTTTCTTTTCTGCTTTTCTTTTGTAAAACGTTTCCAAATAGAATTTTCAAAAAGGTTTTGAAATGTTTTCCTTGAGTTTTGTAAATCAAGCAACACAAAGAAAATGCAGAGGCATGCAATGCACAACCAAGTTGTAACCCTAGCATGAGATTATTATTTTAAATTTATTTAATTAATTATATGATCACAACAAATGCTTGAATTAAATCAAATTTAATTTAAATTCAAATCTAATTTCTATTTCAAATTTTAGGGTGTTACAAATAAATGGTATCGGAGCAAGTATTGACTGTAGGACGCAAGCCTAGCTAGAATGGTCTTCTTATCTTGTCTTTATCTTCTCTTTTCATGCTTACATTCTTGTATATATACTTTCTCAAACTGTTTATGCTACACTTGAATTATTCTATTGTGAAAATTTTGTTCTAATCTATCTCTATCTTTGTCATGTTCAAAATGTCTAACCTTCGTCGGTCAGCCCGCATTAGCCCCGGAGGACGTGCTCCTCACCAGCAGATTGCCCCTCCTGAACCTCAATCGCCAATGATGGAATCTCACGAAGAACCAGAGGAAGAGATCCAGGAAATCTCCAGTGGCGAAGAGTACCACGGGGAAGGAAGCCCCCATGCCCCAAGTGTTGACATTAATTCCTCTACTCCTGATGTCGTCGAAGAAGATCTACCAGAAGAGCCAGGGTGGATCCGCACTAAGTATATCCGAGGAGGAGCGCACAGCAGCTACGCTCACTCACAGCTGGTGGACCTTGTGATGGAATGCCACCCAGGGCCCGTGATTGCAACCATGTACACTTGTAAGGAATTCAAACACCCCCTCGCCAACACCTACTAGAAGACGAAGATCTATATCTGTGGAAGTGCTAGTGTGCAAGCAGCTGAACGTGTGGATTATACCTTTCATAGCTGTGTTGCTCATCCTACCATGGAAGCAAGCATGAAGGACGCCGCGTTCTCTGCATATATAGCCATCCAAAAAAAATTCAGGGAAAGGATCGCCAACACCCGATACCGTTACATCCCTCGTTTCGATGCGGAGCAAGGTTGGATAATCGCCGAACCTAACGGGGAAGGTGGCTCCGTCCTGAATGAGCTCGTCAACTTCGTTCAAGAGATGATGAGCATGTATGGTCATCTCTTAGTAGAAGCAAGGGAGCTGTACAAGGAGCTCAAGCGCAGTTACTAACAGCAAGATGAGCCTCGTGAAGAGTTTAGGCTGCCAATGAACTTCAAGAAGATCAAGAAGAATTAGGATTAGGAGTCCCTTTATAGTTTATTCGCTAGTTCGTGAGTCGTGTGTGCTAGTGTTCTTCTAAGTGTTTAGTTGCTTGTGCTTTTGCTAGTGTGTGAGTTGGTTCTTTGTAATTATTGTTGAGGTTGTGGGCCTGTCCACAACACTCATAGCTTAGGTTGGGTTTTTTGAAAGATAATAATAAATAAAATTGCAGTTTTTGTTAATCTATCTTTTCAGACCTCCCTGTATTGTTAATTTTGCCTAATTAATTCTGAACGTCCTAAAATCACGAAAATTTAACTGAAAACAGTAGACTTCCTTATCTTTCCGTGGCCGAAAGAAGCACCTTCATATCTATTCGGAGTTAAGAGAAACAATTCCTGCAAGTTAATGTTTCTGCGCAGTTTGGTATTCTGGATAGATCTGTTTAAACGTGAGTTATGATTAAGTTAATGTCAGAATCAGAAAAAGTCAGAATTACAATAGTTGTAGATAAATTCTTTATATTTCTAACCATGTAAGCTATGCCTCTGTTTGAGTTCGGGAACTTCAGATATGACCGTTTTTCTAGATTGTTGTTATGCTGAAAATCCAGAAAAGTTGCAGACTCATCTCGTGTCAGGTTTTAAAATCGTTCTTATGTTCTATGTGACAGATGGCTCGCACGAGGACCAACT
Organism: Microstegium vimineum; assembly: GCA_022036555.1. Lineage (NCBI taxonomy): Eukaryota > Viridiplantae > Streptophyta > Magnoliopsida > Poales > Poaceae > Microstegium > Microstegium vimineum. Next base: position 11,213,498 of record CM039128.1, on the reverse strand, counting down.
CCGGATCCAACACCAGTGGTAATGAAAGTCAGGATGACAACAACAACAACAATAACCAACACCCACTACCTCCACCACCTGCGATGACTCCAGAGCAGATGCAGGCTCAGATGATGCAGACAATGCAGGCTATGATGCAGTTCATGCAGAATTAACCCCATCAACCTGCTGGAGCTCCACCTGTCAACAAGCAGAGGGAATTTCTGCAAGGACACCCTCCTGTTTTCTCTCATGCCAGTGATCCGTTGGATGCGGATGATTGGTTGCGTGCGATGGAGAAGCAACTCAACATCGCCCAGTGCAATGACCAGGAGAAAGTGTTGTATGCTTCTGGTCAACTTCAGGGTGCAGCTCAGACTTGGTGGGAGACATACCAAGATGCTCGCCCCGGCAATGCTCCCGCTATCACCTGGGAAGAGTTTTCTCGGAACTTCAAGGCGTGCCACATTCCAGAGGGAATCATAGAGCTGAAGCAAGAAGAATTCAGGAACCTTCGGTTGGGACAAATGTCAGTCAGCGAGTACCATGATAAGTTCTCGCAGCTATCTCGCTATGCTCCCAATGAAGTAAGGGATGATGCTGATAAGCAGCGTCTCTTCTAAAAGGGGATCTACTATGAACTCCGTTTGCAGCTTAAGGGTAATACATACCCGAATTTCCAATCCTTGGTGAACCGTGCCATCGTCCTGGACAATGAACGCAGGGAGATGGACAAGAAGAGGAAGCTTAGGGGACAAGCTTCTGGGAGCAACACTCGCTAGCGTCCCAACTATCCTCAGCAGGGTTACCAGCAGAGGTACCAAGGCACATCCAACTTTGGGAATCGTAACCCGAACCAGCAACGTCCACCGTTCCAGCAGCAGGTGGTTACTCAGGACCTCGTCAAGGCTCATCCAGCAGCACCCCAGCAAAGACTAATGTTCCCAATACCTCCATCAAGTGTTTTGCTTGTGGTGAATCCGGACATCTCTCCTATAACTATCCCAAGAAGCAAAACTCACCAAACCCTCCAAGTCAGAACAGCAACAACCCGAGAGGAAGGTACCAGCCGCCCTCACATAATAGGAGCGTGAACCATGGGTCTGCAGAAGCAGCTCAGGAAGCGCCAAAAGTGATGATGGGTATGTTCCTTGTAAACTCCATCCCTGCTACTGTTCTTTTTGATTCAGGAGCATCACATTCTTTCATATCGTAAGCTTTTGTTAGAATGCATGGAATATCTTTGTTAGCAATGCAAAACCCTATAATAGTAAATTCACCGGGTGGGGTTATGAGAACCGATTGTTATTGTCCATTGGTTACTGTCACTCTAAGGGGGGTAGACTTCAAAGCTCAGCTTACAGTTTTGAGGACTGCTGGAATCGATGTTATATTGGGTTTGGACTGGATGAGAAAGCAAGATGCAGTGATCAAGTGTGATAAGAAGATAGTTGAATTGTCTACACCTATAGGGGGCAGGATCAGTGTTGATGTGGTTATGCAACCTCCACCGACAGCCGCCGTCAATCAGCTTGAGGAGAATGACAACCCAGCAGAGCGAGTTGTTGATGAATTTCCGGATGTGTTCCCGAAGATTTGCCAGGTATGCCTCCCGATCGTGACATTGAATTTATAATTGAGTTAATACCTGGAACTGCACCTATAGCTAAAAGACCATATAGGATGGGAATAAAAGAATTAGAAGAACTTAAGAAACAAATTAAAGATTTGTCGGATAAAGGTTTTATTCGTCCTAGCTCTTCACCTTGGGGTGCACCAGTTATTTTTGTTGACAAGAAAGATGGCAGTCAGAGGATGTGTGTAGATTATCAGTCACTCAATGAGGTAACTATCAAGAACAAGTATCCTTTGCCCAGAATCGATGATTTGTTTGATCAGTTGAAAGGTGCTTGTGTGTTCTCCAAGATTGATCCTCGGTCTAGTTATCATCAGTTGAAGATCCGTGCTTCAGATGTTCGCAAGACAACATTCACTACGAGGTATGGGTTGTATGAATATACAGTGATGTCATTCGGTCTTACCAATGCACATGCATACTTCATGTATTTGATGAACAAGGTCTTTATGGGATATCTTGATAAGTTTGTGGTGGTATTTATTGATGATATTCTGATCTACTCCAAGAACAATGATGAACATGCTGAACACTTGAGATTGGTATTACAGAAGCTTAGAGAGCACCAGTTGTATGCTAAAAGAAGTAAGTGTGAATTTTGGTTGAAAGAAGTTTCTTTTCTTGGCCATGTTGTGTCTAACGGAGGTATATCAGTTGATCCTAGCAAGGTGGGAGATGTACTGAATTGGAAACCCCCAACCAATGTCAGTGAGATTCGCAGTTTTCTTGGCTTAGCTGGATATTATAGAAGGTTCATTGAAGGATTCTCTAAGCTAGCTAAACCTATGACCACGTTGCTTGAGAAGGATGCCAAGTTTGTTTGGTCAGAAAAGTGTCAGGCTAACTTTGAAGAATTGAAAAAGAGATTGACTACAGCTCCTGTGTTGACCTTGCAAGACTTGAGTCAGAAGTTCTCTATCTTTTGTGATGCTTCTCGTCTTGGTTTGGGTTGTATGCTTATGCAAGAAGGAAGAGTTGTTGCGTATGCTTCGCGACAACTGAGGAAGCATGAGTTGAATTATCTGACTCATGATTTGGAGTTAGCAGCTGTGGTTCATGCATTGAAGATATGGAGACATTATCTTATTGGTCATAAGTGTGACATCTACACCGACCATAAGAGCCTAAAATACATCTTTACTCAATCAGATCTGAATTTGAGGCAACGCCGTTGGTTGGAGCTGATCAAGGATTATGACCTAGATGTTCACTATCATCCTGGTAAAGCCAATGTGGTGGTCGATGCTCTTAGCAGGAAAAGTTATGCTAATGATATTCGGACAATACCTATGCCTGAGGAGTTGTGTGCTGAACTTGAGCATCTCAACTTGAGCATTGTTGCTAATGCTATGGAGATGGTAGTGGAGCCTACACTAGAGAAGGAGATTCGTGAAGGTCAGTTGCAGGATAAGAATCTGCAGTTAATAGTTGAGAACATGAAGGAAGGAAAATCACCAGGTTTCCGGTTAGATGATAATGGCACATTGTGGTATGGAAAGAGGATCTGCGTTCCCGACATCAAATCTATTCGACAGATGATTCTGCGAGAAGCTCATGAGTCAACCTACTCAATACACCCTGGAAGCACTAAGATGTACCTAGATCTTAAAGAGAAGTATTGGTGGGTTGGATTGAAACGTGACGTGGCAGAATATGTAGCAATATGTGATACATGTCAGAGGGTTAAAGCAGAACATCAGAGACCTGCAGGACTGTTGCAACCGATGAAGATACCTGAATGGAAGTGGGATGAAGTTGGTATGGATTTCGTAGTTGGGTTACCACTTACTCGGAAAGGTTATGACTCAATCTGGGTCATAGTTGATCGCTTGACTAAGGTAGCTCACTTCTTGCCAGTTCGAACCACTTATACGGTAGCACAGTTAGCGGAGTTATATATGGAAAGGATAGTATGTCAGCATGGAGTTCCAAAGAAGATTGTGTCAGATAGAGGAACCCAGTTCACCTCGCACTTTTGGAAGAAAGTGCATGAGTCCCTCAGAACAGTGTTGAACTTTAGCTCAGCCTATCACCCTGAGACAGATGGACAGACAGAGAGAACTAATCAAGTGCTAGAAGATATGTTAAGAGCTTGTGCTCTGCAGTACGGTACTAGTTGGGACAAGAGTTTGCCCTATGCTGAGTTCTCATATAACAACAGTTATCAGGAAAGTCTTAAGATGGCACCGTTTGAAGCTTTGTATGGACGGAAGTGTAGAACTCCGTTGTTCTGGAATCAAACGGGAGAAACCCAAGTGTTTGGACCAGATGTTCTGAGAGATACAGAAGAACAAGTCCGAGTAATCAGAGATAATCTGAAGATAGCATAGTCTCGAGAAAAGAGTTACGCTGATAACCGAAGAAGAGATTTGTCCTTTGAGGTAGGTGATTATGTTTACTTGAAAGTGTCACCTATGAGAAGTGTGAAACGGTTCAATATGAAAGGAAAGTTAGCACCCAGATATATTGGTCCGTTCAAGATTCTTGAGAGACGTGGAGAAGTTGCTTATCGGTTAGAGTTACCAGAAAGTTTGTTAGGAGTTCACGATGTGTTTCACGTATCTCAGCTTAAGAAGTGTTTGCGAGTACCCGAAGAATAGCTACCGTTGGAGGAACTAACAGTTAAGGAAGATTTGACTTATGAGGAATACCCAGTTAAAATTTTGGAGACAGCTGAAAGAATTACAAGGAGTAAGGTCATCAAGATGTGCAAGGTGCAGTGGAATCGATATACCGAGAAAGAGACCACTTGGGAAAGAGAGGAAGATCTAAAAAAACCTACCCTCAACTCTTTAAGTAAAATCTGGGAATCTCGGGTCGAGATTCTTTTAAGGGGGGTAGATTTTTAACACCCTAAAATTTTAAATAGAAATTAGATTTGAATTTAAATTAAATTTGATTTAATTCAAGCATTTGTTGTGATCATAGAATTAATTAAATAAATTTAAAATAAATATCTCATGCTAGGGTTACAACTTGGTTGTGCATTGCATGCCTCTTTAAGTAAAATCTGGGAATCTGTGCATTGCTTGGTTTACAAAACTCAAAGAAAACATTTCAAAACCTTTTTGAAAATTCTATTTGGAAAAGTTTTACAAAAGAAAAGCAGAAAAGAAAAACCCTTTTCTTCCCCCTCCTCTTTCGGCCTGCTGGCCTAAGAAGCCCAACCGGCCACCTCCTTCACCCGCCTCGGCCCAGCGCACCCTTAGCCTCGGCCCAGCTGCTCCGCAGGCCCGCGAAGCGCTGCCCTCCCCTTTTCTCTCTCTGACCGCGCGGTCCCACGCGTCATCCCCCTTCTTCCCCCCCCCCCCTCGAGTCCGAGCAGGACTCTGCCGCCGCGCCGCGCCGCTTGCGCCCGCAACCGCCGCGCGCGTTCCCCGCGTTCGCGTCCGCGTAGGACTCTGCCTCTGCCTCCTATAAATAGCACCGACCCCGCGTCGCCGTTCCCCATCTACTCGCCTCGCAGCCGCAGCAGCGCCGCTCGCAATCCGTCGCCGAGCCGAGCACCGCCGTCCAACCGCCGTTCCGCGCAACTCCGGCCGCCGTAATCCTCTTCGAGCTTCGCATCGGCTTTACACGCCCGCGGAACGCCTCCCTCCCCTTTTCTTTTCGTTCTTTTGCGCTCTGGTTGATCGCGTCGCCCTGTGCAGGAGTCCGCCGCCGCGGTTCACCGTCGCCAGCCGTCCTCACTCGTCCCCGAGCCCCATCGAACACCGAGGTGAGTTCGCCTCCTTCTCCTCTTTCTCCCGGTGCCCCGGATTGGGAAACCGAGCACCAGGGGCCCCGATCGACCTGCGCCGACGAGCTTCGGCTCTGTCCGGCCATGGTCGCCGCCGTGCGCCGTTTTGCTCTGGTGGAGCGCCGCCCTCTCTCCCCTCCATCTAATCCGAACCATCCATCTCAGATCCATCGGTCCAGATTGGCCGATACCCCTTCACGGGTTTATTTGCTAAAGAGCCCCCGAACTCTCTGACCCTCAACCCACAGTCCTATGGCGCCCCTCAGCTATACGCTTTCCCCTCTGGAAAACGTATTTCCTTTTTAGATCTGTTTTAATTCGAATTTAAATGAAAATCCCTATTTACAGATTTGCCACTGATCTTTAAATGCTTATAATTTGCTCGTTTTAGATCCAAATCGATCCGTTCAAGTTGCGTTAGATTCGTAGTTTTATGCTCTATCCAGTAGTATAGTTTTCATCTATGTTAATTACTTTTGAAAATAAAAGTGAGATTAATTATTTTAACGCTTTAATCTTACTCTTTAAAATCTTGTTTAATCTATATTTTATTCGTTTTAGATCCGTTTAGCGTGATTCTCGCGTCTTTGTGATCGTAGTATAATATAGATCTGTTTTAAAACCTTTTCATGAACCTCTTTATTATGTATGGTGTAATGTTCTAATTATATCTTTATTGCTTCGTGTATGATTGTTCGGATGATTGCGTGGTGACGTTGTTTGAGTTCAGCCGGTGAGATCTTCGGTGAGCAAGAGTTCTTTGCAGCAGATCAGGACCACCAGGAGCTTTGTGATCAAGGCAAGTTTAACATGGGATCATCCTTGTTACCTATTCACTTTAATTCACCTAGTCATGATTGCATGTGTCTCAATTGACTCCTATTTAGATCTTTACCATAGCTTGTTACCTTGTACCTTGTCACCATGGGTTTCTATGCATATGGGTAGCTTTTCTATGCTTTACATGATGAATATTGAATCGAATATTGATTAATGATATACGCAACAATGAGATAAAATTGGCTTTTGTAGCAACATGGAATAGGACCCAACTGTAGGGCAAAAGCTAGGATTTAAATACAACCATGAGTGCTATAATGGCTCTGGCTTTAGTTAAGTATGAAGTTTGTACTAGCATGCTTGTGGTTCGTGAAAGACACCTTTGCCGAGCTGGTTATGGGGTATAGCTTGTATGGGGACCGCTGCGGGTGGTACCATCGGGGTGTCCCATATACCCCTTTGCATTGGGTCCGTAGGGTCCGCTACATGTTAGAAAGGGCTTTTGAAAGACTTCATAGTGTTCCCTGCCCACTCACCTTGGCAGTGTTTTGGGTGTTGCAAACCCGGGCATATGGGCAACACGGCTTGTGGGTAAAGTGCGTAACCTCTGCAGAGTGTAAATCTATCATGATAGCCGTGCTCACGGTCACGAGCGGCCTGGAAAACTCACAGTGTAGATGATCATGTTGTTTAATTGTTAATGTTGTTTACTAATCTTATCATGTGGTTATTAATTGGGTTATGCATAACTAAAGCTAAGTGTTGGTAAAACTTGATCAAGCTAAAAGCAACCGCAGTTCAGACAGTGTCAGCCTTTGAGCTTCATAACCCTGTGTTACTCTTGCTGAGTATTTTAAGTGCTCACCCTTGCTTTCTCAACCTCATCAGATGGCTATGAAGACTACCGTGAAGAGTACTAGGCTAGTGGTCAACCAGTCGGCGTTCCCTGTGAAGTGGAGCTTCGTCGCGAGAGTTATCTTGATTTCCGCTGTTATGTTTAAGAATATTATTCGTTATGTAATAAGCACTCAGTGATGGTATTATTTAAAGATTTGTCGGCTTATGTATGTGATTGATCTCTGGGCACATATAAGTTATTCGCATTCAATTTTATTCTTAAAATTGGGTGTGACAGATACGGAAGGAGTATATGTTTTGCGGAAAAAAATGTTTACATGTCCAAATTTGAAGCAACCATGAATACACATACGGAACTTAGTGATTAAGGCTGAGGTTTAATTAGAGTACATTCTCAATAATTTCTCACGCCTGTTCAGATAATATCTCTTTTTTTTTAAAAAAAATCAGATAATCTCTTTTTTTTTGAGAGAGAGCTCATTTCTCTCTCTTTTTTTTAATGAAGGGGTAGGTCAGCTCAACTCTTTGCCCGAGTAAATCGTTCTCGGGCCCAAAAGATAGTGGCTCCTGTTATGGGCTGGGCCGAATCGGCGCCAAATGTCCTGTCATCATGCTTGCCACGGTCCTCGATTTGATGGCCTCACATTTCTTGTCGTGACGCATACAGTCTTTTTACTCTTTGGTAGAGTGTTGTATTGAAGTTAGCAGCCACAGACAACTCTACTGATAGTGATAGGAGTATTATTTATGAATAATAGCACTAATAAAATCAGCAGAACGAAGTGAGAGATAACAAATGAGCATGATTATTTTTTTCATCCTTTTGTTTAATATATATAACCAGTGAGGCTGCTATTACAAGTCCAGTCTAAACTTTTTTGTCAGCAGCCTCATCACTTTTCAATCCACTAACCCACCAACAGAAACTAGAGAAGAGAAAAAAAAACTTATTTCACAATTAGTCAGGAAACAATTTTCGAGTATGTAAAAGGGACTCGCTCATTTAAGTTTTCTTTATTGCAGTTACTTCCTTCTACTAAAAAATAAAGTAATTTGGGATAGCGACTCGGGGACTCGGTCTCTACAATTTAACTTTGACTTTTTATTTTTATTAAAATATTAACCAAAAAGTAATATGTCTATATTTATATTAAACTGTTTTTTTCAACATAATCTGTTTTTATACTTTTAAACTAGATTTAAAAGTTATTCATAATTTATATTTTCAATGTGTAACTAAGTCCTATAAAAATGACTTCAGGCATGTTCGACATACATGATAGCAGGTGTAAGCGTGATTGCTGAAAAAGCCACACCGGCAACACCTATAGGTCATGACTATTTCAGCAGTCACAGTGTACTCTATGGAAGGAGTATACTTTTCTAAAGGTGTACTCCCTCTATCTCAAATTATTTATCGTTTTCTTGCTAAAAGTTTGACTCGATTTATAAAAAATATATATAATATTTATATCTCTAAATAAATTTATTAAAAAAATAGATTCAAATATCTTTATAATGATACCAGTTATGTACTATTGAATATTAATATTTTTTAATATATATTTTATCAACAAAATTTCTAGAGAAGCGAAAGTGATAGATATTCTGAGAAGGAGGGAGTAGTAATTTAGTAGGCATGTATGTACTTGTAGGGTCGAGATGGCGCACTAGAGGGGGGTGAATAGTCCTTTCTAAAACTTAAACGTAATGGCTAACCAAAACAAATGCGGAATTAAAACTATCGGTCTAGCCAAGACTACACCCCTCTATCTATAACTTTAGCACCTAGCAAATTATACTAATTGAGCTCACTAAGGTGCCAAGCTAGGAAGCTCACCTAAACAAGTCTAGGTTGCAAGGTCACACAAACCTAAGCAACTAGTACTCTAAGCACAAAGGAAGCTCCTACACATACTATTAAGCAAAGCACAAAGCACCTAAGCTCACTAGCAATGCTCTCTAGCAAGACTACACAAAGTCAACTAGAGAGCTCAACTTACTTAGCTACCCAAACTAAGCAATGTGACTAACAAGGCTACACAAGTCAATTAACCACTCAAGAGCTACTTCTATGCTACACAAGCTAGAAGGTAACTAGGCAAGCTACACAAGCTAAACTAGTTACAAGAGCAACAACTACTCACTAGCACAAGTATATGAAAGTAAATGTAAGCTAGTGATTTGGAGAATGCAAACCACTGAGAAGATGTACAAGGTTGACACGGTGATTTTCCTCCCGAGGTTCACTTGGTCGCCACCAAGCTAGTCCCCGTTGTGTCGACCACACACTTGTTGATTCGGCGGCTAATAGGCGTTCACAAGACTAGCCCACTACTCGGGCGCCGCAAGAATCCGCCCACAAGTGAGGGTAGCTCAATGACACGCTCAACTAGAGTTGCTCTTTGCGATCTCCGCGGGGCGAGCACAACACCTCTCACAAAGCTCTTCTCCGGAGCCACGCACAAGCTTCTTCCATGCTTCGACGGAACCACAACCACCAAGCCGTCTAGGAGGTGGCAACCTCCAAGAGTAACAAGCATCACAAGCTTGCAACACGATCACCTAGTGCCACTCGATGCAAACTCGCAATGCAACGCACTAGAATCGCTCTCTCACACAATCGGATGATCACTATCAAGTGTATGTGAGTTAGAGGACTCCCAAACACACCAACACAAACCACAAAGGCCCTAGGGTGCTCAGCAACCGGCCAAGGGCAGCCACCAAGTCTACTTATAGAGGGAAGGGAAAAACTAGCCGTTTCCCCTCTCTAACGGCTCTATGGAAGGCTACGGACGCATGTTCGGACGCTAGTGTCCGGACCTATACAGATGCGTCTGGACCTTTAGAGACACAGAAAATGCCTTTCAGGACGCTAGGTCCGAATGCTACAGTGCACGGTCCGGACCAATTTTTGCGTCCGGACCTGCGCAGTCCGCACTAAAACGTCTGTATCTCTTAGCTCCAAACTCCGATTTCGATGATCTTGGACTTTTTAAAAAGCTAACTTAGAGGCCTACACATCCCTCATATTCATTTGATCCATATCACAATGAATCAAAGTAGTATTTCATTCCAAGATCCACTCTAGTGTTAGGAGCATACAAAAAACATTTTTCTCTTCTCCGAGTTGATTCAATTCAACTCCAACACCTTCTCCCTTATAAATGTGCCAACAACATCAAGTGTACATCACCATGTGCATGTGTGTTAGCATTTTCAAAATCATTTTCAAAGGGTTTTCACTTGCTCTCACCACGCCACTCGATCCTAATGCATCGCAATGTTAGATCGCTCAAGTGGCACTAGATAACCGATATGCAAACAAGTTTGCTCCTCTTGATAGTACGACTATCTATCCTAAACCCGGTCATGTACTTCTCTGCACACCAATGACCGGTGAAATGAAATACCCTACAATTATACCTTTGCCTTGCGCATTCCATTCCATCTCCTTCTCCAATGTTGATGCAACATATGCACCAATCTATCACCAAATGATATGATCCACTTCATATCATCACGTTACCGTGTTGGTTCATCGATCTTGACCTCACTTGCTCTTCACCGTTGTGTTGGTCCATCGGCGCCAAGCATCACTCACTTGCCCTTCACACTTGCAACTGGTCCATCAAGCCAAGCCTCATCTTGATCTTATCCACCTTGGTCACATGACTCCATGTCATGTCTCATGTGCAATAAACTCCTTTATCACACAATCTCTTGTGAACTAATCTCCTATGTATTTATCACTTAAACACATATTAGTTCACCTAGGTTGTCACTCAATTACCAAAATCACATAGGGACCTTTCAGCACTTTTATGGCTACTGTTATCATGATGCACTTTTTTTTTCTTGAAAACGATTCATGATTAGCCGAGAACGGGGCTTTCTCATTGTTTTCACCGGACCACGATATTAGCTCATGGTCTAAATGGAATCGACGTTGCGCCTCCTACTGTAACCGGTCACCGCGAGTTGTTACCGGTGTCACCTAATCCAGTAATACGTGCGTTAAATTTGTTGTTGCAGGCGGGGAAGAGCAAGGTCCCCCACCCTCGTCGCAACAGTTGTCATTGGCAATGATGTGCTCCACACCGCCATGCGGGCCACAAGTGACATAGTTCTCATGGTTGCCCGGACCATGGAAACGCAGCTTGCCTCTCCGAGCTCCGGTGGACACTCGAAGTCTAGCTAGCCAGCTGTGCTAGCAGGGCGGCGAATCCAGAGGGGGGGTTAGCAGGCCCGGCTCTAGGGGGAGGGCAGGCAGTGCGACCGTCGGAGGCCCACGGAACCAAGGGGCACACGACTATATAAACAATTAGTAGATGTATTTAGTACATACTCCGTATAATTTTCTATTTGGCTATATCCTTTGAAGGCCCATGAGAGTCCCACCATCGAGTGCAGCCGCGCAGGGGCCGTTTTGTTTTCTCCGACCGTCCGCGACACTTTTGCTTCCTATTAAATGTCTAAATACAGTTTTTACAAGGCACCAAAACATTGTATTTTCATTTGAGGTAATCGTAATTGTTATTGTTTTTCAAGATTTGTTTTACATTATTTTCATATTTCATGAACTAAACCTTTACTGCCATACTGCATTGTATTGTTATTTTCATAATATATTGATCTTTAATTCTTTATATTAAAAAAACTATTTTGGCAGACCCTTGTCTTCTTACATGCCAAGGGCCCTTTAAATTATAGAGCCGGCCTGGGGTTAGGTGGGTTGTAGCCCCCTTAACCTAACTTCTCTACTAAATTACTGTTACTAAACCTCAAATATACTATTAATCTATAACTCTAATTCTAAACTTTTATTATTTAGCTTCCCCCCTTATATTGGATCCTGCACTATGTGCCACACAGGCACACAGCTCGTGCCTTGTCGGCAAAACCGCAAAAGTCGCAGCGGGCCACCGCCTGCCCTGATCTGATCACCATCGGAGGAGTGTGTCAGCCACGTCAGAGTGAGGTGGCAATCCCGCCTGATGCTCGGATCCTAGCTTCCGAGGTCAAACCTTCGACAGGCTGGACATCAAAGCGGCCGCCACCAAATCAGCAAGAGAGACGGCGTTCCATCGCTTATAGTAGTTCACGCTGCAAATCACAACTAGTACAAAAGTCACTACTGATACTCCCTCTATTTTAATTATAATTCGTCTGATTCTTTTATATCAAGTTTAAACACTTATGTATTAAAAAATTAAATAGACATAATTAAATTTAAATCATTTTTGAAGAACTTTTATTTAATAAAGCAAACAAAAAAATTAAAATTTTGCATAAATTTTTAAATAAAATAAGTGATCAAATTTAGAGTAAAAAAATTAAACGAACTATAGTTTAGAACTAAGTTAATTAGTACTGATTTGCAAGTGAACTACAACAAGATTTTTACTCATATATAGTAATAGCTTGTTTATATACAGGCCAAACCTACCTCTTCGGTGCATTTATTTAAGAGTTAAATGTATCGTAGGTTTATTAATTTTTTTGTGTGTTGAACATATCCAACAACTTTTATATTTTTTAGATCATTAATTTTTTATATGGATTGTTATCCAGATCCACCAACATTCAAATTGTATATTTGATCTATTTACTCTAGTGGTGTGTCATCCGACTCTATCTACTTTTTAATTATATTTTTTGGGCCTTAAACTTTTTAATTGGTTCACTATAGGTCCATACTCTTTCGTTCTTGCTCACATAAGACAGTGGCAGCCTCCATGAAGTTGTCGCTCACGCTGCTCATCATCACCACCAACACGTTTCAGGACCTCACCTCATGCTAAGAGTTCGAAGCTCAGGGCCTCGATGGTGCCCAACCGCAAAGTCTCAACGCTGATAGTCCCTCCCTGGTCATGCCGGCGTGAGGTTCCTCGTCTGCTACCGTGTCGACATGTCCGACAACATAACCGCTGTGACCGCGCGGTTCAAGGTCGACGTCGAGATCGTCGCGGTGGCCAACCAGCTACAATTACCGTTCACCTATTCTCCTCTATGGTCCTACACCACCCCGCTTATCCTCATCAACTCACAACCACACTTAACGTGTCGAGGTCCTAGGACCTTGCCGTCGTCCACGTCCGAGGAGAAGCACATGCAAGGATGGAAATAGAAGAGAGGTAAGAAAAGTAAGGGAGTTATTTTATTTTACAGATTTCTACTCCATGTTAGCTATTTATTTGGCATGTTTTATCATATCTATTTTCTAAAATGAAGACTTACGGTGAACTAGTTAAAAAGTTTAAGGACTCAAAAATATAATTTAAAAATTTATAGACTTGGATGACATACCAACAAAAGTTAATCGAACAAAAAATATAGTTTAAAAGTTAATGAACCTGAATAACATACAATTAAAAATTAATGGACACAAAATGCAGTTTGAAAGTTGATAGACCTAGACGGTACACCATCAAAAGTTAATGAGCCTGCACTGCATTTAACTCTTTTTAAAAATAAAGATACCTTGTTTTTCAATTTGACCCATGTATTGTGCTAGAACAAACTTCTTTGGTGCATTTTCATCTTATTTAAGCGCTAGATTAATACTCCCCAATTCCAATATTTATCCTTAATTAAGCTTCGTTGGTTTTGACCAAGTTTAACATCTACAACATCAAACTAGTTTTGTTACATTCTTTATAACATATGTTTTCATAGTGCATTTATTTGAACTTAAAGATGTTACTGCATTATTCTATTTTAAAAACTTAGTGTTAGATTAAATAGAATAACACCACATTGTCTATGCACATGAGGTATTAGTCTATGTAGCTTATATAATCAGTCATAAGGTCTAATGCATACAACCAATGTTTCATCAGCTTTATTCTTATTCATGGTATCATCTGCCTAGGTTTAGATCCTAATCCTAGCCACCATCACTTTCGCACCGCCCCAGGGAGAGGTCGATCTCCGTCGGTCGTGGGGGGGGAGGGCTCCCCCTCGTCATCGTCGATCCATCGCCATCTCGTGCCCGGGCTCGTCGTTGGGCTGTTGCCACAACCCTTTCATGATCTTCGTCGCATGGAGGCAGATAGGTCCCGCCCCATAACGTGCCATCATGGTGGCGCCCAGGCTAGCCACACGTCTTGACTCTGAGCTGCCATGGAGGCACTCAGATTTAGTGTGTCGCTGCTATCAGGCAAATCTTCCCACTTCCACTACGTCGACCTTGGCAATCTTTAGTATGACTTCTTCGACCACGGTTGCTGCATCTCACACTCGGCTACCTCGACATCCGCAAAAAGGGCTACCATCGGCATAAGGACTCATCGATTGTTTTGACTATGGGGATGTCTGCTTGTTAGCTTCTTCTCTAGTTTCACTGTCTGCAATGCTACCGCTGTGACGAAGGGGGATGTTAGAGTAAAAAGGAATAATACCATATTTTCTACCCACATAAGATGTTAGTCCTTTGTACCATATATAATCAGTCCATGAGGCCAAATGCAATACAACCAATGTTCCACCAATCATGTCCCCCTTCGCTTAGTCAATCTAAGACATGTTTCGCTTTTAAGACAAAAAATAAACACTAATTTGAATCCGTTCTCAGGACTATGGACTAATGTTTACTCTTATGTAATCTAGCTTAGAGTGTGAAAGAAAAAAAGTTGAATTAAATTAGGCTAGTGCCTATGGTGGAACCTAGAGACTAGATAGTTTCTATGTCCATTGATTGGTGTATCAACTAACCAAAATATTGATGTGGTACACATAGTAGCTAATGAAGAGAGAGAGAATTAAAAAATTTATTATATAGAAAACTATATCTACACCAGAACCATTATATGAAGAGGTTTGATTGGTAGATTATATGAGAGAGAAGACAATTGCTTGGTCAAATTTTAATTTTAAATAATATATTAATAGATAATGTGATTCTATGTGTAGTGCCTACTTATAAAACTAGTAAGTATGAAAATCATCTCAAAATTGCTAGATTGAGACAAACCTAAATTGTTCCAAATTTTGTGCATTGTAGCATTTCGTTTATATTTGATAATTATTGTCCAATCATGGAGTAACTAAGTTCAAAAGATTCGTCTCGCAATTTACAGACAAACTACACAATTAATTATATTTTTACTTATATTTAATGCTCTATGCATGCGTCTAAAAATTCGATGTAACAGAAATTTTGAAATTTTGAAAGGAACTAAACAAGGCTAGATCGCTTCAAAATTCCAAAACTTTATAAGATTCCCCGTCACATCAAATCTTTGGACGTATGCATGGATTATTAAATATAGATAAAAAGGTAACTAATTATATAGTTTGCCTCTAATTTGCGAGACAAATCTAGTCTAGTTACTTCATGGTTGAACAATAACTACCAAATACAAACGAAATGCAACATTACTTTACAGAGTAAATTTTTTGGATCTAAACGTGGCGTTTAAATTGTAGAGCTAAAATAAGCTAGATTATATATATATAGGTTCCGATTTAAAAGGCAACTAAAATTTAGCCTCTCTTGTTTATATTGCAAACACAAAATCATTCTCACAATGCAACTCCTGATCGATGTAGCTCCTCCTTTAGGAATAACTAGATGGATACCCCGCGCCTTGCTGCGGGTATTCCAGAGCCATGGCGGGCCATGGGCCAACCACGGCGGCTGGGGGAGTGACCGATCTTCGGTGTGGCCTCGTTAGAGGGTCATTGTAAACCTTAGTGATTTCGAAGTATTACACCCGAGGTCTCACTCAACCGAACCCTCTCCTCCTAATATACCGGAGGGGTATCTCCCCTACCAGGAGTTCTAAAAGTTCTGTGTATGGATCATTTAGGCGTTTTGAAGGGCCTGAGAAAATCCATGTGATATGCACTATTGCCACGTTTTTCTCACAAACACTGGTTTCGGGTATTCCAAAGCCACGGCGGGCCACGGGCCAACTACGGCCGCCGGGGGAGTGACCGGCTTTCGGTGGTGCCTAGTTAGAGGGTCCACGTAAACCTTAGTGTTTTTGAAGCCTTTCACCCCGAGGTTTCACTCAAACGAACCCTCTTCCCATAATATACCCGAGGGGCATCTCCCCTCCCAAGAGTTCTGGTAGTTTTGTGTATGGTTCCTTGAGACGTTTTGGAAGACCTCACAAAATACATGTGATATGCAGTTTTACCACATTTTTGCTCAGAAACACGGGTTTCGCCCATGGAGGCGCACGAGAGAGTTATCGAAATAGATCTTATCGAAATATATCGATGTGAGTTCTTGTTTTGAAGAGTTTATTACGAGGAACACCATGGTGCAATTGAATTTTAATTATGATACTTGGTTTATGTGTTATGGCTTTTTTATATTTCAAAATGAAATAGCTAGTGGGGAGATAAATGAGGGTTAATGGGTTGATGACATCACCTGATGTAAGATGACATCACTTTTAGCAAATACTCGAATGATTGGAGGGGACCCTCTAAGTGGGTCTTAGCAATATAGGAGCAGTAGATGTCGATTCAGCTCCTAGTTAGATTTGACCAGTGGAATCTAAAAGAATCATATAGACAGTCAACATTATGTCGATGCTACTAGTAGATTCACCAAAGCGCGTTCGTAATAATGACTATATCAATTTTAATTTGAAAATCAGCATTACAATGTACTTCCTTAGTCTTAAAATAAATAAAATTTTAAAACTGCCCTAAATCAAACTATATGAATTTTGATAAACTTTATTAAAAAAACAACAATGATTATGACACTAAATTTGCATTACTAGATACATCATCAAATTTATTCCCACAAAATGTTTATCTGATGTCATGGACATTTGTTAACTAAACTACCCAAAAAAAAAAAAGACGTAGACTTATTTTTGTAAAACGAGAGCGTTACACTCAGGTCAAAGTTTCATCTAGTAAACCGTTCTGATGAAGCAGCGAATGAATCCAAAGAAATGTGTTGTTCCCATGCACCGAGGCTCGAGTGATCTACTAGACAGCAATTGTAAACCTTTTGAGGCTCTCATGATCACCACGGAGTCGTGGAACACGAGCGGAAACGAGAGAATTGGCTGAGATTGTCCTATAGGTGTACAGCGCCCCATGGGATCACGGCCCCAGTTAGCAATTGTCCTACTGGAATGACATGAACATGCATGACACCGGTGTCGGTGCCTCGGCGGCAATTGTATTGCCACACACAAAAAAAAAAACTGCTGCCGAGGCAGCAGGCAGCTTCTGGTCATTGGTCAAAGTCAAGCAACTGCTCATGCGCTTCCCGTGGGCATTCGCGGAGGAGGAGAATTCAAAGCAGCGCTCTTGGCAACGCCATGCGCCGTCGCGCCCGTCATTATCCAGCAAGTGTTAATACAGTAGTAATAGGTAATTAGATATATCCAAATCCAAAAAAAAAAACTTTTCTACCCACAGGTACGAGTACGAGTCCGAGTCAGCCAATTCTAGGCCCGCCCGATGGGAACCCGTTATCGTCTCGTACAGTGTTATCCTTACGCTATAAATAAAGCTCTCCCTGCACGAATCCTCCCATGGTCGTCGTGCTCCACCGATTTTCCACGAGTGGATAGCGCGTGCAATACAGATCTTTTCCTCTTCCACCACGGTGTGGCCTGTGAGAAGCCAAAATCTCAGCTTCTTGGGCTGATTCCGGGGGCCGGCGGGATCTGGCATTCTCGGTTGGTGCCCAGTAGTTCGATCGGCGACGACGGTGACGAGGCCGGGGTTCACGTCGTCCACCATGGTGGCGGAGGCGGACGCGGCGGCGGCGGAGCGCGTGGTGGCGGAGCTCCGCGAGGCTTGCGCGGTGCCGGCGGCGCGGCTCAACGAGGTGGCGGCGGCGTTGGAGGCGGAGATGCGCGCCGGCCTAAGCGAGGAGGGCGGCAGCAAGGTCAAGATGATCATCTCCTACGTCGACAACCTCCCCACCGGGTATGTAATTTCCCGATACATTTTTCTTTATTTGAACTAGATTCTTTCTAGTGCTGCACGATTGCTTTCATCGTCGTCGTCGTCGTCGCATCATCATCATATCGATCGATGCTATGCTATGTTTTGCACTACGACGAACTGGGTTTCGTTTGCTACCACGAGCTGCCTTGTCTCTGTTTGTTTGTTCGTCCCATCCGTTGTGTAGAACGCGTGTCCTCTCCTCCCGCTCGACCCGTGCTGCCGTGTCCCTCCGCGTGTTGCCCGTTTCCCTTGTGCGGCGGCACGTGCCAGCCTGCTGTCGAGCTGCCTGCCTGCCCTCCGATGCGCTGCGGTGAGCTGGCAGGCACGTCCTGGGAGGAGAGCAACTGCGAGTGCGAGGAGGTTGGACTTGGAGTGCCAGCGCACACTGGCCCCTCTCCCTTTTCTTTTGCTTTTTTTCCCCCTCTTGATAATGGAGGTAATATCCAATCCAACCTGAAAATTTGGCACGGTTTAGCTCAAAACAAGACAATTTTTTTTTGGCAAATAAGCAGGCGCAATTCATGATGCTGTCCCTGCCTTGCTGTGTTCTTTCCTGTCTACTTATGTCTAGTCTACTACCAATCTGTATCCTGCTCAACAATTGAACAGTCAGTTGCGTGGTGCTAGCTGCTATCGAATACCCTATCCTTGTTAGGGTGTCTTTAGATCCAAAAATTTTTGGGTTTTGGGCACTGTAGTAATTTCGTTTTTATTTAGTAATTAGTGTCTAATTGTGGACTAATTAGGTTTAAAAGTTTCGTTTCGCGATTTCTTATCCAACTGTATAATTAGTTTTTTTTCGTCTACATTTAGTATTCCATGCATGTGTCGTAAGATTTGATGTGACGGGTACTGTACAAATTTTTTTGGGAACTAAACGGGGCCTTAGTTGCTCTGGCTGTCCATCCTGCGATTCCAACTCACGTGGTGCTCTGGAAGTCAAACCACATAAAAAAAAGTCGTCCTATATAAAACAAGACAAAACAAAAAAAGAAAAGAAAAGAAAATCACCTGTTGTCAATCTCTGCTTGCTTACATGTGTACTGTATGATATTGCAAAACTCAGGAACGAAGAGGGTGTCTTCTACGCCCTGGATCTGGGCGGAACAAACTTCCGCGTCCTGCGCGTGCACCTCGCGGGGAAAGAAAAGCGTGTCGCCAAGCGAGAGTCCAAGGAGGTATCCATCCCTCCTCACCTCATGTCCGGCAACGCTTCGGTGAGTGTGTGCACATTTCCACTTGCTCTTTTTTTATTGTATTGTTCAATTCAATTTGCTCATCCATGGTGTTGGGTGTTGAATTCTTCAGGAGCTGTTTGGTTTCATCGCTTCAGCGTTAGCCAAGTACATCGCGAGCGAAGGGCACAGCAATGCGTTTGATGATAAGCAGAGAGAACTCGGGTTCACCTTCTCTTTCCCTGTGCGACAAACGTCAATTGCATCAGGCACGCTCATCAAGTGGACCAAGGCATTTTCGATCGATGATGCTGTAAGTACTCGTTCATTATTTCATTTTGTGGCCTGCCAATTTTAGATAGTTATTACCTACCTACTAGAGTTACCACAAGTCCACAACACATATTGCTTTGTGCAAAATCTTGCAAGTCTACAATACAGCTCTTTCTTATACCATTGCATTTCTGAAACTATTTATTCAGGTAGGTGAAGATGTTGTCGCTGAGCTGCAGACGACCATGGAGAAGCAAGGCGTCGACATGCGTGTGGCTGCACTGGTTAGTCCTTACTTTCTGACCTGATCTTTTTTTTTTCAGCTGCTCTCCTAGAAATTCAACATCCCTTACGCAGACTAGGATCATGGGCTGACAATACATTTTCATGCCTCAGATCAACGATACCGTTGGGACACTGGCGGCGGGTCGGTACAATGACGAGGATGTCGTCATTGGTGTGATATTAGGTACTGGCTCAAATGCCGCGTACGTCGAAGAGGCAAGCGCCATACCCAAGTTGGAGGGCGAATTGCCCAAATCAGGAAACATGGTAATGTTGGATGTCCTGATAATATTTCTAATTTCATTCACGTAACTAGTGCAGCAGAGAAGCACAAGCTTACCTGCTGCTTTTTACAGCCTTCTCACCATGCATGCTTTCTGCATTTTTTCAGGTGATAAACACAGAGTGGGGTAACTTCGATTCGTCCTGCCTCCCAATCACAGAATATGATGAAGCCTTGGATGAGGAGAGCTTGAACCCAGGGGAACAGGTAGGTTTGACAGCAAGCATGGACAATGCTTCTCTTATTCATGTTAGTAAAAAACTTTACTTACAAAGTCTAACTGTTACTTGTTTTCAGATCTTCGAGAAGTTGATTTCAGGGATGTATCTTGGCGAAATTGTAAGGAGGGTGCTGCTTAAAATCGCATCACAGTCTTCAATCTTCGGCAATGTCAGCCACACCACTAAGCTCAAAACTCGCTTTATTCTGAGGTAGGTATACATATCTTTTTATTTCAAGAGCAGCCTGTTTATATATCAAACACCAGAGTTAAGCACAGAAGGGTAATGTTGCTGTGTAAATGTTTGACATTTCAGGACTCCGGATATCTCTGCAATGCACCATGACGATACGCCTGACCTGAGAATCGTGGCTGAGAAACTGGCTGACAACCTCAAGATCATGGACATATCCTTGGATACAAGGAAGATGGTCGTGGAGATCTGTGACATCGTCACCAGCAGGTCTGCCCGGCTGGCCGCGGCGGGGATCGTTGGGATCCTCAGGAAGATAGGGAGAGCAGTGCCCGGCGACGGGCGTCGGTCCGTCGTCGCCATCGACGGTGGCCTGTTTGAGCTCTACGCCGAGTTCAGGAAGTGCCTGGAGAGCACGCTGGTGGAGCTGCTCGGAGAGGAGGCGTCCAGGTCGGTGGCCGTGAAGCTCACCAAGGACGGGTCTGGCCTCGGAGCAGCCCTCATCGCGGCTGCTCAGTCCCAGTAGTACTAGTACCTGCACTGAATGGCCGTGTGTCGCTGTGCAGGTTCCTGACACTCGTGATGTGCTTGTTGTGAATTCCTCCTGTATGTTTTCAAAAACGAAGTTTGTTTGGAAGCTGCCAAGCAAATGTATGTTCTAATGGAAAGTTGCTATGCGGAATCCATTCTAGTGAGCTGGTGAGTTGAGGGTTTCCTTTGTTTTTTATAGAGAGGGAATGTGATTTCAGCTTTCCAGTGAGTTGAGACGGAGCAGTAGCTGTACGCCTGTACCTCTGGTTCAGTTCATCTCCTGAAAGCCCAAGTGCTAAGGCCAGTCTCAATAGAGTTTCATGACCATTAAATAGGCTGACATGACATCCTATTTATAAAGAGAGATGATAAAAGTTTTATAAGAGTAGAGAGAGTTTCATCCCCATAAAATTTTTGTGCACAGTTACCAAAATATGAGAGTATTGGAAACTAACAGATGATAAAATATGAGAGCATTAGAAACTAAGAGATTGAAACTTTCATTGAGGATGACCTAACTTAATTTTAATTCGAGATTAGGCGATATATGAAAGCTAGAGCTTAAAAGAGATTCTCAGGGCAATAATTCAGACTTGACATGGGCACCAACGGTTGAGAATCCACGAAGCTTTCAAAACAATTAGAAATCATGCTTTCAAAACAATTAGAAAGATCATGCTTTTTAATTTGGTAACCTCTAATTATTATCAACAACCCTAGTCGTCTTCTTGTCTGCTGCTTCAGACCCCGGCTGTTATCTCGTGTACTTCTTGCATATGTGCAGTTCTGCGATGGCTTTGAGTGACGTCACACGCTCACAATAATTGTCGACTTATTTTTCTTCCTTCTTTTTATGTTTACTAGTGAACGCGCACGTGCGTGTCGCACGTGTCTTGAAATTTTTTATACATGTGGAAAATCTGGAGTGTATAAGTGAAAGAGATTACCTTTGTCGTTAAATACACTTAGCTTCATCATCCTCATTAATGTTAGGTAAATCTTCGTTGATCTAAATTATATTCTGTTGCAAGAAATTAATTACCAAAAACATACAAAAAATAACATATATATATATATATAGAGAGAGAAAATTAACAATAGTTATCTAGTGGTGAAATGCAAAACCTATAGCTAGCCGACCCTTGTAATTTTTGATGAAGAGGCTAATTTTTTACCTTGTATTCCATGCGTTGGATCTTCTGATTCCCAAATACCAGAATCAAAATCTTCGCCGGTATTGTCAACTTGCAACTTTTTTTAAAAATAAACAATCATTAATGGTAATTGAGCCAACACATTAGGTAGCTTATTAACTTGAGTGAAGAAAAAAATATCGCTGGTATTGCCAAAAATAATTAATGTTAATTGAGCCAGCACATCAGATAGCTTATTAACTTGAGTGAAGGAAACATACCACCATTTGAAGCCTTTTGTAGTTAGATTCTTTTCTCTCTTTCCCAACAATGACAACATATCTTATCTTTTTTTTGTTGACTCTTGTATTTAGTTTTATCAAAGTATTGAACTTTCCAACGCCTAAAATAGTTAGGATTAAGTAGTGAACATTTGACAATACATAAAGAAATAGATAAATAATGAATTCAATTCACATAGCTTCATATTAAAGTATTAAAATAATTTAAAGTAATATCTTATATTTGAGGGCATATTTAGCAGCAAGAACAAACCGAGCATAAAATAAAGTTGCACTGGAGTAAGTGACCTCAACAGGGAGGCAACAGTTGCGTGAATTTTTTTATGATCAAAACAATTAATAAGTAATATGTTGCAGGTGCTCGACTCAGAGAAGAAGCGGCAAACAACACAAGCGAGTTCGTATCTGTTGCTCACCTGACGATGACGATGAGAGCGGCGGCATTGGATGGTGCGGCGCGACCGTGTGGTCCCGGTGCTTGAACGAGTCGGCGTGAGTCGTTCCAGTGCTGAGCTGAAGGAAGAGACGCAGCTGTGTTTGCATCTACTATGTGCTTCTCTAGCTAGCGTTGTATGTGCCACGGCCTCACGGCCGGGCTAGCAGCCATTGAAACTGATGAGTAAACAAACTTGTTTGTTCCCAATAGAACCATAAAAAAGGAAGTAGAAATCTCCTGCTGCTGAGGTCACCAATGGCATATCACAAGACATCTATAACCAGGAAAAGCAATTGTGGGTCACAATCCCAAGGGGATCTTAAAAAAATGACAAGACGGATAGACTTTGTATTGATCACGCCGCCTGCTGGCCTGCCCACGCCGAAACGCCGACCTGCCGGCACCAGGTCCCCGCTCGCGGCCAGGCACAGGCCGGCGCTGGTCAGCGGGAGGGCGGCCGGCAGCGCCGCTTGGCCGATCGAGCCGGCTTGGATCGACTACACGCGTCGCTTTTTTTTTGCTTCGACATGGCCATGCAAGCTAATGAACGAGAATTGAAGTTCATTATGGAGGCATATATGACTACACGTACATGCAACCGTCCAGGAGGCAACAAGCAAACAAGTCGACGAGTTGACAATGGTTTGTGCATGGCGTGTCGGCATCAATCACCATGCAAGCACACTACGACTACAACGATGATTTTGATTACTCGGCTTACAGCGGGCTAGGGTTTTAGGGGGTATAGGGGTAGGCTGTAGGCGGCGGCGCAGTCTGGCCAAGCTATTTGTTTGTCGTGTAATTTTGCCGTGCCTGAGGGAGGTGGGTAGATTTTTTTAGGTGGAAAAAAACACAAGTAAAAGGATTATGAATAAGGAAACACCGTATAAGTACGTGGTGTTTACGCTGGGTCCATCTATCGGATTGATATCTACCGTTAGATGGAAAATCAAAATAAATCGAAGGGTAGAGACATGAGGTGAGTACAAAATTTTGAGGTGACAGATATTTTTCAATTCCTTTGCTCTTTTATAGTATAAATATCGGGCCCAGCCTAGCGTGCTAAGCATGGGCACCCGAGGCCCGTGGACACCTTCATCATAGCTATGTCTGGCCCGGCAGGATTGGACCGTGCATTTGCAAGCCCATGCCGGACCAAACCTGACGGCCCATATGTCCATCTACAAACTACAGCAGGTGCTATCAGCTAGAATTGTGCAACGTCCAACTCGTGGGCTTTTTTTTTTGTTCTAGAGATGAACACATAAGTTCCGGTGAGTTGGATTCACATAAATCAACATATATTAAGGTGGGTCAGAGTGAAACTTGAGATAAATTTCACTCCAACATATGTGCATTGAGTTGAATCCGACCACATTCAAACAAGACCTAAGTGGGTAGAGAAACCAGGTTAATTCATAATCTCAATCTGATCCATCCAATCTTTATTCAAAAGTCTTTTTTGTCAAATCACACACAATGTTTGGTTAGGGAAGGGTAGTATCGTGTCGTTCTGATGGTGAATATTCTACAAAGATGCGAGGAAACCCAATCCCTCAAATTTGAGACGACTGGGGCGTCCCACGTGGACAAGTGCTATTTGCGTGGAGGAACAACACCGGTCTAGGGGAGGAGAAGAGAGAAGGTGGTCGTCGACAAGGTCTGGGCTTGAGTGTTAGGTCTACCTCCAGTGGTCCGACCCCACGAGTTTCGACCTGACTATCGCTCTAACAAGATCCAAACGCCACCACAGGAGCGAGATCGCAGGGAGCTCCAAGCCCATCGTTGCCATCGCACGTGTGACCTCTGAAAGGTCCGATTGATCTCTAGAGGGGGGGGGGGTGGGGTGAATAGCCTAAATAAAAATCTATAAACTAAACTCAACAAGTTAGAAAATAATAAATAACTAAGCGAAGCAAATGATGCGCTACCCTAATGAGGGTTGCAAGCCGCCTATCCAAGATAATTCTAACCTAATAAGATACTAAATCACACACAAGGTCTAGCACTACATAAGGTAGACACTATTCTAATAGCAAGGACTAAAACAAGTAAAGCTAGAGAGGGTTGAGAGAGTTATACCAATACGAAGTGAAGTGATCCAATAGAGATAATCCAAAGATTAACCAATCATAATCACGAGTGCAACACAAGCTAGATGAATCTTCGACAAACAAGAGAATTTACATAAGATTTTTACCGAGGTTCACTTGCTTGCTCGCAAGCTACTCCTCGTTGTAGCGATACACCCACTTGGAGGTTCACACGCTAATAGGCATCACATGCCTAACCCGCTAGGGTGCCGCAAACCAACACAAGATGGGGATCCACAAGCTATGAGCAATCCATTATAGTAGCCTTTCGTGATCTCCCACGAGGTAGGCTCAAAACCTCTTACAATCCATTCGGTGGCGGCCAAGAACAATCACGAATACTTGCCGACGCACCTTTGATGCTCTTATCCGTCTAGGTGACAACAATCATCAAGAGTAACAAGAAATCCGCAGCGAAAACGACTTCCAAGTGCCACTAGATGCAAACTATCAAGCAAGTGCACTTGTATCACTCAACCTCCCTTTGATCTTCACTAATCATGCATGGAAATGAGTGGAGGGAGTGTGCTTAGCTCTAGAGGATGTCAAGTGTATGAAATGTGCAAGAGAGACACCCCTAAGCTGGCTAACACATAAATATAGCACCCCTCAAACAAAAGAGCTGTTACCCCTTCAATGGGATGAACTCGAGGGCAGCGGACGCATCCGGTGCCAATGTCTGGTGCACCATAAGGTGCCACATGTATTAGTCATCTGAAACAACTAGCTCTCGTGCCACTATCCACCTTGATCGTGCACTTTTCATATGCATTGGCTGCGTCTGGTCCTAGCACCGGATTCACACACCGCTCCTGCGTCCGGTGGACATCCAGAGAGCAATAAATCACACCGGACGCATCCGGTGACTACTCACTGGACTTATACAACGTCCAGTGCATACTGTTATGCACTTCTTCTCCTAAGCACCGGACTCACAACACTTTTGGGCGTCACGTTCGGTGTAATCGTCTGGTGGTGATCCAGAGAGGTTCCAAAGAGCTCCCAGACTCACCGGACACGTCCGGTGACCCATCACCGGCCTCACCGAGCGTCTGTTGCACTCACTGCACGTAGACAGAGGTAGGGTATGCCACTGGACGTGTCCTGGTGCCTCCAGGCATAGCGTTAGTGCTCTTTTGAGAGCCCCTTTCTCTTCTCTAACTTTTCCACCCTTGCTCCAAGGTGCTAAACACCAAGTGTACTTTCTTAGTGCATGTGTTTAGCATATTTTTTAAAGAAATTTGCATGGGTTAGCTCATTAGATCCTAAATGCACATGCATGATTATCATCACCGAGTGGCACTTGACACTCGCAATCACATATGCATTTCTCCACTTAATAGTATGGTTGCGTATCCTAAATGTGATCATACACACTAAGTGTCTTGATCACCAAAAGCAAAACCTATCAATTATACCTTTGCCTTGATCTTCTCGGTTTCCTCTCTTTCACCTTTCTCCAAGCATGAGCACTTCTTGATCTCCATGATCTTGTGGCTTTTCACTCCTCTTGCTACCTAGCTTGCTCCATACTTGGTGTACCAACCTAACTCATCACTTAGAGTAAAGGTTAGTAACTAGGTTTCATCTATTACCAAAACCAATTGTAGGGTCTTCAACCTATGACACGACAAACATAGGTAATCTGGAGCCCGCCGCCGTGCTGGTGAGCCCAAGCCCCGCTGGCCGCTGCCGCAAGGGCCATCACTACCTTAGCACCGCTCGTGCATAGGAAAGGAGAGAGAGAGAGAGGAAGAAGAAACAAAAAAAAAGAACAGGAAGGTGAATAGAAAACAAAGCTTGACAACCCTGTTTAACCAAACGACTAATGAAATCGTTGCATCCCACATTGTCTACTAACTAAACACGTGAACCTAGTGTTCCTCGTCTTTCTTAGGCCTTATTTAGATGGACATGTATCTCACTACTACAGAAATGATTAACCGCAACACCGCCCCCGATGGCCTCCGAGGCGGGCGTTCATTTAGCCTGCCACTGTTAATCCCGTGATTTACCGAGGTGTGTATTTTTTAATTACCCTAACATGCTGTTTTTTCTACCATGGTAAATCGATTTACAGTGGCAGACATCTTATGATGCATGCCATAGAAAATACCCTATTAACCATGGCGGACGTCTTAAAAAGACCACAATGAAAAATACCCTATTAAGCGTGGTGGGATTTTTAAAGAAGTCTACTATGGTAAATCAATTTATTGTGGGGGAGCATATTATGCCACTTTAGAATCTCATCTCAACTTTTCTACTACTTCCTCCATCTCTGTAAGTGTGTCATTTTGGGTGTTCATGCCACAAGTTTGGCTTGATTTGTAGAAAATACATGCAACATTTGGATCTCTAAATAAAATTATAAAAAAAAACTAGATTCAAAGATATTTCCAATGATACTAATTATATGTCATAAATAGTAATAGTTTTTAATATATAATTAGTCAAATATGTTTCTCGAGAAGCAAAAATGACAGTCTTTTTGAGATGAATGGAGTAGGCTCGTATACAAGTGGCACTTAGCCTCACTCCACATCACCAACCGCCTCCATCTCTCATCCCCGAGTCACGCGACGGCATGCTCTTGGGTGCTCGCGCGGCGGCGTCCCTTCGAGCTCGTGCACGACGGCAACCCTCGGAGCTCAGGCGTCCCCTCCTCTCTCCCTCTCTCCCTCCCTCGTCAGCGGGGAGGCCCCCACAGCATGGATCCACGATGGGGAAACACAAGAAGGTAGTCATGGCGTGGTTCTACGACGGTGCAAGGAGGTGGTGACAACCCAGATCCACGGTGCTTTCCGACACAAGATGACAGTGGCTTCTCTTCTTTAAGGTTCGTAGACCACAGTCCAAATCTGTAGATCAAGGAGGTCTAGATCCCAGGTCATCTCCCTCTGTCAATGTTTTACCACAGATACACAAATAGTGAAACTTGATGGTTAACACAAAGAGACACACAATTTATACTAGTTCAGGCCTTCAACATAGTCGAGTAATAACCTTACGTCCAGTTGGCGTTAGCCGGATTGTGTATTATTTCTCGTAATATGTTGTACATAGTGCGTGTATGTCGCCTTGTGTGTTATGCGTATTGTCCTTAGATGTGTTTTGGGTGGTACCCTCGATGACCCTTTATAGTCTAGGCGTCGGTCCAAGGTTGATTCTAGTCTTACTCGGGTACAAGTTCAGAGTCCTAAGCTATGCTTCTATCCTCCTCCCTTGTCGAATCCAAGTAGTATTTTGTCCTTTACGTCTGTCTCCTCTCATGGGCCATGTAGCCAAAGCCCATGGCTCGATAACTAAGTCAATGGGGAGCCCATAGGACTTCCCATCGACAAGCCCCCGAACATTTCATGATTTTTCTTCAAGACGTCGAGTTATTAGAGGTAAGAACCGAGTTCTTCTTGAAGTGAATTCGTGAGATGGTCTTTTGTGCTTCCTTCTTTAGGTTGTTTACACTCAATAAGTGTAGCTCCCGAGCCTCTGGTTGCTTGGTACAAGCATCCGAAGGGTCAGAGTTTTTAAAAGGTGTTTTCCGGGGTAGTTATTTCCAGCCCCTGAGACTTCTCTGAGTTTTTTTCTAACGAAAAGAAGTCGGAAGAAGGTTCTGAAATACTCTTCCTTGTCTTTTCTATGTCACAGGTGGGTTTTGTACACCCACAGGTGATAGGAATCTTTCTCTTAATTATCACTACTTGCTTTTGAAAGACCTTGTTTGGTTTTGGTTAATTGATGAAACCTATGAACTAACCCTTGACCTAAGTGTATGATCAAGATAGGGTGGTCCACCTTGGAACATGGAGCTATATGGATGATCATGGTGAATCAAGTGCTCCATGGACTAAGGAAAGGAAGAAAGAGAAAAACAAAATGGACCCAAGGCAAAGGTATATCCATAGGGCCATTTTTGGTTTAGTGATCAAGACACTATAGAGAGTGTGATCACACATAGGATAGATAGCCGTACTATCAAGAAGGGAAAACTCGTGTCGATTGCGGTTATCATGTGCCACTAGGTTTGCATTGCATATCTATATAAAACAAACCTAAGTGACACAAACATGAACTAAAATCCATGAACTATATTTGTAAAAGGCTAACACAGGGCTTAAGTGGTTGGAGAACTTGGTGTTAGCACATGGAAGCATGGAGAAGAAGAGGCAACTCGGATTGGCACTCAGAAGCACTCTGGACGCAGGGTCCGAACGCAAGAAAAATGCGGTCCGGACCATTGGTCATGCGACCGGAGGCATACCCTAGCCTCGACCTTACTGGACAGAGGAACCAGACGCAAGCCTCCGGACACAGCGTCCGGAGGTTAGAGCTCTCTGGACTCATCGGGTGTAATTATCCGAACGCTGAAGGCGGTCCGGACGCAGGACACCGGACGCGGGTCTGGAGCTGAGGAGCTCTCTGGACCGAGTCCGGACGCAGAAAACAGAGGCACCGGACGCCACTGTTCACAGGGTCCGGAGGTGGCACGTCAGCGCTAGGAAGGGCGCCGACGATAGGATTCAAATCGGTAGAGGGTCCGAACGCAGACGCGATGGTCCGGACCCCCCATGCATACTGCGTTCGGACTGAGGCAGACAACTAAGAAAAAGGGGCAAAATGGCTAGTTCCATGGTGGTGGCTATTTATATTCTTTGGCCGGCCCCTTGGGCTCTCTCTTGCACCTCTCATTCATTTGATACACTTGTGCTTGCTTGAGATAGCCCCCAACTCACTCTCTTCACTCTTGTTGCATATTTGTGAGAGTTTGAGTGATCCAAGTGCATTGATCATTGCATTGCATCTTAGTGGCACTTGGTCATCGTCATCGCCGCGTGGTTTCTTGTTATTCTTGGTGTTTGCCAACACCTAGACGGCTTGGCGATTGTGGAGAAGCTTCGGCGCAATTGGTGATGGTTTGCGGCCGACTTCGGTGATTGTGAGAGGGCTTGTACCCACCTCGGCGGAGCACCAAAGGGTAACTCTAGTGGATTTCTCGTGTCATTGAGTTACTCTCATTTTGGTGGATTCTTGTGGCACCCGAGTTAGTGGGCTAGGTTTGTGAAACACCTATTAGCCACCGAATCACCATTTGAGTAGTCGACACAACAGGGACTAGCTTGGTGGCAACCAAGTGAACCTCGGGAGAAAAATCGATTGTCATCTTGTCTCCCGGCTATTCTTTGGTGTCCTTTGTGATTGGCTCTCTACGTTGACATCCTCCTATCACAAGGCATTGGTATATCAATCACTCCTCTCTTGCATTTATATTCCTTCTTATCTTGTCTAGTTAGCTTGCTAGTTAGCTTCTCTAGTGGTTGTTCTTACTAGCTTGTGCTAAGTGCTTTAGGTTCTTGCTATTGATTGTAAGCACTTAGCCAACTAGAATTGCATTGGATAGGTGGCTTTGCACCCAAGTAGAGCTAGAGAAAAAAGCTTCACTTAAGTGTTATCTAACCTTTTGCTCTAGTGATTTGTAGAATTTTATTAGGCTATTCACCCCCTCTAGCCATCTAGGACCTTTCAGCTTTTCACTATTTCCTTTGGTCAGGTTTAGTCTTGTGTCTTTTGTCAATTTCTTTTCCTCATGATCTTTGGATCTATGTGTCTTTGTCTTGCTATAAATTCTCTTCTGGTCTGCTATGTGATATGTTGAAATTTGCACACAAGAGTTTGTAGAAGTGTTCTTCAATTATGAGTAGGCTACTAAGCGAAGCTGAGCAGCCCCCAGGCTCTTGCTAATTTGTTCTTGAATAGGTCGGTGGGTAGAGGAATTATTGTGAAAGGAGTTATAGGTAGACTAACTCCTCGGAGAGATTTCCCTGAGAAGTTTGGTGAAGCAGGTAGAAGAATTCTTATGATGTGGCTTCCATGTCTTCTCTATCTCCTTTCCAAGCTCTGGGCTATCACCGTTGTCGCTCCTGAGTTGGTTGATGTGGCACGCTCCATTATCTTGGCGGTTAATGCTTATATCGGATTCCTACTGAAAGAGCCTGAGTTAGAGTTGTCCAATCTCATTTGATCAAAAATAGCAAAGAGAAGTGTAAAGCTCAAGTGATCATTAAAAGCTCAAATGAAGATGTGTATGAGGCAAATATTGCTCTCATTATGAAGAACACAACAAGGATGTTGAAGAAGCTCAACTAGAATGGTGTTAAGTTCGACTCAAGAAAGAAGAAGTTCTTCACAAGCAACACAAGAAAGCTAATCTCTCAAATGGATTACTGTTGGTATTTCTTAATACACACAGATAAATCCGCAAGCGCACGGATACCGCTGTAGCTTTCACCCGGGAGTATTCCAAAAGGTATCGATTTCCACGAGGAACGTGAAGTGTACTAAAAAAGAACTAAGAGCGTCCAAGGATAGATAAGATAAATGGGTAGAGAGACTTTAGAGTTTTCTAAGGGGTTTTATCTAATCAAAGCCCCACGATACTCTACTTACTTTGGAGCAGCAGTACGTTCCCGACTCTCGATAAAGACTGGGAAAAAGGTAGTCAGGAGAGGCTGCCAAAAGCTCTATGAAAACACCAACCCAAACATGGTGGACTACAAAGGCCTTACAGAGCTATCACCTTTGGGGCTACCACAACTATCCGTGGGATTGAGCGCAAACTCAGGTAAACTCTAGTCTAGACACCACGTCTACACTATCGCTTACTACTCTAATTCAACGTTTAAACTAGAGAACTCAATACGAGCGGAGATCCCATAAATAGAATAAAGTAAGAACTAAAATAAGATACTTAGAGATAATAAATGAAGAACCTGGAGATTGCTCCAAACCAGATGCTGCAAAGGTACAATGTTGAGGAAGATCCGACAGATACGACTCCTCCTAGCTCTCTCCTCCTTTCTCTCACCTCTAATTACATCTAGATAAACTAGAAACAGAAGAACTAGATCTAGACAACTAGAGGGACCTCTCTCCTTCTCTACTTATAATTGAAACCCTAGCTTTTTCTCTGGAGAAGAATAATGAGATGAGATGCCCCTCAGGGGGTCAGGGGCCTTGCTTCTATAGCCTCCTCAAATGAACGTGGACCGTTGGATCAAACCGACCTATATGAAGGGTTTAGATTCATCACCATAGGTGGTGGAGCATAATCCGTGTTGATGGTCCTTAAGTACCAATTTTAACCATCAACTAAACAAGGAAAAGGATCTAAATGAAACCAATAGCTAGAATTAGGGTTTATACTAACAAAATTCCACAAGTTTTGGTGAATGTCTGTTTCTGCAGGGGTTTATCAGGAAATACCAAGGAAAGGCCCACATGTCATGTTTACATAGAGATATTTATCAACCGCACAATTTTCTGTACTCTAGAAGGTTCTAGGAGACACCAGAACGAACGGGAGGCAAAACGGGCCCGGAGTGAGGGCGCCCGCCCTACCTCGGCAGCCAATCAGGCTCAAGTTCGCAGATTATGCTCCACCGCCTTTGAGGATCAATCTAAACCCCTGGCCTAAGGTCGGTTTGATTCGACGACCGACGTTCATTTGAAAAGGCTATATAAGCAAGGCTCCTGACCCCCTGAGGATCCATCTCATCTCATTATTCTTCTCCAGAGCAAAAGCTAGGGTTTCAATTAGATGTAGAGAAGGAGAGAGGTCCCTCTAGTTATCTAGATCTAGTTCTTCTAGTTCTAGTTCATCTAGTTGTAATTAGAGGTGAGAGGGAGGACGAGAGAGATAGGAGGAGCCAAATGTGTCGGATCTTACTCAACATTGTACCTTTGCAGCATCTGGTTCGGAGCAATCTCCAGGTTCTTCATTTATTATTTCTAAGTATATTATTTGAGTTTTTACTTTATTCTATTTATAGGATCTCCGCTCGTATTGAGTGCTCTAGTTTACGATCAGAATTAGAGTAGTAAGCGATAGTGTAGACGTGGTGTCTATACTAGAGTTTACCTGAGTTTGCGCCCAATCCTACAGATAGTTGTGGTAGCCCCAGGGGTGAAATCTCTGTAAGGCCTTTGTAGTCCACCACGTTCGGGTTGGTGTTTTCGTAAGGCTTTTGGCAGCCTCCCCCCGACTACCTTTTTCCCTATCTTTATCGAGAGTCAGGATGGTATTGTTGCTCCAAAGTAAGTACAGTATCATGGATCTTTGATCAGATAAACCCCTTAGAAAACTCTAAAATCTCTCTAGCCAGTTATCTTATGTATCCTTGGACGCTCTTAGTTCTTATCTAGTTCACTTCACGTTCCCCGTGGAAATCAATACCCTTGGAATACTCACGGGTGAATGAAGGACCGGAAACGGCGACCAGAGGGGAGGGGGTGAATGGGAGCCTCAAATTTCTCTCGAAATATTCGGGTCACTCTTCCCAAAAACGAACCCAACAAGCAATCTTACTCCACCAGCAAGATCACGACCCTAGAGAGGGTGGATACCTATGGTGATGACCAAGAGATACAGCGGATCTTCCGGAAACCAAAAACTCAAACCGAGACACCGATAGTGTGGCTCTCAAACCTTAGAGAGGAAAGAAGAGAGCTCACCCAAAAATACTTATGAGAACTGGTCTCACAAGTTCATCATCAAGTTCCCTGTGTGATTACGAAACCAACGCAACAAACGGAACTCAATTCGGAGTCCCGACGAGGGAGAAACGACCAAAATAGCGACGAAGAAAATCCTAAAAAACCCTGCTGGAAGGGCGACGGACGTTGCAGAGGGCGACGGACTGAGTCCGACGGGCGACGGACGCGAGTCCGTCAGGAGCGTCCGACGCTCAAAAAAATAGCCCGAAACAGCCCCAGCGACGGACGATTGCAACGGACGCTGTCGTCAACATTACGTAGCGTCCGGCGCCTCCGACGGACCGTCCGACGCCAAACTCTGGAGCGTCCCACGCCTCCGAAATCTGCACAGTGAACCCGAAAATCGTTTTCTCTCCTCCAAATCTTTCCAAAACTCAACCAAATGAACTCCAACTGCAACCAAATGTTGTAGGCATGATCCTTGTGCAGTTGGGGAGCTATCCCGAAGAAATCATCGCTCAATTTGGAGAGGATAAACGGGAAAACTCGGATTTGGGGGAGAAAAGGTAAAACGAAGAACACCGCAAAGAAATCGCCCGATCTACGCACTCATGAGGTTTGAGGAGAAATCCTTCGGTGCAAAGATGCTCCTCACGAATACGAACAACTTGGTTCAAGTGGTTTTTGCAAAGCTACTCTCAACAAAGAGAAATCATCTCGGGAAAAAGAGAGACCAAAAGCAAAACGGGAAGAACACAAGCGAACCAGGGACACAATCACGAAATCAAAGCCACCATGGCTTACGGAGGTTACGGCCTCCGATTCCTCGCAACAATCACAAGTTCTTACACCGGTGACTCGCTCGACTCGACTTGCTCGTCCACCGTCTTGACTCGGTCGACTCAGTCTACCTCCATGTCTTCTCGCACTCGCCGGTGCCAAGTACTAGCCACCACAGCTAGTCCGTTGGCGCCCATGGTCCCTCAATCCGAGCCTTGCTTCCGCCCGTCACCGCTCTCAGTCCATCGGCATGGCAAGACTCTACTCGATCTTCTCCACGCCATTGACCACTGTCACTAGGTATAGCACCTGCACACCACAAGCCGATAGACAAGCACATGTTTCTGCTTTCGCAGAGGTTAGGTTAAGCCACTCAAACTGAAACACTCACGTGTTGGTCATTCACTCATCATCAAAACTAAACATACATGGGTACTTATCCACCATGTGTTCACAATGAAAGCTACAGCGGTATCCGTGCGCTTGTGGATTTATCTGTCTGCGTTAAGAAATACCAACAATCCGCAAAGTAGAGCCTGATTGGCTGCTGGCATAGGGCGGGCGCCCTAGGTCCGGGCCCGATCTGCCTCCCGTTCATTCTCATGTCTTCTGGAACCTCCGGGCCCGATCCGCCTCCCGTTCGTTCTCGTGTCTTATGGAACCTTCTAGAGTATAGAAAATTCTGCGGTTGATAATTATCTTTATGTAAACATGACATGTGGGCCTTTCCTTGGTATTTCCTGATAACCCCTGCAGAAACAGACATTCACCAAAAATTGTGGACCTTTGATTAGATAAACCCCTTAGAAAACTCTAAAATCCCTCTACCCAGTTATCTTATCTATCCTTGGACGCTCTTGGTTCTTATCTAGTTCACTCCACGTTCCCCGTGGAAATCGATACCCTTGGAATACTCACGGGTAAAAGCTACAACGGTATCCGTGCGCTTGCGGATTTATCTATTTGCGTTAAGAAATACCAACAAGCTTTCTGGCGCCGTTGCCGGGGAACGGTAGCTGTTCTAGTTTCGAACCGAGTTCATCCTTTTACCGTTTTTCCTTTTTGCCATCTTTCTCACCTTACCATATTCATCTTACCAAAACTATAAATACTCTACTCCAAAGGGCGACTTGTTGGATACTCCACCATCTTCACACCCTATTCATATAAATGGCTATGAGCTTTGCCCTGCTTGTATAGCCATGGTTTTGGAACAATCTTTCTCTAGTCTTGGTTTAGTTTTAACTCCATTTGAAAATATGAATTATCCAAGTATAGAGGAGTCCCCAAACAAGACCAATTTGAGAGTTACCAATCCAAGTGGAATTTTGAACTTACATGAAGAATCAACCATAGAGATTGGAGAGGAAGATGATATCAATGAGCATGGAATCGATTCCATAATTATATCTTTAAACCCATGCTCATATGAGACATCTCCCATTCCCATTGGTCTCTTTATTACCACCCATGACATCTTCAACACCCTCACACTTTTTGTTTACAGATACTTGAAAAGGGTGGTTGTCGATGCATATGTTTATCATAAATATTGCAAATCTCATTGTATTAAATCTTGAGATAGGTAATAGATGGGAAACCGTTTCACTAAAAACACATCTTAAAAGGTTTCCCAAGGACAAGCTTAGTGTCCTAAAACAAGCACCTCTCAGATCCTAACATAAGTGTTCACCCTTTTTGTTGCCTACCTTGTGAAACAAGCATAGAAATATATGATTATATTCCTTCGGGTATTTTTGTCACTAACCTTTCTAGGTAGAGAGCAGAAAGAATGAAGGAATAACAAGCATAAGGTATGTCCAACCAATCATCATGCAACATTGAATTACATTCATCCAATCTTGATTTTTGCAAAATTCAAGCTTTGGGGATAACCCATCGTAAAAACACCTTTTTCCATGTTGCTACATCATCTTATTTGTACCTACCTTTAAGGCATGCTCAACTACTAAAAAAATCATCATACTCTTTCATCGTCACTTGAGTAAATCTCTATAATACTTTCATGCTACCATTGTCTTCTATAGTATATGTTTAGGTTTTGAAGTATATTGATACACCTTTTAAATTATGCATGGTGCTAATTTAAAGGTATTTGATTTTACTTCTAAAGGCTTTTAAATTAAGCGTGGTGCTTAGGTTAAAATGTCTTCCTAAATTAAACTAGACATGTCTAGGTTGATTTTTGAACCGATAGTATACTAGATTAGATATTGGATATTTTGTTAGACTAACCCCTGCAGGAAAACTTTCAATATCAAATTGGGAAGTCCTAAGATGAACTCATACTAACATGAAGAGACACATGAACTTCAACAACCTTCACAAGAGAGACGCAACTAATTCATCATGATGAATTCCATGGAGCAAGAAGAAGACAAATGACAAAGAACAAAATCTACAATCAAGCCACTCAATCCATGGAAGAGGGTGAACAAAACTTCAAGAAAAGATCAATAAAAATTTCGAGATCGGAAGAACAAGGATGAGAGAGGAGTGGAACAAGAAGACAAGTCGTTAATGCACAACCAGTTGATCAAGGGAAGCTTCCATGAGGGTTACGATGCCATCATTCTCCAATGCCAAAGGTAAAGGTAAGTAAGCATCACTCTAAAAGCCTTTCTTTGATTCTGGTAATTCACATAAATAAAGATCTAAACATGTGTGAGCTGCAACTTTACCCTATCCAATCTGATTATCTCAACATGTTAGTTCTTTAAAGCTTAATCATAGTACCATTTCTTAATCTCACAGTCTTAACCATCTAAAATGTTGCACATCCAACCTTGGAAGATGATAATCTCAATGATGTAAAAATAAATTAGATAATCTTTCCATGTGTTCAATCTAAATAACAAGTGTTTATGAAATGCTACATTCATGCTCATCCTCTGGATTGATCACTCATGTCATGGCTAAATAAAATACAACTCATTATTGCTCAAATATATTTAGGTTAGAGATGAATGAATAAACTTTTGGTTCTATTGGTGTTTTTCCACCAGCAGAGCCCATGCACTTGATCTCTGCCTTGTTTCTATGAGCAGGACACTTCTTCACCATGCCATCAAGAGAATGGGTGGATGGCACCCTACCAATGAAGAAAGGAGATCTAGGGAGACCTGTCATTCCAATCTCCATTGGAGCTTACACTTTTGAAGAAGTGATCTGTGACCTTGGAGCAAGTGTCAACATCATGCCAACTTGCAGATCAGACACTATGCTATCCCAAGGGAGTTCTTGAAGAAGCTGTCTGTAACCTTGGAGCAAGTGTTAATATCATGCGAAGCTTGCAGATTAGACACTATGCTACCCTAAGGAATTCCTTAATATGTCAGCATACAAGTTGGGCACTCGTTCGTATGGGTAAAACCTTATGATTGAAGAAACAAGCAGAGATGCATAAGCACTCATTATCTTGGGATGCTCATTCATAAGAACAGATAATGCCATCGTCTACACGGATAGAGCCAAGAGTTGTTTCACTATCAAGGATGAGAAGGAGAGATTCACTTTCATGAAGCATACACTCAAGGCTCTTACTCATCCTAAGAGGCCATACATCTACGAGGATACAACTGATGCTACAAGAAATAAGAACATCAATAATAGAAGGAGGAAGAGTAAAGCTCAACAACCAAGAGAAGACCCAGATAATTAGCACTATTGATCCAGGGTATGATCAACTCCTTCTATCACAATACCTCGCTAAGTCAGGAGATCCAGGAGTACCTACTATTGATTGCAAGATCAAGGAAAGTACATTCTACAATATATTCTGCAATATTGGATCAAGCGGTGACATAGTGTCTAAGGTGGCCTACCAACATTTATATGACAGTAGACCACTATACCAGACTATGTGCAGCTATAGCTAGCAGACCAATCATTCTGATTTCTGGAAGGAATAACAAAAGACATCATGATCAGAGATCACTATGTTCCCACTGACTTCATGGTTCAAGATATGGGAGATGAAGATGAAGTACACCTCATTCGAGGAAGATCTTTCCTCAACACCACCAGCACAATTATCTCCATGAAATCATGAGAGATCCACTTCCAATATCCTAAAGAAAAGAAATAAGGCACCAAGGATGGATGGACAGACTATCTGGGAGAATTAACAAGATATGAAGATCAATTCAATAATAAAGATAAGAGTTCTCCTGAGAAAGAAGTCGTACCACCAATAGAGGATGTATCACCTGCTACAGAGGAAAGAAGAAGCAGAACCTCAGACTGAGAAAGTGTGGAAGAGGAAAGAGACTTCATCGGAAACACCAACACAAGAAGATCAAACACCCAAGAATTCATCAGGAATGGACCACGCTCCTTAAGAAATTTGAACCAGAAGAGAGGTCCGGTTCAACGAACCTAAATCTTCAAACTGTAGCCGGAAGGTAAACTCGGTAAGTTATCTGCATATTTACTTCTCTACATTGCATTAGTTGCACTCTAACATATCTATATTATTGCACTCCATTGCATCATAAAAAGAAAAACCTTTAAGCCCCATGTGAATAAGTCTTCCAACTATTTACTGTGGAGGCATAAAAAAATATATTGCATTACTCATTTGCATATAAAATTGAAAATCTAAAAATATATTTGAATATTCGAATTCTGCAAAGCTCTAGGCAATCAAGGCATAAATGGTTTACCGCTAACGCTTAATCTATTCCACAAGCTTTGCTGTCTATTTGAGTTTAGCAGGATTTGGAAAGACTAGACCAGATTAGATATCTTCAACTACTTTGAGAAGTACCACTATATCAACTATCATCTTTGAAGTCTCAGAGAAGTGAAGTAAGTCTACACTGTCTAAATGAATGACTATGTCAACATTCAGCTTGGGGGAGAGCACCCCCATGTATCCAGGTAAGTATCCTTACCCTCTTAGGTTTACTTTTATATTATGTAGATTAATTCAAATAAAAAAAATGTGAGAACATGAAGGTTCACACTTAAATAATTATGAATCATAAAAGTTACAACTTAGACGCTCAATATATATATGTGATTTTCATTGTCTACTTTATCCTTAATAGATTTTCCTATTTAGTAATAATAATAGGTGTGTTTAGAAGTTGCTAATAATAAAATGAAGAACTCTAAAGATAACTCTATGGAAATGATGAATAGTTGCTCTGCCGTAATTCTTTTCAAGTACCTAGTTTTCAGCCTTGAATTCTCCCGAGTTTTGGACATAACTGTTTTGACATAAGAATTACTCTCAACCTGAAACTTGTGGGTTGCGAATGCTTGAGCTAAGTCTAGGTAGTTGATAGGTATGATATGAAAAAGTCTGAGTTACTATTTATCTTATTCCTAGCAATACTAGAGTTCTGGAGAATTTATCTTTTGAAAATTAAAAATATTACATGATGAGTCTTTGTATGACAAGAGCTTGAATTTCTACCACAACCATATATACATGCTTGGTAGATTAGGAAAACTTTCACTATCATATTGACTGCTTGTATTTGTATTGAGTTTTGTCAAGCTTTGTTGACCCTTAGAGTCTTGTCATGCTTTTAAAATCAAGATCACGTACACTCCACTCATATATGTCACTTCTATCTTGGAGGTACGCATCACATATATGCCATTCAGATCCACCAGAAAAATGCTCTACTCCTACCTTGGGAGTAAGTAACCAAAAATATCCTAGTTCTCCACCTATCCATATATTTCATTACCACAAATGTAACTGCTCCAAAGATTTCCTTATTATCATCTCTCAAAAGTGTTATTATAGAAAGAGACTTGGGGTTGTCAAAAAAAATAAAGAGAGTAAAACATGGACAAGTGTCCTATCAAAACAATGGGTACTTAGATGCCCGCCTCTCTAGAAAAAAGAGCAAACCCATGTTCTCTCAAAATTCCAAGTTCCAAAAGAGAGATGTATGTATATATGTATTCAAGGAGCAGAGTAAAATTAGGTTTCCATCATACACCCACACATATCCACCATACACCATTATCCACCACATATCCACCCTCATACATCCACCATATGTCCCATACACATGCAAATCTTGATTTGATTGTATGCCCGGTTTCTTTGGATCCATTGTTTGACTTTACAATATATGCTTTGCAAGTATGTATGCGTTGTTTCTGCCCCACCTATGAACTTCATATATTGCCTATTAGTTATAGGGTGAGAGAGAGAAGGCATATTGTTACTTTGCATGTACCAAATACTATTCTGAGAGAAGGCATAACACCATTGTTGCCTTGGTGAGGATCCACCAATACCACATATAGAGAGACTTGAGAGGGTCATACAAAAGAGACTTTGAGTTTTATTTTGAAAATTTTGCAAAACTCTAGGATGAAGGTAAAGTGAAGAGCTTGAGACATAGTGCTTGGCTTGATTATTCTACTTTTCAATTGCTCAAGACCCAAGTGATTGCTATAAGCCCCATGGTTAAAGGTAATATGGGTAATTTTGAAAGTCAGAATAGTTTACTCTAATCCAGAGGAGAATTCTTGTTTGAACGCATGTGTACCTTTAAGGTGTGAAAGCATTGTAGCAACTCCTGATCCATCATTGAGTTCATCTTTGCTCAGGGACGAGCAAAAGGTAAGCTTTGGGGAGTTGTTGACGGTCCTTAAGTACCAATTTTAACCGTCAACTAAACAAGGAAAAGGATCTAAATGAAACCAATAGCTAGAATTAGGGTTTATACTAACAGAATTCCACAAGTTTTGGTGAATGTCTGTTTCTACAGGGGTTTATCAGGAAATGCCAAGGAAAGGCCCACATGTCATGTTTACATAGAGATATTTATCAACCGCACAATTTTCTGTACTCTAGAAGGTTCCCGGAGACACCAGAACGAACGGGAGGCAAAACGGGCCCGGAGTCAGGGCACCCGCCCTACCTCAGCAGCCAATCAGGCTCAAGTTTGCGGATTATGCTCCACCGCCTTTGAGGATCAATCTAAACCCCTCGCCTAAGGTTGGTTTGATCAGACGACCGACGTTCATTTGAAAAGACTATATAAGCAAGGCCCCTGACCCCTGAGAATCCATCTCATCTCATTATTCTTCTCCAGAGCAAAAGCTAGGGTTTCAATTAGATGTAGAGAAGGAGAGAGATCCCTCTAGTTGTCTAGATCTAGT
Source organism: Microstegium vimineum (assembly GCA_022036555.1). Lineage (NCBI taxonomy): Eukaryota > Viridiplantae > Streptophyta > Magnoliopsida > Poales > Poaceae > Microstegium > Microstegium vimineum. The sequence continues at coordinate 11,172,222 of CM039128.1, read as the reverse complement.
TCTTCTAGTTCTTGTTCATCTAGTTGTAATTAGAGGTGAGCGGGAGGAGGAGAGAGCTAGGAGGAGCCAGATCTGTCAGATCTTACTCAACATTGTACCTTTGCAGCATTTGGTTCGGAGCAATCTCCAGGTTCTTCATTTATTATTTCTAAGTATCTTATTTGAGTTATTACTTTATTCTATTTACGGGATCTCCGCTCGTATTGAGTGCTCTAGTTTACGATCGGAATTAGAGTAGTAAGCGATAGTGTTCATGTGGTGTCTATACTAGAGTTTACCTGAGTTTGCACCCAATCCTACGGATAGTTGTGGTAGCCCCAGGGGTGACAGCTCTGTAAGGCCTTTGTAGTCCACCACGTTCGGGTTGGTGTTTTCGTAGAGCTTTTTGCAGCCCCCCCCCCGACTACCTTTTTCCCAGTCTTTATCGAGAGTCGGGAAGGTACTGTTGCTCCAAAGTAAGTAGAGTATCGTGGACCTTTGATTAGATAAACCCCTTAGAAAACTCTAAAATCTCTCTACCCAGTTACCTTATCTATCCTTGGGCTCTTAGTTCTTATCTAGTTCACTTCACGTTCCCCGTGGAAATCGATACCCTTGGAATACTCACGGGTGAAAGCTACAGCGGTATCCGTGCGCTTGTGGATTTATCTATTTGCGTTAAGAAATAACAACAATCCGCAAAGTAGAGCCTAATTGGCTGCTGGCATAGGGCGGGCACCCTGGGTCCGGGCCCGATCTGCCTCCCGTTCGTTCTCGTGTCTTCTGGAACCTTCTAGAGTATAGAAAATTGTGCGGTTGATAATTATCTCTATGTAAACATGACATGTGGGCCTTTCCTTGGTATTTCCTGATAACCCCTGCATAAACAGACATTCACCAAAACTTGTGGAATTTCATTAGTAAACCCCCCTATATCTAGATGTGAATTGCATATGGATCCTTTTTTATGTTTAGTTGACGGTTAAAATTGGTACTCAAGGACCGTCAACAACATTGGGTAGATCAAAACTAGTGCTCATCATGTAAAATTTTCAATTTTCAAAAGATAAATTCTCTAGAACTCTACTATTGCTAGGAACAAGATAAATAGTATCTCCGACTATTTCATATCATACCTATCAACTACCTAGACTTAGCTCAAGAATTTGCAACCCACAAGTTTCAGGTTCAGAGTAAATCTTCATGTCAAAAAAATTATATCTAAAATTCGGGAGAATTCAAGGCTGAAAACTAGGTACTTGAAAGGGATTACGATAGAGAAACTATTCATCATTTCCATACATAGAGTTATCTCTAGAGTTCTTCTTTTTACTATTAGCAGCTTCTAAAAACAAACAAACTAAACACACCTATTATTAATACTAAATAGAAAACTCTCTTTGGGATAAAGTAGACAATGACAAATCCATAAATATAGAAAGTATCTAAATTGTAACTTTTGTGATTCATAATTATTTAAGTGTGAACCTTCATGTGCTCATATTTTTTTATTTGAATTAATTTATGCAACTAATATAAAAGTAAACCTAAGAGGATAAGGATACTTACCTGGATACATGAGGGTGCTCTCCCCCAAGCTGGATGTTGACATAGTCATTCATTT